>WIGN01000028.1:0-52736 GCA_014235955.1 Colletotrichum sojae | reverse complement strand
CCTTTCCCTCACACACCTTTCTGGAACTCTGTGCTGAGACTCCGTATGAAGAAGACCCTTCGGCAAGTCCAACGACAAAAGTATGAGAACCCTCGCCGGCTTTGAGATCATAGTTAACACAATCGATAACAGTATCCAGCCAGAACCGCCAACTTCCGACACGGCAAGGATCACTCGAGTCTCCAACTTCACCGACATGGAGACTTACGATCGTGCCGTCGATGGCGGTGGTGACGGTCGCCATCAAGATGACCTCCCTCGTTCTGAGATCATGACCAACGATGCCATGCACCTAAGAGGTGGCATGGGACCTAAGAAGCGCAAGGCCGCAAAGAAGGCCAAGAAGAAAGTCGCCGATTTGACTTCCGACGATGAATACAACGAAGGCCCAGAGCCCCACAGCCAGGTAAGTAATCATTAATCACAATCTGATGCCTTACGCTCGCACAGTTCATTAGCCTTCAACTTCGACTGCACAAGCTGCGCCTGCCCAGCCCCAGGCCTTGAGACGCTCGGCTAGAGTTCAATCTCGTCAGACTGGTGGAGACGGTAGCGCGGACACTGGCGACCCTCAGGCCGTTCCCGTTCCCGTTGCTGCGGGCGATTTTCAGGCCGTTCCTGTCCAGGTTTCCACAGAGACGCCGTCTAAGTAGCCCTCTATACTTTTCGCTCGGTTGGAAGCAGCCCCCGAGTATCCTTCCCCCAACGAAGAGTATATCCCAAAAACTCCAATAGTATTATTAATAGTCTCTGCCAGGGGCTGTCAGTCACCGCCTACTCTGTGTGTACCGACCATGTAATCTTGATAAAGCACTGCCTCTTTCCGTAGAGGTCTATGGAACAGTGCTACGCCCTGAAAGTTACTCCATCAGACCCAGGATCGCTGCAAGTGTCCAAGCTGCTTCGCATAGGACATCATGCGTGGTATATTGTCCCCGAACACAGCCCGGTTGATTTTCGAAACGCCAAGTGCTCAGAGCCGAGCATTCTCCGAGCTACTGGTTGCCTTCAGGTTAAGGTCTGAAGAGAAGCGGACGGATAGCCCATCCGAGTTCTGATTTTCCAACTTAGCAGGAACACAGTGATTACCGGACAGCTACCAGCGTCCCCGTCCCTCACTTCTCCTCATCTCGCACGTATTACAGCAGGCATCCCAATAGTCTCACAGAATGCAGTCAAGGTTTCGGTTGCGAAGACCCCTACTCAGCGTACTTTCTGGACTATAAGTGCCTCCCTACAAGAACGGCGTCTTATTCTTGTTCCTTGCGCGTCCGGAGAACAACCCGGACGACAGCGTTGGTTCCCCAAAAAGGGTTGTAGGGGGCATAGATGAGGCTTTTATATTACTTTGAGCGTTCTAGACTTGCATGGTTGGTGGGGTTATTCGACTCCAACGTTCATAAGATCCGGGTCGCTTCTCATGAAGTCGCAGGTGCCCGAGACTCGAGCCTTCCCGATTAATGACATGTATTCCTTCCGCGGAGGGGTCGAAGAGCCGACCCCTTCGCTCTAATTTCCATTGAATTGCAGATTTGACTAATTGTATTGCACGCAGCACTTTTACAAGCACGTTGAAGCCGCCCGGCTGGGTGGACGGAGGAGGTCCCTCTCGGCGACGGTGGGGCCGGAGCCGAAACGGATGCGGGGACTTGGCCAACCGGAGGCCCCGCCGGAGAGTTTCCCAGCCGCATAGTTCTTCTGTCTTGCCCCTTGGAGAACCTGCCAGCAAGGCACGAAAAATCCGGGCAGCGGGTGGGCAATAGGATTTCGGGAAGCTTGTTTGGCTTCTTGGCAAGCTGCAGTGTGGCATGACTCCCTTCCCCAGTAAAGGTATCAAGTTAAGTCCCCGCCCATAAATCTCGAAAACCCGAATTCGAGCTGCCGGAGTTTTCAATAAAGCCTTTATTCATCCCCAGACTACTTCCTGCACGTCTGGCTCTTGACTCTTCAATGGTCGGTGGGAGAGTCCCTCAACGTCCGGGTCCGCCTAACTTCACGAGAATTTTCGGATTCGTAATCCCATCGCAATGCCGCTCACATTGGACGGCATGTGAGTCCGATGAGAGCCAGCGAATTCCCGTTGACTCGGCAGGCCACGCCCTAGCAGAATTCCCTACCGGGACAACGTAGAAGCAGAAAAAAAAACCGTCTGAAGTCGAGGCACGTCTAGGTCAGACTCAGAAGAAGATCGTTACCTTGACGGGGACGTCAGGAACCCGAAAGCCCGCTGGCATGGTAGTCCTACCTGGAGTTCGTTTCGCCTGTGCACTTTCGCATGCGAGGCAGTTTCCAGTTACGGTAGGCGGGTGCAGCTCGGTGTGGTTCGCGAGGGCGGCAGGCACCTGTCAGATCCGTTTTAGGCAACTCGTGCACGATTCGCAGGAACAGGCCGAAGGACATGGGATCGTGCGGTAGGTGCTGAAGCTTGCTCGAACCTTGATCTTGCGGGGTTAGCAGGATTCGAGCAAAGTCACAGCGAAGTTTTGCCAGAGAAAAGTTGGGACGAGGCCTCTCCTGCTTCCAGATCGCCATTAAACTTCGCTAGCTGGACAGCGACGTTTTGGATGGAGGGGTCAACGAGGCAGGTCTTCCGCCCCGCGTTTGTTGAGTTCCTCTTACAGACCGAATCGGTCCCGGTCATCGGTGTTAGTGACCTTCCGAGGATTGCCGCGAGTCTCCTCGTATGACTCCTCTCTGGGCGGTGATTTTGTGCGACAAAGTCTTGTCTGTCAGGCCGAGGTTGCGCTGGGAGACGCGGACCTGAAAAGTGTGGTTGCAGAGGCCAAAACCCAATGCCGTGATACGTGGAGATCACCTCCGGGATTGACTCAACTGACGAGAGTCGGCGAAGATGGGCGAGAACGGTGACAAACAAGACGCTCTTCGTCCCGCGGCCAGTCTGATGTGTAGAGCGAGCGCATGCCACGGCACGCCGTCACTCGGATGCTGGCGACTGCGAGCGAATCGACGGCGTTTGTTCGGGTGACTGAAGAGAGGTGAGGGATAATGGTGGTGCATAAGCTTAGAAGTCTGGTGGAGGACGTGCTGGCTGCATGGTGCACCGAGTTTCTAGCCTCTAGGTGCTGGGTGCATGCCGGGTGACGAGGAGGGAATGCGTATGCTGGCCGTCTGCAGTCGTTGGCTTTCGCGTCCCATGTTTCGCGTCGCGGCACTTGGAGCCGAGACGATGTGGCGGGTTCGCAGTCTTCTGAGGGAGTAAGCAGCAGTGCAGCGCAGTAGATTTCGCAATGTGTGTGCATTGGCGAGACGGCCATGTGCCGCCCCGCGATGCGCGCGACGCGTCACGCGAATGTTGTTAGCTGGCAGAGACGGACGGACTTTTTGGTAAAGTGCGCGAGGTGTTACGAGGTGGTAGGACTTGGCAATCCAACCGCGGCAGTTGTCTTGGTTCGGACATTTCATCTATAGAGAAGAAGAAACGACGGCTGGTATGAAGACGGTTGGATTAGAAATCCTGCAGAGCCTTTTCGGCCGACTGAAGCCGAGACGTGGACTGGAATCTACCGACGACCAATTGCGGATTCAGGAAATATCCAGAGTTCAAAAGATACAAGATACGCCAGCCATGCAATAGCGAAGCGGGTGACTTGCGGCGGGAAGGCTAGCGGGAGGCGTGGCAGGCGGGGAATTGAAATTTCGAAGTTGTTGGGGTATACAACAGTATTACGCATTACTCCAAGACACTTATTAGCGCCATGTAGCGAAACGTATGGGAATTAAAGTCTCCGACAGGGCGGCCGTTCCATGTCACGAACTCGTGGTCGTGGAACAAGGTCGTGGCAATACCTACGCACCTATAGCGCCATCACCAGCGCCAGCGCCTGGCGTCGTACGCAAGCGCCGTGGACCACAGTGGACCGCATTCGCCATGTGTTGTTGATCTTCTAGAAAATCTGTTTTCTTGCTTCGTTATTGCAGCTCGCCAGTGACTCATGGGTGGTGATGGCGGGCTTGGCAGTCCACCAAAAAGTCCAATTGCTCCGAGTGCTTGATAAGCCGCTGGAGGTAAGATTATAAGCTAAGCTGCTGAGGCGTTCGACTCCACGCGGCAGCAGCGAGTGAGATTCTCGGAGCGAAGGCCCGAGTCGACGGCCCAACGAGCGAAGGGCGAAAAAGGACGACCGCCGCGTCGGCGGCCGGGCGGACGAAAGAAAAGAAGGCGGAAAAGAAGGTGTTGGAATTTCAGGACAAGGGTGCGGGTGTAGTGTACCTTATCCATAACACTATCCAGGACGTGGGTGCGAGCCCCACCGAGACCGAGCCTTGGTCCTTCTTTTTTCTTCTTCTCTCAATGCATGTCTCGAACCCCATCCAGCGAGCGCAAAAAGGTACCTGACAGCCGCCTGGCCTTGCGCTTACATACTGGAGATGATGGAGGAAGGAGGCTGACAGAAGTACCTCAGGAAGGGAAAGGGGCAGCGAAGCCCACTCCAGGCGCAGTCGCCAGTGACATTTGGTAATTGTTTGGTTGCGCAATCTTGCACATGGGCGTCTCGCAGCTTGCCGTGGAAGTATTAGCCGAAAAGGGAAGAGACGATGGGTCCTCTTATCAGATCTGCACGCGATTGTCGCCCTCTCGATGTTGGTCAAGATATGCTTCTTTTCGGGCGGAACGACGGCGGGAGCTTGGCGGGACGGCAGCGGGAAGGGAATGAGAAAAGGAGGGGAATCGGATCGATATCGTAAACTCTGGTAAGTGGGAACTCGGGGAAAAGTCGCGTGCAGCGTCAATGATGAGGCACTCTTTGGTGTGCTGCGTGCAATGGGCAATCTCAATGGTGAGGATGTTGAGAGGAGGAATGCCAGTCGGAAGAATGCGATCTACTCGTTGGCTCGCTTTGCCGCTGAGTAGGCGGAGCCTTCCTAAAGAGGAAGTCGCAGCACAGCAGTAGCGACTGCCACCGACGAACCCCACATCTCACCGGATGACTCGAATGCGATTGTTGCGCCCCACTAACCTGACAAGTGGCCATTTAGGGGGTTCCCATTGGCCTGCCTCCAGAACGCCTCCGGTCTCACAAAAACGGCAACGGCAGGCAATCAGAATGCAGGGCTTGGAGGGCACTGTGCCACTGGGAGCAGGCTGTGAAATCTGCGACTGCGACTCTGGGAAACCGGAAAGTGGATATGCATTCCATCCACGTCCACTTTTTTCCCCTTCCTTTTTTGCCGCTAAGAAAACTGATTTTTAATCTTTTTTACGCCAGCTGCAGAAAACAACAACAAACGCAAGGCTACAGCGTCCGGTGTTCCTTGGCATTCATACAGCTCATCCACCCTGCGAATCAGTGGAGCACCGTACTGCACCTAACGGTGATTTGCTTTTCGCGTGTTTGCGTCTCGTCCGGAGTTAGATGGACATTCATCCGTATTTCCCTACGCCCTACGCCCTACGCCTACGCAGGAGTCCTGCACGGAGGCATCTCGGATCTGCTCAGATAAGTCCAGGTAGGGCAACTTCTTTCCAGATGGATTGCTGCGGAAACGTCCGTGAGGCTCGGCAGGGGACTGGCCAGAGGCTGATGAGTTGCCGTCCGTTTTGGCTCACCGGAGATACCTACACCCGTCCTTATATCGCTGCGTGCCTGCACTTTATCGGCATCAGCGAGTAGACACGGGATGCCGAGGCCGGCAAACAGCAGCACCTATCCTATTGGCAGGTGTCGTCAGTACCCGTGTCAGTGTCAGTGCGGCGGCAGCATTCCCGATGATGCTCCATGTTGAGGCAACCGATCGTCCTTCATCCCAACTTCGTCCCCTATGCTGACCGCCTCTTTCGTCCCTCAAAATCGGAACAGACGTGAGGTCGTAGCGCAATAGCGTAATGGATGACCGGTAGACGGATGCATCATTAGACGGCCGTGACTTGGGTCCCGGATATGACTGCCACGCCGAAAAGCCAGGCCGCGTAGTAGGTTTTGCCGCGTCTGACTCTCCCACTCCCAGCCGGCTGGTCTGTGACCTCAGAGGTATCACGTTGGCTCAAGATGGCTCAAGATGGCTCATCGGAGACGAGGATCATGGATGTACCTTTTCTCGAGAGTCGACAGCTGCCGTGCACATGGATGCCAAGAAGATACGTATCTAGGCAGGGAAGAGGATGATCCACAGAGCCGTACCCCCACCTGCTGCTAGCGGCTTGGGCCCGCCTGGGTCTCCCCGACATTTAATTAGCAGCGGGACCTCTCCGCCGATGGCTCCTGGGTTTTGGAGCCTTTAGGGCCCTGGCAACACCACACACAACACTTGAACCGAAAGTCCGCGACTGCGTCTGACAAGGAGGAGTGGAGTGAGGGAGTGGGTCCCAATCCCCCTTCCAGGCTGGACGTGAAAGTGCTAAGCACCTCCATTCACGGTGCCTACATACGCTAGGTACTCTGTATCCCACCCGGCAGAAGCCCGGCGAGCGAGTACCTCCCGTATTTAGGTGCCTCTACCTACCACCGTGGTATGCGTTGTACCTACTCAGCGTGCTGTAACACTTGGGAGCTGTGTACCTTTTCCCTCGGAGGCTAGTCGGTGCATGCTGCAGTGTAAACCGAGACGACATGATGGCCCTAAAAGATGTGAAGACGCAGGTATTAGGTTCCTTCCTTCCTCGCCCAGTTGCCGGGTACCACTACCAAGCAATGTACCTTACCCACCACGGGCTTAAGAGTCTAGAGGTCCTACTTCCGGGACCCAGGTCCGGTTTAATTGTCACTCAACCCTTGATTGGTAATAGTCACGGATTTTTTGATTTTGCTTGGGGGGTGTTTGGAGGGTCCCGAAGTCGATCCGACGAGACGGCCCAGTCAGTTCCCAGTCAAGGTAACAAGTGACAAGGTCCGAGGCCAAGCCAGACAGACAGATCCTTTGCCGCATTGCAGCAGCGGCAACGCAGTCACTCACCGTCGTTGGGTTCTTTTTTCCGTCCCCTTATCCTGGGTTTCGAAGCTTCTCTTCCCTCTCGTCCCTCTTCTTTCTCCCTCTCTCTCACTCATCCATCCCACCTGGTCTCGGATCGACGGCGGTTGCTTGTTCGTTTCTTCGTCCTTTCCTCCGCCGAACCCTCGCTTGTTGGTCCGACGTACGGAGTACCTCTCCTTTGAATAATACGGATACTATCCGTACACCCAACTGCATACACACACACCCCTCCCTTCCTTGCGCGCCCCAAGGTCGCATACCTATTTCATATCAAAGCTCGATCCCCTCCCACACACTCGGGCCTGTTCGTCTCGCTCTAATTCAACTTGCCTAAAATTCTCCCCCGCGGTACAGCTACGCGATTCGGTGCACCTCCACCAAGGTACGACACCTTCGCAACTCGGCACAGACCAGCAACCGCCACTTTCCGGCCGTCGGGGATCGTCGCTCTCAACTCTTATCTGAGTTCTCACCCGCGCACTCTTCACTCGGCAACGAGTACTTTTAATACATCACAACGAACTGCGCCGCAGTGAGCTACGAACCAATCCGCGACCGCTTGTCTCACCCCGATAGTCCAATGGCGGACCGGGACTTTGAGAAGCAGACGGAGGCCGTCTCCGGAGGCGGCCCCGTCGATCAACAACACGAGAAGACTGCCGCCGAAGCAACACCCGCACCGCGATCCTCGACCTCGACAGCCGCCGATCCGGAACAGCAGAGGGAAGAGGCCCGCCGCAACAACCCCGAGGGCTTCACCGCCATCCACGCCGGTGTCTCGGTGCACCAGGCCGAGTCCGACTTCGCGGAGCTGCAGCGCGAGCTGTCCGGCCTCTCGCGCGCGAGCAGAGTGAACAGTCGCAACAGCCGGAGAAAGTCCGAGGATGTCGAGAAGGCCGTCGCGAACGTCAACTCGGCCACGCCCTCGTCCGACACGGAGGGCGAGCAGTTCGACCTCGAGGCCGTCCTGCGCGGCGGCGTCGAGGCCGAGCGCCAGGCCGGTATTAGACCCAAGCACATCGGCGCCTACTGGGATGGCCTCACCGTCAGGGGCATCGGCGGTACCACCAACTACGTCCAGACTTTCCCCGACGCCTTTATCAACTTTGTTGACTACGTCACCCCGGTGATGAACCTGCTGGGCCTGGGAAAGAAGGGCGTTGAGGCTACACTGCTCGACAACTTCAAGGGTGTCTGCAAGCCCGGCGAGATGGTTCTTGTCCTGGGCAAGCCCGGCTCTGGCTGCACGACCTTCCTCAAGACGATTGCCAACCAGCGCGAGGGCTACACCGGCGTCACTGGTGAGGTGCTGTACGGCCCCTTCACCGCCGAGGAGTTCCGCAGATACCGCGGCGAGGCTGTCTACAACCAGGAGGACGACATCCACCACTCGACCCTCACCGTCGAGCAGACCCTGGGCTTCGCCCTCGACACCAAGGTTCCCGCCAAGCGCCCCGCCGGCATGTCCAAGAACGACTTCAAGGAGCAGGTCATCTCCACCCTCCTCAAGATGTTCAACATCGAGCACACCCGCCACACCATCGTCGGAGACGCCTTCGTGCGTGGTGTTTCTGGTGGTGAGAGGAAGCGCGTGTCGATCGCAGAGATGATGATCACCAACGCCTGCGTCCTCTCCTGGGACAACAGCACTCGCGGCCTCGACGCCAGTACCGCCCTCGACTTCGTCAAGTCGCTGCGCGTCCAGACCAACCTCTACCAGACCACGACCTTCGTCTCGCTGTACCAGGCCTCGGAGAACATCTACAACCTGTTCGACAAGGTCATGGTCATCGACGCCGGAAAGCAGGTCTACCTCGGCCCCGCCAAGGAGGCCCGCGCCTACTTCGAGGGCCTCGGCTTCGCCCCCCGCCCCAGACAGACGACCCCCGACTACGTCACCGGCTGCACCGACGAGTTCGAGCGCGAGTACGCCCCCGGCCGCTCGGCCGAGAACGCGCCCCACAGCCCCGAGACGCTCGCCGAGGCGTTCAAGACGTCCAAGTTCCAGAAGCAGCTCGACAGCGAGATGGAGGAGTACAAGACGCGCCTGACGCAGGAGACGGAGAAGCACGACGACTTCCAGGTCGCCGTCCGCGAGGCCAAGCGCGGCTCCTCGAAGCGCTCCGTCTACGCCGTCGGCTTCCATCTGCAGGTCTGGGCGCTGATGAAGCGCCAGTTCGTCCTGAAGCTGCAGGACCGTCTCTCCCTGTTCCTCTCCTGGCTGCGATCGATTGTGATTGCCATCGTCCTCGGTACCCTCTTCTTCCGCCTCGGTTCTACGTCTGCCAGTGCTTTCAGTAAGGGTGGTCTCATGTTCATCTCGCTCCTGTTCAACGCCTTCCAGGCCTTCTCCGAGTTGGCCGGCACCATGACCGGCCGCGCGATCGTCAACAAGCACAAGGCCTATGCTTTCCACCGCCCGTCGGCCCTGTGGATTGCGCAGATCATTGTCGACCAGGCTTTTGCGGCTAGTCAGATCTTGGTGTTCTCGGTTATCGTGTACTTCATGTCCGGTTTGGTCCGGGATGCGGGTGCATTCTTCACTTTCTACCTCATGATTCTCTCTGGCAACATCGCAATGACTTTATTCTTCAGGATCATAGGCGTGATCTCGCCTGTAAACCTCCCTTTTCTCATTTTAAATGATCTCGAACTGACATTTTGCAGGGTTTTGACTATGCGATCAAATTCGCTGTTGTTTTGATCACCTTCTTCGTGGTGACATCTGGGTACCTTATCCAGTACCAATCAGAGCACAAGTGGCTTAGGTGGATCTACTGGGTCAATGCGCTGGGCCTTGCCTTTAGCGCCATGATGGAAAACGAGTTTGCCCGCCTGCAGCTCACGTGCTCTGCTGAGTCACTCATTCCCTCGGGCCCTGGTTACACCGACATCAACCACCAGGTCTGCACTCTTGCAGGTTCCAAGGCAGGTACGACCCTCGTTGAGGGTGCCGACTATATTGCCGCCGGCTTCTCCTACTTCAAGGGCGACCTGTGGCGCAACTGGGGCATCATCCTCGCCCTCATCGTCTTCTTCCTCTTCCTGAACGTTACCCTTGGAGAGCTCATCAACTTCGCCGGCGGCGGCAACAATGCCAAGGTCTACCAGAAGCCCAACGAGGAGCGCACGAAGCTCAACGAAGCACTGCTAGAGAAGAGGGCCGCCAAGCGCCGTGGTGAGGAGCAGGAAGGTTCCGACCTCAAGATCAACTCGGTCAGCGTCCTGACCTGGGAGGACCTCAACTACGATGTTCCCGTCCCCGGCGGCACTCGTCGTCTGCTGAACAACATTTACGGCTACGTTCGACCTGGTCAGCTCACCGCCTTGATGGGCGCCTCCGGTGCCGGCAAGACGACCCTTCTCGACGTCCTCGCCTCCCGCAAGAACATTG
Source organism: Colletotrichum sojae (assembly GCA_014235955.1). Lineage (NCBI taxonomy): Eukaryota > Fungi > Ascomycota > Sordariomycetes > Glomerellales > Glomerellaceae > Colletotrichum > Colletotrichum sojae. The sequence goes on along the minus strand of WIGN01000028.1, from coordinate 42,412 downwards.
GTGTTATCCACGGCGACGTTCTCGTCGACGGCGTTAAGCCCGGAAAGCAGTTCCAGCGAAGCACCTCGTACGCCGAGCAGCAGGATGTTCACGACCCTACCCAGACCGTTCGCGAGGCTCTCCGTTTCTCCGCCCTTCTGCGCCAGCCCTTCGAGACGCCCGAGGCCGAGAGGTTCGAATACGTTGAGGAAATCATTGCCCTGCTGGAGATGGAGCACATTGCAGACTGCATCATTGGTAGCCCCGAGTTTGGATTGACTGTCGAGCAGCGCAAGCGTGTCACCATTGGCGTCGAGCTGGCTGCGAAGCCCGAGCTCCTTCTCTTCCTCGACGAGCCTACCTCCGGTCTCGACAGCCAGAGCGCTTTCAACATCGTGCGCTTCCTTAAGAAGCTGGCTTCCGCCGGACAGGCCATCCTCTGCACCATCCACCAGCCCAACGCCGCCCTCTTCGAGAACTTCGACCGCCTCCTTCTCCTTCAGAAGGGTGGACGCACCGTCTACTTTGGCGACATCGGCCAGGACGCCGTCGTCCTCCGCGACTACCTCCAGCGCCACGGCGCCGTGGCCAAGCCCACCGACAACGTCGCTGAGTACATGCTGGAGGCTATTGGTGCCGGTTCTGCGCCCCGTGTTGGCAACCGCGACTGGGCCGACATCTGGGAGGAGAGCGCTGAGCTCGCCAACGTCAAGGACACCATCAGTCAGCTCAAGGAGGAGCGCATCGCCGCCGGCCGCACTGTCAACCCCGAGCTCGAGAAGGAGTACGCCAGCCCGCAGATGCACCAGCTCAAGGTGGTCATCTCGCGCATGAACCTCAGCTTCTGGCGCAGCCCCGACTACCTCTTCACCCGTCTCTTCAACCACGTCATCGTTGCGCTCATCACCGGTCTGACCTACCTCAACCTTGACGACAGCCGCAGCTCGCTGCAATACAAGGTCTTCGTCATGTTCCAGGTCACCGTCCTGCCGGCCCTGATCATCAGCCAGGTCGAGGTCATGTTCCACATCAAGCGGGCGCTCTTCTTCCGCGAGTCGTCGTCCAAGATGTACAACCCCATAACCTTCGCCGCCGCCATCACCGTCGCCGAGCTGCCGTACTCGATCCTCTGCTCCGTCGCCTTCTTCCTCCCGCTGTACTTCATGCCTGGCTTCCAGTCCGACCCCTCGCGCGCCGGCTACCAGTTCCTGATGATCCTCATCACCGAGCTGTTCTCCGTCTCCCTGGGCCAGGCCCTCGCCTCCATGACGCCCAGCCCCTTCATCTCATCCCAGTTCGACCCCTTCCTCATGATCACCTTTGCGCTGTTCTGCGGTGTCACCATCCCCGCCCCGCAGATGCCCGGCTTCTGGCGCGCCTGGCTGTACCAGCTGGATCCCTTTACCCGTCTGATCGGCGGCATGGTTGTCACCGCGCTGCACGACCTCAAGGTCGCCTGCACCGAGTCCGAGTACAACCCCTTCCGCGCGCCGGACGGCCAGACCTGCGGCGAGTACATGCAGCCCTTCTTCGAGCGTGGCGGACCCGGCTACCTGGCGAACAACAACACCCAGGACTGCCAGTACTGCGCGTACAAGGTCGGCGACGAGTTCTACCAGCCGCTGGGCCTGGAGTTCAACAACCGCTACCGGGACATGGGCATCTTCCTCGCGTTCGTGGGCAGCAACTTGATCATCCTCTTCATGGCGGTAAGCACTCCCCTTCGTCTAGTGATGTTAGCCATGGTTACTAACGACATCTGCAGAGCAAGTTCCTCAACTTCAACAGAAGATAAAACCGTCGCACCGTCGCGGTGTCTTTCGTACTGTATTTCGTTATCGTATGTTGCATAGCGCATGCCCGCCCCCATCGGTCGGTCTAGGGAACCTACCTGCGAGGGCTCCCTTTTCGTTCTGATATCTGGGCAAACATGACCAACCGGAGTCTTTTTGGGGGAAATATCCATCGCAAAAATTTGGAGTGTTTTGTGAGAGAGGGAGACGAGAGAGAGGATAGAAAGCGGCACTTCATCGCGTACGCGCAAACATGGGTCCATGTCGCAAACTGTTTGGGGTCTTCGTGTTTAAACACCCCACGAAGTATAGAGTTTTACGTAATTTAATAGAAACGGCCGAAGACTGTTTGCAAAATATGGACGTCTCTTGGGTTGTGATGATGTCTGTGAAGTTGTGTTGGGCTGTCGGGGTTGTGGCTCTGCGTAGTGTGTGGTTTGCCGTGTATCCCTAGATCGCATCCACGGATGGTATAAAAGGGACCCATCCCCGCGCGCTTCTTGAATTTCCGGCCAGAGGAGAGAGACATGCATGCCGTCCCAAACGAGCAGTGAGCTCGGAGTACCACCAGTGAGTCCGGAGTACGCATGAGGTCGGCCGGGCGAAGATAATCGCCTTCGCTCATCGAATCTTCGCCGTTTCGTTTTCCGTCGTCCCCCTCCCCGAATTTCGCACAGAATATACGGATAGCAGTGACGGACGGGGGAGCAAGCTTTCATCCCGCCACCGTGTTGGGTTTTCTGTTTCGGTGAAGCTTTCGGAGGATGGAGCTGAGCGGCGGACTATCTCGGCCTCCCTCAAAGAAACTCGCTTATGCATTGCTGGCGTTGGAATTATTGAGAGTCTGTTGGTCTGTGATGGTTTTACACTGGGAAGAAGGTGGGTGTCGATGGAAACAGGGGAAGGTCGGGACTCGTGCGGCTTTGGAAAGAGACCCTGTGGGAGATAGATGGTTTGGATTCAGTGTATATAAAGTCGTCCACGGTTCACATGTCCTCAGGCGGGCCAGCGATTTGCCATTCCTCGAGATCGAGACGTTCTTCTTCTGCCCTTAGGCGGTGGACCAGGGAGGAGACTAGGCGCAGGTGACGTGATATGAACAGAGGTGAGATGTAATGGCTCAGAGAAAACGCCTCTCTTTTTCTTTTTGTCATTCTTCGGTGGTTGTGCCGTATTCTCGTAGGGGATGTACGGTAGAAGGTGGGGGATGATGACTGACGATGAGATTGTAGAGCACGTATGTTTAGCATGTTGGCGAGCACGAGCACGGGCTGACTCGAGTAGACCACCGCTGCCAATCGTTAGTCGTCTATCTAGATTAGTCGCGGCGTCTCCGAAGCCGCAACTTACAAGCGACGCAGTCATTGGTCTTTCGTGGGGGCAGATGCGTTTTGAAGTGATCTGAGGGGGTTTTTATAGTGCACGGCGTGGTGTTGCAGAGGTTATTCCCCAGTTTCAACCATGGGCGCTGCGAAGACTTGCAAGGGCTTTGCCAGTCGCAGTTGCGGGTCGTCTGTTGGGCTCGATTTTGAGGCAAGTCGTCTTGCTGCTGTCTTGCGGGTGCCCGATGCGACAGTAGACTTATCACCCACGTCCTGGCGTCTCTAGACGGGATGTTTCAGCTGTATGAAGGGGCGCCGAGTGCTTCTTTGCCTTGACCGAACAACTGGGACGGTAATTCCCGCAGCATAGAAGCCAGATATGAGCATTCTGTCCTAAACATATGATATGCGTCTCCTGCCTCGCTATACACCTCTTGAGAACTGCTCCACCGGATGTGAAATCACGGGAAACATGTCCTATGATCATGGAAGAGCCGACGTTCAGCGAGCACATATCGGGACGGCGTCAAACGTGCCTGCTGCTTGTCTCGGGAGGGCTCTGTGTAAAACCATAGCCAGGAAGATGCGTGGCCTGTGCTGCCGACGTTCGAACACCTGGATTGCCCAGTGAGACGCCGTCTGCTCTTTTACCTACTGATCGCACGACCTGGCAGACGCGTGTCCAATGACGAGGGGGGGCACAGATCAGGGGTTTTTCTAATACGGGCCGTTTTATCTAGAAACCTTTATTCGAGAAGGATAACTCAAAAGACTTCAAGTAAACTGAGGTTACCATGATAAAGCGTTGCGCCAATGCGATGGTATAGATTGGGCCGGTGCCCTCCTCATTGTAAATAACATGGCTGGCATCGCGACACTCCAAAGGTATGACAATGAAATGTTATCCTATTCTTGCAGGGGAAGTTGCGTATCTCAACGAGACGCCTACCAAAGGATTCCCCTTTCGCAATTAGAGAGCGTGATCTCTATCCTTGCTGGTCTCGCTAGCGTGTTGACCTCGGACAGACGGATATACAGTTCTTGCCTCCCGAGTTGGTGACCTATCATAGCGACCAATGGAGCGCCATCGTGACCTTGAGTTCCGGTGGCGTCGTTGTCATGTTTGTGATTGTATATATCCCGGACTTGCGGCCGCCGTGGATTGCCCCGCCGCAAGGCGTAGTGCCAGGCGCTCAAAGTTGATCTCGCAGTCCATTGATTATTCAGAGACAAATACGTGGACAGTGACGGACTACGGCGACGTATTGAAGATTGAGATGCAGATAGTTTGAATGCCTAGGCGGCTGTTTTGATGTGTTTCCAGTCTCCGTGCGCACCTCTTACACACAAAGATTGTCGATCCAACCGACAATAAAACTGGGAGACGCAGTCTTGTTGCTGTGCTGGCTGAGATTCTCCAATGAATCTATTTTATAGTATGGCCAGTGTCGTGTGTATTCATATTTCTTCTTGTGGGATAGATGTCAAACGTGTCTGATAGCTGCGCGATGTGACAACGCGCGTCGCGAGTACGCACAGCGTGAGGCTCTTCTGGAGAGGGCTCTATATAAGCCAAAGACCAGGTCAATCTATATACGCGAACTTTTCACAGAGCAAACCAAAAAGGCTAGGCGCCCGAAGCAACGCAATTCGGCCAAGTAGGTAGACAAAGAGATGCCACAATAGCGAGCCGCGAGATCAGGCCTGACAGCCAAGCCAGCCACCACTAACGATCCCATACGCCTCTCTTCTTTTTTTTGCTGTCTCCGAGCGTCTTGCCGTTATCCATAGAGGAATACAAAGAAGACGACAGCGGCCCGTTGAATCCGCTCGAGGTAGTATCTCCCTGTCCTTCCTGCTCGGGAAGCAAAACTCGTGACGCAGCGAGTAAGGGCTTGATGACGACTTGCCCAAGCTGCGGCAGACCAGATTGCCGACCGACAACTCACTAGACCTGCTTGCTCTCGAGCACATTGTTGATAGGTAAGCCTAGGTTAAATACCTCTGGAGGTTGTGACCGGCAAATACGATTCTCGTATCTACTGTCAAATGCTGGTTGCTACCTAGGTAGCTTGATTCCAGGCACTTCGGATTGCGATGATCAGGGAGCGTCTAGACGACCGTCGTGACTACGCGACTGGGAATCGCGTCACTTACCAAGCCGAGCAGCGCCAAGGAGATACTGTAAGATTTCCAAGATTCTTCTGAAGCATAGCACATAGAAGACGCAAGAAAGCTACGATGTGTCAAGAGGAAGCAACTTTCAGGTATTGCCAGAGCAGAGGTCAGCCCAAGAGAAACCCACAAAGTACCAGAGGGTGAGGAGAGCATGTAAACCACCACATCTTCTAGTACAGTTTTCATCCCCCCCCCCTCCCTTTTCCTCAGGGCACACCACAACTACAGACTAACAAGGAATTGTACGCTTCGGTTACGATGACTGCACAGTAGTAGGTCGATAATTTGGCGGGGTCTGCAGCTTGTTTATCGGTGTACGTGGGCACCACAAGCAAGATTAGATTGAGCAAATGTTGATTAGCATCTTCAGGAGAGCATGTGACGATTACACCTCCCAGGACAGTATTTAAACCCCTCCAGCGCGCAGCACAGCTACATCCCACCAAAGCATCGTCAGTCTCAATCTCGGCAGTTGCACAGTAGGGTATTGATAGTGACGCGTATTCTGCAGCCTGTTTCTCGGTGTACACGGGCACCACAAGCAAGATTAAGCAGAGTAAGCGTTAATCACCAGAACATAACAAGGATGTCTGGGTATCCAGTCCCCGCTCGTCGTCTCTGTATTATTCGAGCCACGGATACGTTGAGTGCGATCGAGCGTAACGAACGGGGATGGGAGAGGGACTTTGTTTTTTTCAGGAGTAAAGAAGTTGGTTGGCTGGTGGTGGAGGTAATGTCTTTGAACTTTGGCAGCTCCAACGACCCATCTCTGCGAGGCGTAATCAGTAGTCGTCCCAGAAGACCACACTGGCCGGCTTGAACCCAAAAGATCCGAGTCTGCACGTAGAATATGTCCTTTTGTACCTACTGTCTGGCACAGATGTTCTTGCCATTGGTGCCTGTCATGTTTGCAATGAGAGGTCGTAGAGAGGGTTTCTTTGACAGTGAAACTTGGGGTGGAATGGGTCATCTTTTGACCTGGATGTAAGCATGACAAGGCTTGTTTGTCCAAGGTATCAAGACTTGGCCAAGGTGCCTGTGAAAAAATAACTCCCAGACCCAACCACAATCCTCACACCCCCTTCAACCTCCTCAACTTCCAAAACCCCATTCACTCCAGCAACAACCTCATTCCCACCCTCCTGAACCCCCGTCACAGGAATCTCAACCCATCCAGTAGAGCCAACAGGAACAACAACCTCATACTCCAACCTCTCCCCCTCCAACCTCCACTTTGCAGCGACCTCGCCCGCAGGAGCTCGGTACCTCGTCTCCGGGAACTGCAGATCCCCCACAATTACCGGTTTATACTCAACCTCTTTCCACGCAACGCTGCCCGTCTTCTGTCGCATGCCAGCAAGTCCGATGATCCACGCGTCTCCATACCCGAACATGAAGTGATTTCTAGATCCTCCGGTTACGGGAAGATCCCAGTGCTCCCAGAGCGAGGTCGCCCCCTCGCGGACCATTCTTCCATACCCCCAGTCGCGATCATTCGTCATGACTTTGAACAGCGCGTCGTCTCTGCCTGCATCGCGGAGGGCCTCGAAAAGCGAGGGCAGGGAAATCTCGCCCGCCGTCAGGGCCCATCCTCGTCCTTCCAACGAATCTAAAATGCCATCAAGTACTGCGTTGGATACCTCTTGACTGGGTGCGGCGTTCATACCTAGAGCAAAGGCGTTGCACCCCTGCGAGCCAGCACAGTACTGCGTCGTCGAGGCGTTGAACCACATCTGATGGAACCCCTCCCTGAGACTCTGCGCGAGCTCGCCATACCTCCTCGAAGAATCCTCATCTCCCAAAAACGCCTCGACCTCCGCCATAGCTTTAGCCGCGTTGTGAAACCCGAACGTCGAAGCGGCGCCCTTGGGAGTAGACGTATCCAAAGCCAACCAATCCCCAAGCCCCCCATCATTCAAATACGGGTTCCCCCCCGCTCTCCTGGTTAAATAATCCAGATACTCCACCATCTCCTTCTTCTTTTTTCGAGAGAATGCTGATATCGCCGTACTGTTTGTATGTTTTGAGCGGCACCAGCAAGACGGCGCTTCCCCAGTTCGGATCGTTCCGGTACCCGCCGCCCATCGGGTTGCCGTACTCGGGGGCGATGTCCGGGATTAGGCCGGGCACGTCGGCAGCTTGAGCATCTGCGATCGTGCGGACTAGGTCGTCGAGGTAGGCTTCGAGATCGTACCCTAGGGTGAGAGGGTCGAAGACGAGGTGGTCCTGCTCCAGCCAGCCGTACTTTTCGCGGTGGGGGCAGTCCGTTAGTACAGAGTGCATGTTGCCCCTGATCGAGCGGTCTACTATCCCATGAATGGAATTGAACAGGGCGTTGGAGGTGGAGAGGGTTAGGACCGGCTCGTTGTCCGCGCGGATGACGTGCCCCGTCAAATCGGAGGCGGAGGGTGTCCAGGTCAAATTCACGCCGAGGTATTGGAACCCGTGGTACAGGTATCTCGGGCTGTAGGTCTGGTCGTCCGAGGACGTAAGCGTGTAGGCGTCGAAGATGGGCCCGCCGGTGGACGTCTGGCTGACCCCCTCGGCGCCGGCTGTCTCCCCCGGCCAGAAGGTCACACGCGTGCCCTCCCGAGAGCCCTGGTTCTTGATGGAGAGGGAAAAGGTGCCTGCGATGTTCGTCCCGAGGTCGAAGATCCACTGCCCGTTGGATGCCTGCACTGATTTAGCATCACGCTCCTCCTAGGGACAGAACAGAAACAAACCTGTCGCACGGATCTGGCGACGATGCTCTCCGTAACCTTCAACGGAGGCGAGCGCGGACTAACAAGCTTCCCCGCCGGCGGGATAGCGATACTAGCATTGCTCCAGCTCGATCTGTCGTGACACGCGCCCGCCCAGCCTGGCATTTCCTTTCTCGCGTCGTACTCCTCCCCTCCGTACCAGTGCGCCTCAACCCAGGGTCCTTCGACGGTAGTCTCCCAGGATTCATCCGTAGCCACGGTATGCGTCGTGCCGTCCTCGCAGACGTACTCCAGCTGCGCGAGCAGCATCAGCTCCCTCGGCGCCTGCTTGAATTTAGTGTACCTGCCCAGCAGCGGCGCTGTGTTGTCGTAGACGCCTTTTCCGAGTTCCACCGCGAGCACGTTCCTGCCTTGGAGGAGCTGGTCGAGAACGTCGTGGGTGGAATACGGCATCGTCTTGTTGAGGGTAGCATATCCCGGGGATAGCACGTCGTCGCTGACTTTCTGCTCGTTTAGGAGGGGGTGGTGTAGGCCCAGGCCCATTATGTACAGCCTCGCCTTTTCGACGGGGCAGGATACCGTGAAGACTTTCGCGAAGCGCGGGAGGGAGGTTAGGCCCGTGGAAAAATTCTTGTTTGTGATCCATTCCGCCGCCCAGTCTTCTCGGTCAAGCAAGGAAACCTCGAAACTGGCGGCGTCGCTCCATTCCGAGGGAGCATCGTCTACGCCCCAGACCTTGACGCGCCAGAACACAGAGGAACGAGAAGAGAGAGCGTCGCCGGCGTAGATGGCCCACGGGTCCGCGGACGCGGTCTTGCCGGTGTCCCAGAGCGTTGTCGCGTCGAACGACGAGGAGGAGGAGGCCTGGATCTGGTAGGCTGTTTGGTTGTCGCCGCGCGTGGGGGAGGTCAGGCGCCAGGTCAGGCGGGGCGTGGCGGTGTCAATCGCGATGGGGTTGGACTGGGCATTGGCGCGGAGGGAGGAGGGCGAGACGGAGATGGCGGAGGTTAGGCGGAGGAACGCCCAGAGGGCGAGGAGCGGGATGAGGGTCATGGCGAGCCCGCGACGGGATGTTACGTGGCTGGGAGGCGGCGAGTGGGATATTGGCGGTTGATTGAGTTAATATGTTGGATGAAAGCAACTCCTCGCCATTACCTGGGCCATAATACGCTTCAACTTCGACTCTCTTCTCGGGATAAATACGACGAAAGTCCCTCTTGGTCCTGCGACCGCACAATTACAGGCCTCCATTGTGCGCATCTATCGACGGTCAACCACCGTATTGCCACCAGACAAGACAGGCAATGAGCAGAGTCGACAACTCCGACTCGGTTCAAAGGCAGCCGAGACTGTACTCTGGCCGGCAGAAACCCCTGGGCGATTTGCCATAGACTCGAGCTGCGAGGTCTCATGATCAGTTCGCTACCGCCACCAGGTACGAATGCGGGGAGATTGAATCAAAGGAGGTAGTTGTCTACTTTAGCCGGCGCTGGAGGGTGTGATCGAGGAGGGGAACTAGGCACCATCTGTAAGTTTTCGGATTTCCGCAGATTGGAATCTGCATGCACGACATTAACAGGGATGGAGCCGTCCGAATAGGGACGACGTGTAATGATTGGTAAACTGAGATGAATTGCTAATGTGACGAGACTCCTCTCTTGCAGCTACGCCCGAGAGGCGACAAATCGCGGGGTGTGATCGCATTCGGGGGGAAATTCCTCCGTCCATCTTCCGGAGACCGTTCGATGCCAAGCTTCCCCTACCCCATTGGGCTGCCTCCATGCAGGATTCTCTCGGCAGGGTCCTGCTTCTCCCAGGCCCCGATGCCCCCGGAAACACGTGGGCGAGGCTCGTCGCCACGGCCAACATCTCGCGGGCTGCCTCGGCCGGTGATTAAGATGTGTCTTCTTGCTGCGTCGGCTAGTGGTCATCATCCGATGCGATGACGTGAATCAGATCGGCCTGTAGTTCTCGGTTCAGGCGTTCGTCGATTTTGGGTATCTTTCATAAACATGTCGGTCGTTTCGCGAGGCCCAGCGGGCCGGTTGCTCGTAAAATAGGACATTCGCAAGGCAAAGTGCGCATGATTGAGGAAAAAAAAGATAAAAGAGGTATATTGAGAGCGGCCTCCAACTCCATTGATGCGGGATTCGACCACATTTCTTTGCAACTGCGCGACGGCAAACGTTCTGTCTTGCTCTGATTCGGGTATCTTTCATTCGAGATTCGGTAGCAAAGATGGATCGGGTATTTCGAGCGACGCTCTCGAACAACAGTCGTCTAGTTGGTCTTCTGCTTGGGCGGAGACTTGAGCTTGCGGGAGATGGAAAGCACAGCGACGCCGGCGACCATGAGAGCCTCGACGCTCAGGAGACCGATCCAGATGGTGTTGAGTATCTTCTCCTCGTAGCCACTCCCAATGTACATTTCCATCTTTTCGTGAAGCATCGGATAGCCGCCAGAGACGAAGAGGAAGGCTTCGAGGACGTAGAAGGTGTACCAGTAAGGCCTGCGAGGGAAGAAACGAAAGGTTAGCCGGCTGACATTCGGTCTTTATCTAAATGAAGCACCCCCGCGAAACAGAACCAGAGCGGGCGAGCGGGCGAGCGGGCGGACGGGCGAAATGAAAGCGGACGGGGCTTGTTGTTTCTGTCCTCTCTTCTTTGCTGTCCCTCCCTGCCGGCAAGCATGGCATGGCATGTCATCAAAGCGGCGGACGCCAAAGGGTAGGAACCGAGTGTTGGCTGCCCTTGCTCAAATAAGGAGAGATGAGATAAATGATATTGCGGGGATGCTGAAACCCTGTCGCATGGGAGATCCATGGGCGGGAAAGAGCGCGCCCCACGAGGCTTTCCTTTTGTGCTTTGTGTGCCTGGCTAAGGCCTTTGGTACGTACGTAGGGTACGTAGTGTACGTAGTCCCAGTCCTAGGCTAGGCCACCGCTACTAGGCGGCTGTTTCTGGCGCACGGGATGCAGGGCGGGAATCGAGACAAAGAAAAGACAAAAGGCACAATGCGCGACGTTTGGTTGAAACGGCGGACGCAAAGGGTAGAGCGGGAATGGGACGGTTGGTGGTTCGGACGGGAGACGAGGGAACTTCAGATCGGACGACCGAAGCGAACCGATAGGACACAGATGTAGGGCAAGGAAGGGCAGAACAGGAGATGCAGGACAAAATGCAAGACAAGACGACGCACGAAGGCCGCGATGCAAAGAAACAAGTCATGGAAGGACGCAAGGACCAAGTTTGTAGGCCACTCACCGAGACTGGTCAGTCAAGCGCACCCACTGAATCCGGGTGTGATCTGGCTCGCCGTACTGCGAAACCTGGACCGCGATGATGATGCCGAGTATAACAAAGGACCAGAGGAACATCATGCGCCCAAAGAGGGTAACGTGGTTATTAAAGTCCCAGAGGGACTGAAAGATGGACTCGACGATGGCCTGCATGTTGGGCGCGCGTGACGGCGGCGGTGGCGGGTAGGCAGGTTTGCTGGTGGTAGCCGGTAGGGTATGACGAAGGATCGCTGGAGATGACTGGCCACGTAGGCGACAAAATCTGGGCTCGAGGTGCAGTAGTGCAGCAAAGAGAGAGCAAAAAGTCTGGCGTTGTTGGCCTGGATGACCGGACTGACTGGTCGTGCTAAGGGGGGGAGGGGGAGCGGATACGGCGTGGCGGTGTGAGATGTGCACGAACTGTCTCGCTGCAGGAAGAACTGCAAGGGCGTGTGGGAGAGGGAGCAAGAAAGGCGGGCAATCTTTTCTTCCTCTGTGGTGGAGAGAGAAACAGACTGAAAAGGGTGCGATGTGACGAGAAGGAGGCGCGAAGGAGGCGGTGGCTAGCAGCAGTGGGGGCGCTGGGCAGGTGAGATTGAGATTGAGACGATGTGATGGCGCCCGAGCTGAATGAGAGCTGCGTTGCACTGAGCTGAGCTACACAGTATACACTAGGTGACTAGCTGACTGATGATGAGCCCTTTGGTGCTAAGTGAAGGTGAAGCAAGTCGAACGATGATACCCGACCGAGTGTTTGGGGGCGCCGTCAATGCCGGTGTGCCGTTACGGTTATGGTTGATTGCCAAATTATGCAACGCGCTGCGAATAGATTTCTTAATTCTGCTGGCCCTTTGTCTCGGGAAGCCACGACCTGCACAACAAGACAGGCAAACAAAAGCGGGCAGGAGGGAGAAAAAAAGGTTGCAGTGGACAGGGCACTGCAAGGCAGGCAGGAATGTGGAATTTGAGAGAGACGAAAGATCAGCAATCAAGGCCAGACACTAAAGTACCATCACACCAGGGTAAAGACAGAGGGAAAAAAAACAGGTGGCCAGCACGTTTTATTGTTAAGCGCCGGGGTCCTGGGGCCGCTTCGTTATCGGGATCCACGTGTCCTTATCGTTGGCCTTAAATTGGTGGCGCCGCCCCTGCCGGTTGACGGCCCTGGCGAACCGATGGCCAGCGGGGGGCCTTTTGGGGTCCACTACCGCTGCGCTGCTGGTCCACCGCCCGGTGGACAAGTCCAGGCCTTTTGAGATGATGATCAGAGGGCACTCCAGAGTCACAGAGACCACTCTCCTCTCGCCTTGGCAAGGGCAAACTTTTTGCGCCTTGCCCTTTCGTGTTCGACTAGGTATGGAACTGTGTGTTCATGCGCCTCCACGAACCGCTGCGTCGGACGATTGTCGGACGAACAATGCCTGCCCTTAATACCGGTTTGCGACACCTGGATACCCAATGCCCAGAGTGATCCTGTCCCGTCTTTCCCGCATTATTCCTGCCAATGCCGCCTTACGCGCGGGGTCCCTGCCGATGTCAAATTGCGATGGCCCCGGAGGAGCTCTGATCTCAAGGCGAGCCGCGACCGGGCATGAACCATCTATGAAGCTGTGCTCCGGCGCCGAGACCCGGACACCACGTTTCGTGTTCCGGGTTATAGACTCCGGTCCGCGCCGTTCCCTCACTCCGGGGTTGGAATGATCGTGTCTCACTGCTTCACGCCTTCCTTCTATTCTGGGATCTGTGTTGAAGAACCTGCACCTGTGCCTGTACCTGCCTGTATCTGTACGAAGTACCTACCTACCTAGGCATTAGTGTCAGTTCCGCGGTACGTATCCGTAGTACCTTCAACTGAAGCGCCTGTCGCGCCTGCTCCTGCCGCACCGCCTACTGCACCAATTGCAAGTGATGATACAGAGTACCTAACAGCCTTGTTGATGATCGAGCACCCAATGTTTCGCACAGCCTCTTTTCCTCCAACACCTGCGTTCACGTCGACCTCAACTCCCGATTCGCCTCGCCGCCTACCACATCTCACGCAATCCCGAGCCAGGCCGGCAATCAGGGCTGTGATCGTTCCCGAGACACCAAGCCGACCAGGCCAGGCAACAAGTCCCGGCTTGTCGTCATTGTCATCGTCGCCATCACCGTCAATCGAGACCAAAAAAACACTGTGAACCAACAGCAAAGTGTTACCGAAATACCCTTGCCGCGCCGCCTATCCCCCGAGCTAATCTTATTTTAAGCCTCGATGGCCGCTGCCGACCAGGATTTTGGGATCATTTGGGTAGCATTCCCACCTGCAGACGCCTGGCCGCAGCCACAGCCGTTCTTGGTGCACGGCGAACAGGGGCTGATTGGCACTGTGTGTTGGTGCAGGCCTCCATCACAGCCCCCAACAACATGGATGATTTCGACAACCCATGAACAGCCCCTCGGCGCCTACACCATCTAGGCAGTCGCTTTGCTTGTTTGCTTGCTCGAGTGGACCGCCATTGGCGAATGAACCGCCTGTTCCCTCTGCTGCTCCAACATTCGGCATGATACAAGAGCTTGCCAGCCGCCCATCGGGGGCGGAATCTCATGCGCGCCACGAGCAATGCAGCTTCCTGTGACTTTTAACCGCCGGATGGAATCAGACGCAGCCGCCTTCGCTCGACGTTGACGCTCCAGCTTCGGATCATGGAGTCTCCAGCCGGTCCCGGGAGCCGCTTCGGCCCTCCTCCCAAGACGCACTCGATCCCCCGGAAGCCCGTTCAGAAGCGCTCTACCCGCACCGACTTCGCGCCCTCGTGGCATCGCGTCGCCTCCGAAAGGCAAATACCAGAAGATGACGAGCCGAGGAACGACGTTCGCGATGACAATACCGTCGCCGTCGCCGTCGCCGCCGACGCGAGAACGACACCCCCACAACAGCGACAGAGCCAACAACAGATGGAAACCAGGTACGACCAGCCAAACAGCTCGCCCACTGCCACCGTGAGGAGCGACCCTGAGAAGAGCCGCTTGACTTTCGATGGAAAATGGAGGCCTTCGTGGTTGCGCCCTCCTGTCCTCGCCGCCTTCGCCGGCGTGTTCACGGTCTTCACCATCGCCCTCGCCTTCATGCTGCGCTACTCCCGGGCCAACAACGGGCTCATCGGGACGCAGAAGAACTACGTGTATGCGTGGCGACTTGGCCCAGCTGCCAGTAAGTCATGACGCGTTCTGTTTCGAAGCCGAGATACAGCTGCTGACTTCTACACCCAGTCCTCACTCTTCTGGCTGTCCTGTGGGCCAGGGTTGAGCTGCAGGCCATGAGGTTCATGCCGTGGATCGCGACGCGCCGCGGACAACTGCTTGGAAGAGACGGGTACTCTCTCGACTACACCTCGATGCTGTCGGCAAAGGCCCTTGTCTTGTCACTCCAGAACAAACACTACCTGGTGTTTCTGGCGACCACTATCGGATTCTTCCTCAAGGTCCAGATCATCATGGCCCCGGGGCTGTACAGTCTCGCGGCGTTGGGGAACCCGGCCGAGATCGACCTGGAGATCATCGACTCCTTCAGCGTCGACTACATGGCTGGTAACACCAAAGAAACTACGCCTTATTACAATGCCCGTGTCCTGCAGCACTCGGGCATGCTATACCCCTTCGGCGTCAGCGATATCGCCGCCTACCAGACGTTCAACCACACAGGCGTCGGCCGAGGAAACGACACCGCGCCATTGACCGCTGTTGTGGATGGCTTCTTCTCCGACATACAGTGCATCAAGCTGGAGAGCCACTCGGTGACTGGTTCTTCGTACCACAAGGAGTCAGACGGCCTTCGGAGCACCGTGGACGTCAATCTCAAGTTCCAAGGCTGCGAGGCCATCTTCCCTGTGGTGAACTGGAATGTCAGTCAACCCTTGCAGGCTGAAACTGGCTCCAAAGACTGGACAGCCTTCGGAAACGTCAACGAGACTCTGGCGACGGAACGACCTTGCCCAAATCTGCCGCAGCAGCACCCTCAGTTCCTCTACTGGTTAGGCCATTTCAAGCGTTCCGCAACCAACTCTTCGCGCATGTATCTCGACCAGGGGGCCGCCGTGCTCTGCTCTCCCAGGTCTTGGCTGTCAAAAGTCCAAGTCGTTGACGACGGGGTCAACCCCAACGTGACGACTCTGCCCGACGAACCAAAGACACCAGTCGCTGCGAACGTCTGGAAAATGCTTCAGGCGTCGATACCGGATTACCTCGGTGGCGGCGACCTTGTCTCCGACTCGTACCAGAAGCATGCGTGGGGGCCACTCCGCGCGGACCAGCTGTTCTGGGATACGAGATTTGGCCTTGAGCTGCCGGATGGAGGAAACTCGAAAGTTTTGTTCGACAGCGGTGCGCTTTACACTTCGATCCGCAACTTGACGGAATCCATCGGACCATTCTTGGGACATCACCTCGTCCGTCAGAACGACAGCTCTGTCACCGCCGGTGACGAAGTGGTCATTGCCGATAGGCTAGTCGTCAACGAGTGGGTGTGTGTGACGATGATCACGCTGTTTGCGCTGGTCGCCTGCCTGTCGTTCTTCGTACTTGTGAGATACAGACGCCACACGACCATCTGGCATCGCAGCCCAGCCACCCTTCTCGGAAACATGATATTTCTCCGCGACCACCCTGCGTTCGAAGAGAGTGTCACCGAATCCTCGCCCAAGGACCCGACGTTGGCATGGGGTCGGTCGAACTTCAACCCGGTCGTTCTCAGGCCGTGGGCGCGGGCTTCTTTTGTCCTCTTTGCTGGTGCCCTCATCGGTGGGCTCATCTACACCCTCCATCGGTCACAGTCACTCAACGGGCTCTCGTACGTGAACGAAAAAGGATACTGGCACCTCCTTTGGACGTCTGTCCCAGCTCTGGTTGCCCTTGTAGTATACAGCTACATCAAATCCTGCGACTGGGCGTTCCGACACCTCGCAACATTCTACTGTCTTGCCGCAGGTCCGTGTGGGACCAAGGAGCTCGACACCTCTCTCTTGGACATGTTGGGCGTCAGGGCATTGTTCCAGTCGATACGTCGCCGAGTCTGGATGGTGACTTTCTCACAAATCCTCGCAATCATGTGCGGCGTTTTGATGACCCTCATTTCCATCCTCTTCACGGTGGAGGATGTGCCAGAGCCAACGGCCATCTTCTTGACGCAACAGACGTGGTTCGGGGCACAACCCGACAAGCCCCGAAACACCACAGACGACTACATGATTAACCGTTTGACCATCGGAAGCCTGCTGCTGCGGAAAGACGAGGACAACTTCACGTATCCGCGCAATACGTACAACGATCTCGCGTTTCCGATTCTCGACGGGCTACAAAATGTCGAGGACCCTCACGATAAGTCGGTGAGGCTGACCGTACCAGCCGCACAGGCGCAGGCCAGCTGCGCTGTTTTCCCCGAAGGGCGGTACACGTTCGAGTGGTCGAATCACACGGAAGGAGAGCAAACAGTCATGCGGGTAACGGTTGTTGAGCCATTCACCTGCGACAACTCGAAGCAGACGAAAGCGAACTTTACAACAATCTACCACCCATCATCCGAGGCTGCAAACACAGGCGGGGAGCACTTTGGAATTATCTTACCATCGCCGGAGAACTACAGAAGCACGATCGACGTCTGCAATCTCGATGCAGAACCGAATTTTCAAGACAAGGAGTTCTTCCCCAGCCGCACAATTACTTACGCAATCGGAGGCTGGGGCAGCGACTGGGTTACCGAGGGCTCTATCACGATCTTCAAGTGTAACTACACCTTTGCCAAGGTAGATACCGAGGTGAACTTGATCAACATCGACGGAGAGTTCGTCATCGACCCCAAGAACCCCCCCAAGCCGGACCCGTCGACGTCACGATCTTGGGATCCTCCGATCGAGCTGGCCCGGGATTGGAGACTCAGCAATGTCTCGGGCGTAGTCGACCCATACCCGGACATTAGTGTAAACCAGTCGGGCGTCGGCGAGTGGGACAGGGAGTTCAGGATGTTCGCGACGCCGGTCCGCACCCTAGCCAAGCTCGGCATCAACGAGGAGGAGGTCGTGGACATGCTGACGCAGAAATACAACTTCCTCCAAGCGCAGCTCCTGAACCTCGAGGGCCGCGTGGGCGTGTACGAGGCGTCCAAGTTCAACCCGGGCCCGGGGAAGCAGCCGCCGGTGGAGGCAGCCGTCACCGACCACCGCCGGCGACTGAAGCAGAGCCCGGCCGTGACGTACATCATCATCGTGATCCTGGGGGTTGCCGTCGTCGTCAACCTGCTGGCGCTGCTGCTCGGGTCGCGGGGGGACCTCTTCGACATGGACGCCCGCGGGCTGGCGCCCGACCTGTCGAACAGCATCGAGAGCAGGGTGGGGCTGCTCAAGGGATCGAACGCCGCGGAGCACCTGCCGGCGGGCACGGAGCTGCTGTCGAAGGAGGAGCTGCACGGGCAGGTATCGAATGTGAGCTTCCGGATGGGCTGGTTCCGCAGGGCGGATGGGGCGCGGTTCTACACGGTCGGCGTCGTCGGGGACGACAAGTTCGTCTTCAGGGGGTCACGGAAGGATTTCGAAACGGCGTTGGAGGGCGGGCGGCGGGCGACGTATGATACCTTTGCCTCGAGGGTGGGCACGTGGAAGAAGAGCGCCACATTCGCCACCAAGGTCCGGCAGAACAGTTTTTGATGTGTATAATGCCATGTACGATTTTTAGTCTTTGAAAATAGAGTAGGGGATGCTAGCGGACACTGCGTAGTTTGGAAGGTCCACGATCTCTGCGATTTTGAGGTCGCCCGCGACGCTGCACAGCATATATGCGTCTTCTTTCGTCAGACCCCGCGTCGCGACGAGGTAGTCTATCAGCGAGCGCAGGGCCTTCCTGCTCGCCTCTAAGAGGTCTGAGTCGATCCCCAGGACGGCGTACACGGGCCCCGCGCTCTCGTGCCCGTGGACGCTGCCGCGGGTGTCGTACTGCGGGCTCGTGACGTACGGCATGTCCCGCCGGACGTTGAAGCGCAGCGTCGCCGTCATGGGGGTTTCCACGGCCGTGCCGCAGACTTCCCCGTCCCCTTGCGCAGCATGCCCGTCGCCGCAGCTGAACAGCGCCCCCGGGACTTTCACGGGGAGGTAGAGCTTCGTTCCTTGGGTGATGTGCTTGCAGTCTATGTTGCCGCCCGTCTCGAGGGGCGGGATCGTGGAGTGGCTGCCCGAGGCGGGGGATACGCCTGCTATGCCCAGGAACGGACGCAGAGGGATTGTGATTCCGGGGAGGAAGGTTATGCTCTCGTCTTTGTCGGACCAGGTGTAGTGCTTCAGCAAGGGCGTGGAGAAGTCAGAGGATAGGAGGCCGAAGTTGGGGAATATGGCCGTGAAGCCCCAGCCTGCCGTCTTTAGAGACAAGATCTCTACTTCGAGAACGTCGCCGGGGGAAGCGTCTTTGATGTATACCGGTCCGAAGATCGGGTCGCAGGAGGATATGGAGACGGCTGCGAGGGAGGAGGATGTTGAGTTGGGTGTGATTTGGCCGCCGGAGGAGTCGAGGAGGGAGAAGGTTACCGTCTCGCCTGGGGATATTGTTAGGGCTGGAGGGGTGTAAGGGGACCAAGCTAGGGAGGAGGATGTTGTTGGGATGTGGTGGGATGGCATTTTTGCTGTGCGGGAGGGTGAGGTTGGAGGTGTGTTAAGGGCTTTGGGGAGGATTGTGTAGAGTTGAAGTTGAGGTTCGGAGGATGAATGTTCCACGGTGGATGAAGTTGATAGATAAGAAGGTCGAGCTTATCGCCGAAGGGGACGCCGGTTGGAGATCGGTTATCAAGGCCCGGTGCGGGGTTTTCGGGGGAGTGTCCGGCGAGGGGAGGGGGGATTATATACTTGGGACCCCGGACGATCAAGAGACAACAGCTTCGCTTCTCTATTCCCCATTATTCTCAGGTAATTTCGCAGGGCATTCACGACAGCGGAAGTCACACAAGCGGATCAAGATCTTCCAACGAAACCCAGGCTCATGGCATGCCCTGTGTGCCCGGCTGACAACAACCCAGGAGGTGGCTGCGGTAAGCAACAACGGCGACGGCGATCACAGCTCACGTCCAAGTTCTGCCAACGCCCAAGCAGTAGGACACGGCCCCAGTAGTCAGTGGACAAAGCCCCAGCAGTGAAACTTATTCATGAACTAAACGCGCTTTCTCCGCATCTCTCGAGATTGGAGAGCGCTAGAGTTGTGAGAATACAAAAGTGAGTGGCCCAATGCGCATGCTTTGATAGTCCTTCCTCTTGCGAAATACTCAACCCCGGTTCCCCTTTGGATACTCCCCCCTTCTCCACCGCATCTCAGTCGTCGGTGCGCCGCTTTTTCCCTCCGTCCGCGGCAAGCGTCTCGTCCTCGTACAAGCCGGTCTGCGAAAGTCTTCGCGATCTGGCGGCACCGTTGGCATAATGAAAGGTAGTCTGCGGTAAGAGCGGAATGAATGGAGGCCTGTACATGTCGATGTCGACACAGTCCCAGATGAGCCTATCAAACTCAATCGTCCGAAAGTCCCAGGCCCAAGGGCCATGAGGAATCTTGGGGAACGACCCGGCCGGAGCGCCCATCGGTTCTTCGCCGGCACGCAGCTCTCTCAGCCTAGTCTCGGCCATGTGGAGATGAGCCGATAGCGTATGATGGTGCCCTCTGGCCCTGTCGCTTGGGGGGTGACCGACTTGCCCCACATACCAGTCGCGGAAAGCAGTCAATAGGCGAACGGCTGCCTCCGCATCCCCCACGGACCCGGAAATGTTGGCGAGCAGAAGATGCAGTCTTCCCCGGTGGTAGTAGCTGATTTCCACTCCCGCGGAGAGCAGGGACCTGGCCTCCGCCTCTGCTTCCTGGTGGCGGCCCTGGGTGAAGGCATCTTTGAGTGCGATGAGTTGACGTTCATGGCTGTCTAGGTACTCTGTTTAGCATGTCGGCAATGGAGGGAGGTGGGTGGCATCAGCAAAGTACCGTAGATATCGGGGTCAGAATATATAGGGCCTTCCGGCGTCATGTTGATCGCGGTAGTGTTATCGCACACGTGTGTGGTGGTAAATGAAAGTAGAGGAGGAGATGATACCTGGGTGTTGTCGTCAAGTTCCAGTGTATAATAATCTAAGGACGGTGACGGTAATTGAAAACCACAGCCACAGGACAACAACGGAGGTGGATTCTTCTGGTACTGTTCCTTCCATATTTTGTCTTTTGTCGTCCTTCAGTAGGTACGCTCTTGAGCTTACTTGTGTAGGTTAGGTAGGTAGTAGGCGCAGGCGTAGTTGGCGTTTCTGGAAAGCGAGCTCGGCTTAAATGGAGAGAGAGGCATGTATGTATCTTGTCACCCCTGCCGCTGCTGTCTGCATCCCGATCTGAAGCTGTGCGGACAGGGGATCACCTGCAGGTAGACCGTAGACGAGAGCAGTCACATGACATGATCGACCAACCGCAGCCTGACCTCACGGAGCTGGCGCATCTCCCACCTTTCAATCCCCTCTCTCAGTTCCATCGCAACATCCTTCGTCCCTTGACGGCTCATCATCGCTGAAAAGCACGACTAAACATGTGGCTCATCGACTGAGACTCCCTTCAGCTCCTCGACTTCCAAGGAGACCCCAACGTGGACTATGCTATTCTATCCCATACGTGGGGCAAGGACGAGGTGTCCTTTGCTGACTTCAAGGCCCTGGGAAGTGCCGCCGAAAACGAAACGTTCCAGATCCGCCTTGCTAAGGGAGGTCATGTCGACATCAAGGAGATGGAGGGGTATAAGAAGATATTTGGCGCAGCAAGGCTGGCGAAGGCCGCCGGCCTCCACTATGTCTGGGTCGACACCTGCTGCATCGACAAGACGAGCAGCGCCGAGCTGTCCGAGTCCATCAACTCCATGTTCCAGTGGTACCAAAATGCGATCGTCTGTTTTGTCTACCTCTCCGACGTCATTGGGGTCGATTTGAACTCCCCCGACTCTACTTTCCGACACAGCCGTTGGTTCACACGTGGCTGGACGCTGCAGGAAGTCATCGCCCCTCGTGAAGTCAAGTTCTTCGACAAGGGGTGGGGATATATCGACTCGAAGCAGTCTTCCACTAGCTTCTGCGCCTTGCTCGCCAACATCA
This sequence comes from Colletotrichum sojae, assembly GCA_014235955.1. NCBI lineage: Eukaryota > Fungi > Ascomycota > Sordariomycetes > Glomerellales > Glomerellaceae > Colletotrichum > Colletotrichum sojae. The sequence goes on along the minus strand of WIGN01000028.1, from coordinate 21,049 downwards.
CCGGCATCAGCAAGCAGGTGCTCGTCGGCACTGCCCTATTGACCGATGTCAGTGTGGCCAACAAGATGCGATGGGCAGCCATGAGACAGACCACCCGTCTAGAGGACACAGCCTACTGCCTCTTGGGCCTCTTCAACGTCAACATCCCGCTGCTGTACGGCGAGGGAGTCCGTGCTTTCGTGCGTCTTCAAGAGCAGATCCTGCGAGAGACCGATGATCAGTCAATTTTTCTTTGGGGGATCCCGCCTTTTTACCGCCACCGTCCCGACACTTTCCACGGGCTACTCGTAGAGTCTCCCTCCTTGTTCTCACTTCCAACCTCCTTTGACTACGTCCAACCGCTTCCCCCGTCCAAGTTCTCATACAGCGCGCAGTCGACTGTCACTAGCCAGGGGTTGCGAGCAACCGTGCTTCTTGTGCCGGCGCAGCCTCAGGGAGGGGACGAATACCACGCTGTTCAAGATTGCATCGCATCGAAAAGCCAACGGCCTTAGGCTGACTTGACCCCCGGCATCGTCCTCAAACGTCTGTGGGGTGATCAGTTTGCACGAGTTATTTCATCCGATGGCTCCGGGGTGCTGGCTCTGGAAAAGCACTTCGAAGAGACAGATGGAGTCTATACAAATATCTACGTCAAGCAAAGTCCTTTTTACGCGTTGCCGCAGATTCTAGTACGATCAGGGCAGTCTCCGCAGGTGTACCCCGTCATCGGGGCGTATCCGCCAGAGAGTTGGGATGCCTCCTTGTCCATGATCAGAACCAGAGAACCTCGTTCAGGGCGTGTAATTGCTATCCTACGCTTCGGACTACATGAGAGACCTCCGATTCCTCTCTTCGACGTCGCCATAGGGCTCCGCCGCGTCTGCGGGCAGTGGGCGCTGTGTTACGAGAAGCGTCCATGGTCCATGGAGATTCCGAACCTCGAGACTGTCTACTCAAGGTCCTCAGCCATTGATTCTGGAGTGAATTTACCAGATTCACTATATCATGTCAAAATAATGACGACAAAGAAGATGAAGCGGGGACGCAGGTTCCTTGAGTTGGAGGCTCTGGTAACCGCAGAGCTACCACCCTCTACTGGCCTTCGACCACCCCGATTAGCCCCATTTTTTGAGAAAGCTTACGCAGCTTTTAGGCTAACTCACGAAATAAGAGTCGGCACTAGAAGCTATTGTCGAACTGATGCCAACGACTTTGGCAAGACCCGTGGAGATCCCAACATCGACTACGTAAGGATGAAACGCCTACCTTCCGATAACTTGCCCCCTTCACACGCAAACATCACGGGCTCTCGTCGGGTAAGATCAGCTCTGGAACACAATCCTCGGACTTCGCAGCTCGAGCGAGCACTGCGTAAAAGAGAAATAAGCAATGTCAGAGCCCTTGCAACACGACACACGGGCGTGATAGAGAAAGAATATTTGGGTTTGAGACCAATACACTGGGCAATCGTGCATAACTTTCTACCCGGACTAGAAATATTAATCGACCTCGGCGCAGATATCTCCAGCAAGACCCCGGAAGGACTCACTCCTGTTCTCCTCGCAGTCATGAGCCGTAGACCCCAACTGGTTTACTGCTTGATGGAGAAGGCGTTGTCAAACCTCGAGTTGCAGGGTGCCGAGTTCACCCGCGCACATGATACCGACACGCGAGAAACCTTGTGGCACTTCCTGGCAGCATATGCGCCTGAGGAATGGGGGCATCCTGACCTTGAAAAAGTTCTCCAGAGGCTAAGACAGGTTGAACCTAGCGAGGGGCTTACTTTCTATTACCAGAATTGGATCGGAGAGCTCCCAATTCATCGCGCCGCGGCAATCGGTAGCGTCTAGAGCCTTCAGGCACTCAAGAGGTTCGAGACGGGTGGACTACCTTTCACTGCCTGCGATGACAGAAACCGCTCGGTCCTCTTCCACGCAGCCTGCGGCGGCAACAAGGAGATCATACAGGAGCTGGCCAGCTTAGGGGCGCAGATTGATCTTGGCGACGATTTGGGACGGAGCCCCCTTCACGCTGCCGTCATGGCCGCACAGCCCCAGGCGGTGGAAGCTCTCCTTCAACTCGGGGCAATCGTGGACAACGTCATGCATCCAATTGGCCTGACGCCGCTTCACCTCGTCTGTCTGTATGGCTACGACGCCTGCGTCGATGCGCTGCTCCAGGGAAAAGATGCGCAGGCAGCAGACGTGAACAGACGGACGACGGGAGGTGTCTACTTCTAACCGATACATCTGGCTGTTGCGAACGGATGGACAAAGATCGTCTCGAGGCTTCTCGCACACGGTTGCGGCAGTATCAGCGGCGCATGTAACGGCTACCTGAAATCGATGAGACCTCCACTGACGGACTTGGTCGAGGGGGAGCTGGTCATGCTGAACAAGAGCCTGACAGCAGTCGAGCTTGCGAAGAGCCTGAAACGGGACAATCTTGCGGAGATCGCGGACATCTTGCTGAATGTACAAGGAAACAAAGACGGCTATAAAAATCAGTAGCCCATGTCTCGACGAGGTTCTCGGCCATGGCAGTGTTACGATCAAGGGGAGTAGGATTCTCGCAACTTACCATCATAGGTACATATCGGCTATGATATCTTGATGGTTTGCATTCTACCTACGCAATATGTAATCGATAGGTGGACTGCAACAATCTTTTAGACAGTTGCTGCGACACAAACGCAAGCAAAAATGACCAAGTAGTTGAGTTGCTCTTCCCACATGGAAAACGAAGGGCGGGAGAGAGCGGTCAGTAGGTAGTCTGGAATCGTGTGGGGTGTAGCCCGTACGTACATGGAGGACGTCGGATTTTCTGACGATCTCCGAGTTTGGTTCGACAAAAGAACTCATTCTTTCATAGCCTTCAAATGGCCGTGGAACACCAGGGAAGGCCTTTCTGAGATTTGAGTCATCTTCATTTGCTGCTGCTAGATAGGTAGTTGAGACCGGCAAAACTGCGGCGGCAGCCCGATCTGGGGAACGAGCCAATGAGACGGCCCGGACTGGACCGATGTTGAACCTCACCCTGCCAGCGCGGCGGCCAACCTCGCGAAATATTACTCTTGCAACCGCATCGAACTCATCAAGGAACTAGACGATTGATTGGTCACCTACAGATCATACAGTGCCTGCTTTCATGCTGACGAATGCACAACATAGTCACGAGAAAGCTGAGAGAACAGGTCAGACCGCCCGGCACGTTGAGGGTCCCGTCTCATCACGATTTCACTCACGGTTGCAGTGCATCAGAAATAATCGAAGCCAAGGTTGGTATATTCCGAAAACTCCGAAAACGCCTTTGCAAACCCGTCATCAATCATGGCCGACCACGGTAAACCCCCATCAGCCTCGTTAAACCTCCACCCCTGTGGCAGGAAGAGTACTGCTGTTTGCAGGGCCCGGGTGGCTCATTTTGAAAAAGATACGATGACAACAGAAACGGAAAACAAAAGCGAAGGCGATAACTATAGTATACAGGCAAAACAGAGCGCGTCGAAGGTGACACGCATATCCAAACCCGTGTCGAAAGAAACACGCATATCCAAACTCAGTTCCAACCGAAGGCGGCACCGTTTTCGTGGGCGCGAGGCGACGTGGTTCTGTTCCAGGCCGTTGTCGATGTGGTGGTAGAGAGACACAGACGTCAACAACAGGCTGGTTCTAGAAGCTCGTCGCAACGCCTCACTGCGGTGACGCAGAGGCGGCCTGCGATGGCCCAGCGACGACGGGGACCTCCCGGCCCTCGCGAAGGTCGGTGATCGCCTCCTGGATCTTGGCGATGTGGCCGGCCAGCTTCTGCTGGTTGACGCCGAGATCCGTCCACTCGTTAGAGCCGAGGGCGGCGACGAGCTTGGCGAGGTTGTCGAGCAGCTGGCCGGAGATGCTGACCGGGTTATTGAAGCCCACGGCGGTTGCTTCAATGTGGGACTTCCTCAACTTCTTCTCAGCGGTGTTGACAGCGCTTACGGCGCTGGTCAGCTTCTCCTTCGTCTCGGGCCCGATGCCCTCCCACTTCTTTGAGGACGACTTGAGGGAGGCGACCCGGCCCTCCATAACGGTGTAATGGAGACCGGAGACGATGAGCCGGCCTGCCTCGGAAGAGACTGCGGGGGAGTCGGCGGGGCGAACGGCGCGACGTGGTGCGGCATTGGCCTTGGGAGGACGACCGCGTTTCGCGGGACCAAGACGAGCAGCAGCCGGGGCAGGGGCAGGGGCGATGGGAGCAGGACCGCCGAAAGGGACGCCGGAAGGGACGACCGGGGCGCCGTTGGCGAGGTGGGAGCCGGGATGGGCTTGTTGATAGGCCCCCGACTCCATGCCGCCGGCCTTATAGACCCCCAGGTTGTTGTTGCCGGCGCCCGTCATTGGCATCGCCGCAATATTGCCCCACTGATACCCTTGGGGGCTGCGATGGACGCCGCCCATGGCGTTGGGGGTCGCTGCGCCGGCGAAAGGGATGGCGGGAGTGGCCATCGGCCCGTAGGTCCGCGCCGATACGGGAGCCAAGGGGCCGGCGTTGGTGTAGCCGTTCGTTGGCATCGCCGCGGTATTGCCCCTGTGCATCCACTGGTCTTGAGGAGGCACGCCGCCCTCAAAGGTAGAGGACCCGAGTAACCTTGGGCCGGCGTCTAAAGAGTCCGCCGGAGGCTTGCTGGGCCCGGCGAGTGCCTCGGGTCCCTGCTGCTGGGAGGGCAGGAATTGTCCCTCTTGGGAGGGGAGCTCCTTCAGCCAGTCCAAATCCTCCCAATACTTCTCAAACGCGCGCTTGCGATTATGGGGCGGAATAGGAGCCGAGGGCTGGACGGCGGGACCCACGGAAGGCGGCGTGCCGAAATTGTTGTCGATGCCCGAGCCAGAGCCATAGTCGAGGGCCTCCAGGGAGTTGGCGGAGACTGGGGCCGGCTGCTGCTCACGGTTCCAGTAGTCCTTCGAGGGCTCGCTGGCGCCCTTCAAGACGTCGTCGTCGAAGTTAATGCCGTCTCCAAGGAAGTCCAAGAAGCTGGACTCGCCCTCGGGAAGGTTAGGGGCGCCTCCGCTGGGGCCGATGTTGCTTCCTTGGGAGTTGACGTTGCCTCCGTCCAGGGTACTGTCACCCCCCTCCCGGGTAGTGTCGACCGGGGCGAACTCCTCCATGGGGTAAAGCCAGCAAGGAGCCGCAGCAGCATCAAGCTCCCTGAGGAAGGCGGCAAAGCCGTCCGTCTCCTCCCGATCCGTCTTCTGCCTCTTGCTGGGTTGCTCCGAAGAGGGGTTGTCTTGGGCCTGGGCCGCGAAGACGGGAGCGGAAGCGTTGGCTGGAGAAGACATCGCAACAAGGTGGGTGATGAAAGGGGTGTGTGTGTGGCTGGGTTGGATGCTATAGGAGCGAGGGGTTGCTGTGTGGGTTATGTAGGAAGAGGGAGTTGGTCGGGGAAAGAGTGAGTTGAAGGTTGGGGGTGCGTGTATGTGTGTTGGAAGTAGGGGATGGGACAGTGGGAGTGAAGAGCTTGGATGTTCTTACTTATACCTAGAGTAGTAGTTTGTCTGGGTGTGCAGGAAGGAGAGAAAACGTTTGTTCTTGCTGCGTCTGTGGTTGGGTTTAAATAGGGGTCTGGGAAAGAGGGACAGAAGGAACGCAGAATTAAACCTTTTCGACGTGCTCAAAAGGGCTGTCGAGCTTTCTCCGTGCTGTCTATTTCCTCGTTAGAGAAAAGTCTTTCTTGGAGGCGCTGGAGAAGGCGTTCCTATGGGCCTGGAACACTGGGAAAAGGTGCACGTCGTGTACCATTTCGTTCTCTCCCTAGGCCTACTGAGCATCGACAAGATGCGCGAGACCATGTACATTGACCTACTGAGAACTTGCCTTTTGACGGCTGGGCCTTTTTTCGACATCTCAGGGGATGAGAGAGAGGTATTTCCGTGCCGCATGGCTTGCGAAAAGTTCCAGTCAGATGAGGAAGAATCTGTAGTAGGCTTGACCCGGAGATGCGTGTACGCGTGTCCCAGGCCATCGACTGGTCTTCTCCGGCTCGCAGACATCGACAATGTGTATTTGACCCATCGAGAACATCCATCTCTTCCCCTACCTTCTCAGAGCCTTAGCAGCATCTATCCACGACCTTCAGCATATCCGCCCTGGTTTCCATGACTTATACGAACCCCGGGGACCAAAGTACACCCTCGCCGGGGACACAGGTTACCCCCAGCAACCAGCACGTGATTCCATAATACAGCCACATGAGAAAGTCTACGGAAATGAAGGTCTCCGTGGCTGAAAAGAAAATCAAAAAATCATTGAATCAGATAAGGAAACGGATAGACTTTTCTGTTGGCTGAGCCCTATGTGCGTAAGTTCGGTTCCGGAGACAGAACAAGGGCAAATGGCGGAATGCAAAATCTGGGGAAGGCAGCCCATGTGGTGCCTATTTCTGTATCAGCTCCACAGACGTTGTGCACGTGGACCATAGGGGAAGCTGGAAAATTGTCGCGAAGGAAAGAAACGCTGACGTAGGAAGCTGGAGGAGGCTCAGGGATCGACCAAAGGGGTGTCACCGTGTCACGTGGCAGAGAAAGAGTGACATGGGAAGTAACAGTCTGGAGGACGAGATTGCTTGACCCCAAGCGTCTGCAATGTAGGAGTGCGGAGGCAGAAAAGAGTTCTCGAGTTCGCTACTTGCCCAGACTGTTGCTCGGATGGCCTCGACATATCACACTAGATAGAAATCCAGACCCCAGGGCCGATCTAGAAAGAGTATTGACACGAACAAAAGCATCACCGTCATGGAGCATCATCATCTCTGAAACGGTTTGGTATTGCACCCAACGCCTGTGGCCCAAAGGCAACCAAAAAGAACAAGTTGCCAAGATACCCAGCTCTGTCTCCGATCAAAAAAACACCCAGAAATTTCCATTGCGATCGCCTCATTTTCAATCATCTCCTCCCTAATGGTTCCCAAACAACAAAACAACAACAACAACAACAACAACAATAACAAGAGAAGCAACAATGCTCTACCCCAGAGAGGCCGGCTATGCTAGCGCCGTCGGCCGCTTGCGCATCTCTCACTGGGCATGGACTTGCTTGACGTGCTGTGATTTATCAAGTCAGCAACTGCCACATGATGATGAGGAGAACAGAGAAAGACAGCAAGACTTACCCGATTGAGAATGCACGAATGGCTGTACTCCCTCTCGCAGTCCTGATCTGGACACTTGTATTTCCGTCCGGCAGCCTTGGGCAAGGAACCGGCGACGTTCTCCTCGTTCTCGTCGTCGTCGTCCTCCTCCTTTTCCGAAGACCCCTTCTTGCCTCCGGCGGGGAGCTTGTCAGAAGCCCCCCGTGGGCGTTGAGGGTGGCTCCAGCGGCCACCCGCCTCGGCCTTCGAGGGTCGAGAGCCAGGCAGCGGTGTCCTGGTCCCCGGAGAAGTTGTATTTGACGCCCGCGAGCGTAGGGCCGCTGTTGAACCGCCAGCGGTGACGGAGAACTTGGCCGGCCTGGAGGTCGGGAGGGGCGTCCGCGGCTTGGGAGCGACCTTGGCCTCGTCCGCGTTGGTGACGGGAGCGGCAGACATTCTGAAAGGAGGGGGAACGGTTAGCAGAAGCGAGGGCGTGTGGCGTGGCGAGGTGGATGGTTCCCACTTCGTATGTGCCGAAAGATACGATTTGAGTCTGGGGGAGAAGCTGTGGTTTGCTTGTTTGTTTGTATGTATGAAGACGATGTTCGAAGTAGGAAATGGATGTAGGGGAGGGGATGGGAGGGGATTAAGTAGGATTTGGGGTGGGCGGGACTGATGGAAATAGATGCAAGGAGCAATGGTGAACTTTCCCTGCGAAGGAAGGCCTGATCAAGCCTCCGGAGATAGAAATGCTCAGGGGAGGAACGGACGTGTGGAAGCGCTCACAAGGTGCCAATCAAGATTCTCTCTCCTCAAGGTAGTTACAGTTCACGCCTACTTGCGGAGAAAGAGATCCCCTTCAAAGTCATTTCCGTCGAGGATGGCAATGTTTCAACGAACTTTGGGAGTCACTCCCCATTCCCCTCTCCCCAGCGTGAGAAGCCACCCTCGGCTGTACTCGGCCTTGATGTCGGGCACACGGTACGTGCTGGAACCGAACGGGGAAGTCACAATACATACAGTACGTAGTTGCATCCGAACGTGGACACATGTAGAGTACCAGTGTGCCATACCTAACGGAGAAAGAAGGAAGCATGGAAATAGGTTCGGCCATACGATGTTCCCGCCTGAAGATGGAACTACCTATCATTTCACACCCCTAGGCTGAGTATCCCGCCTCCCGCCTATGACCAGCAATAACGGGCAGGAGTAACGATGATTGACGACGATGATGACGATGGTACGGACAACAATGATGGACAACAGCGACGATAACGAATGACAGTGATGAATTGCTATCTCAGCCCGCTGGCAATAACAACATAAACCTGTTTCCTTCCAAAGTCCTGGCAGTCACCGCCGGCCGCTCCGCAATTGAGGTCCCTCTAGCACAAGGATCTGGAGCATCGGCAGTGGAGAAGTTGTTATCAACCTGAAAACCGTCGCTCATCTCGACGTTGCCCGCCAGGAGCTATGGTTGGAACAGTGGTCGGCAAAATATCCGGGTAGAACTGTCGACGGCTGGGCTTCAGACCATCGGGTCGGCCGGGTTAAGCGTCTCCGGCTGTGGCTCACCAACAACCAAAACATACTCAAGATGGTCGACGGGGAAGTTGTAAGGGCCAAGCGCTGGGATCTGGTCGGCCGTCGTGTTGGCAGGCGTGGCAGCTGAAGTGCCTCCGCTGTCGTTCTGAACGTTGTTGACATTCTTGTTGACACCGCTCAGACCGTCAGCATCAGTCTCCGGGTCCCCTTGAAGCTGGCCGGGCAGACCACCGTACCCCGCTTGAACGCCTTGGTCGAGGTTTTGAAGCAACTTCGGGTCAATGGTTTTGGTGAGTGCATTGCCGATGAACAGACGGGATCCGAAAAACCCACTGTTGGAAATGCCGGCGTTTGCGTTGCTTATCGAGAGAGTATTGCGATGGTAGTTGAAGGCGGACTCGAAAGAGGCCTCGACGTGAGGTTGAAGGGAGGCCATCGCGGTTTTGCCGTCCAAACCCAGAACTTCGTAGCCGTGGTAAATCCTGGCAAATTCGGTGCCAGGAAGCTTGCTTGTACTTTTGTATCTACAAGCCCGAAGGAGCCGAAGCTTGAGCAGCATGGTCTCGCTTGCGACCAGTATAATTCGACATGGCATGCCTTTTGCGGCCGATATTGTCTTCAGGGCCTCCATGATGGCAAGCTCTGTCGAGTTCATCAATCCCGGAGGAAACTTCGGGTACTCCTTATCCATCTGGCCTTGGCGCACCACGCAGGCGTACTCGGGATAGAAAGAAGACTCGAGAAGGCAAGACAAAGAAAGGTATTCTCGATGATTTTGCTCTGCAATGTTTCAGATCTTGACGGTGGTCTCGTCCAGAAGAGAAGAAGAGAAGAGAAGAGAGATGGATCAGGCTGTCACAGATTCAGACCGAACAAAAACAACAGGGAAAACCGGTACAGATGACAGGAACGACGGGGAAAGATGATGAGGACAGGACAGTAGCAGCTTCTTCTTTAGGTATCCGTAGTTGACACCAACCAGCGCGGGCTGCTGCTGCTGAACATGGCGCCTCAGTTCGGATGGTGACCTAGGTACATCGCTAGGTACACCGCTACCGCTGTGCCGCGAGCATGCCCCACCTGCCTGTCCAGGCAAGCTTCGGGACAGCAATTGGACGCCTGCCTGTGAGGAGGCTGGACTTTTCGATTTACCATGGAACGAACCTTCTATTGAGCATCCAATGGTTTTCTGGGTCTGGAACACGCTTTCTTTTGACAGCGTGAAAGATCGGATGTTCTTGTTGATCGGTCGAGACACCGAATTCCCACCAGGACTTGTTTCCCAAGACATCACCGGGGTCTTCAGCGTAAATGTTCCTCTCAGGGCGTGTACCCTCAACGGATTTTGGCAGGATGATTGCAAAAAAAAAAAAAAAGAAAAGAAAAGCTCTGTGCAGAATTGAGTCTATCTGACAGAGGTCCAGTGAGAAAAACAGCTTGCAGAGACAAAAAGGACTCACATCCGCGTGATGCATCCGCCGGTAATCGAAACCGGGTCCCCAGCTGGCTTAGACGAATGTCTTGGAAGGCTGGGATGATAACCACTACACTACAGATGCGGATGGTTGATTGGAGAGAACCCCGAGGCGATGGAGAACAATGTCAGAAAGTCCCCTATGGAGGGATCCACAACTGCAGCACCGTTGGCCACGTTCCACGCCCTTGAGCACGTGGGTCCAGGTCAACGGTGCTGGAGGTCCTGCCTGAGGAGGCATCGATATCTGTTTGCTGGATTGCAAAGAGACGAAGAGTATTTTGAATATCTAGTGTCTATCTGCTTTCGGTTTTCTCGTTCTTCCTTCTGTCTCCAGCTGCCTCGCGAGATCCACCTGGTCGCCCACCTGGCTACCTACCGTCTTAGTCAACTTCATTGCCAAGAGTTTTATCAGCCAATCCGATATGGTGTAGTGGCCAACATGATGCCCTCTCATCAACTTGAGAGGTTAGGCATAGCCCCGAGTTCGATTCTCGGTTTCGGAACGTGATCTTTTGCTTTCGGTCCTTTTGGCCCTCAGCTCAGCTCGGCCGTTGTTGCTTTCTCTCTCTTTTGCTCTTTCTGGTGTGTGTGTAAGACGAACGAACCCGCGAAAGACAAGCAATCTGACAGACTTTTTTCTCTCCATGATTGAGATAAACATCGACCAACCACTTCGGCATGACTTGAATCACGGGCTGACCAAGTCAAGCAACGACAAATATTAAACACTACTACCACCAGAAGGACTGACTACAACTTGACGTTCCCAACCTCAAAAGTCTGCACCATCTTCGGCTCAAACCAGCTCCAAAACTTGGTCCCGTTCATGACCGTGTCCGAGGCCTGCACGTACCGGTCCCCGCCGCTACCGATCTGCGTCCTCCACCGCGTGACTTTCGCTCCGTTCGTCGACGCCTGCGCGAACTTGCTCAGGTCGAAGTTGAGGTACTGCGCGGCGCCCCAGTTGATGGCCACGATCACGAGCTTGGAGTTCTTGACGTCGTACGCTGCGACGACGTTGTCCGCCCCGCCGTCCAGGATCCTCATCCCCTCGCGGATGTGCCGCGTGAACTGCGCGAAGGCGAAGTACTTCTGGTTCGCGGGGCCCAGCGTGCCAGCCTCGTTGTCCGCGTCGATGACGCCCCACCCGCCGCCGTCCAGGACCTGCCAGTACACCCAGCCCGTCGGCTTGAGCCAGCGGAAGTCGAGGAGCATGTTGCTCACCAGCCTCTCGCCCGTGGCGTCGTTCTCGCCGTACTCGCTGTTCCAGAGACGCTGGCCCTTTCCGAGGGCCTGGGCGGCGAGCTTGTCCCTAGCCCCCTTGTCGTACTGGTACCCGTGTACGTTGATCCTGGTAACGAGGTTCAGCGCATCTCCCAGACCGTTCCAGGTCGCCACGGCCTGGTCGTAGTACGACTCGTCCGACGCGGCGATGGCCATCGAGCTCAGCCCGCGCTTGTCGAGCTCCGCGCGGAGGGCCTTGATGATGGTCGCCTGCGTCGGGACACTAATATGGCACCCCTCCTGCGTGCCGTCCGCCTTCCACCAGTTCGCCGTGGGCTCGTTGAACGGCTCGACAGTCTCAAAGGTCACGCCCCAGTTGTCCTTGGCGTACTTGGCGATGGTGGCCATGTAGACGGCGTGGTCGCCCAGGTTCCAGCTCTGTATGTTCTCGCCGCCGTCGGCGGCGCCCGAGGGGTTATGGTTCTTGCACATCCACCACATGGGCGAGTTCGAGAATAGCTCGAACCGGTTCGCGCCCCTGCTTTTGGCCTTCTGCATCATCCCCCGCTGTTTGGCGTCGACGTCCCACTTCCAGCTCGAGCTCGCCGGGTCGGACGACTTCCAGTCCACCCAGTGGCCCTCGATCTGCCGCGAGAGCATCATCTTGGGCGAGACGACCATGCTCTCCCCGTCGACGGCGTTCCAGCTGCACGCGCCCGCGTTGTGGCGCACGATGTTGAACCCCAGCCCGGGCAGGCTCGCGCCCTGCCACGCGGTGGCCTTGGTAGTGAAGAAGATGTCGGCGAGGTCGTCGCGGTCGCCGAACCGGCGCGCCCACCAGGCGAGGGACGTCCCCCAGCCCTCCCACGTGCCGCGGTTGGACTTGGCGTCGATGACGGTCGTCGTGTCGGCCGCGACCGAGGTCGCGAGGCTCAGGGCCAGCGCTGCGAGGGCGTTGACGTGCATGGCTTTTTGGTTGTCAAAGAGTGGAAGGAAGCCCAGTCGCTTGGAGCTCTGAACGGGAGACTGACCAACGGCGGTTCCCTCACTCCCTACTTATGTATCCTTCCGTGTATGGTGTCGGTCACAGGGGCGCTGACTCGGGATGCGGGACCGCCCCCTCGTATGTCAAAGTGACATTACAAACGGGGATGCGCGGACCGCGCGGAAAGCTCTCGTGACGACGGAGTGTGTCCTGCAAGTAATTTAGCCGCATTATATCCAAATACCAGTCCAGTCCAGTCTTTTTTCGGGAAGAGACAGAGAAAAAAAAAAAAAAGTGATCAGTCACCCGGGGTATCCGGTCCGCATATGGGCTGACGCCGTTTTGGCGATGCGGTTCTTCGACGGCGGAAAGCGCAAGTTTGGTTTCCAATCTTAGGGTTAAATTGCCGCTGGCCGAGCTCGTTGCCTTGGCGGGGACATCCGTGCTCGGGATAAAGTGCTCAAGAAAGGCATTTGACTCAAGAGACCTGGTACCCCCCCGTCTGAGCAGCGGGCCCAGCCAGGCCTTGACAACATGGTGATGTTAAGCGCAGATGAGTCCTGCGATGGTGGGCGAGTCCGTCGAAACAATTATTATTCCACACACACTCAAGCTGGATATTTCACCTCCCACAAGCACCTGCAATGATGACGGGCAAAGAGGGAGGTTCGGGACATCAATCAAGTCGGATCAACGCGGCACAGAATGCCGTACGGCACGAACGATGCAGAGTTGCAAAAGAGAGATGCCGTAGTGAATAGTAGGTCTACGGTACGCATACAAAAGAAAATAGAAAACTTGAAAGACGCGCTGATCCCGCCGCTTGCCACCTTGACCGCAGTAATCCAACAACTGACCGCAAAACCCAGCCCGAATATCTTAAGCCTGTTGTCTGTCCAATGTCCATGAACCGTGCCACAACCTGCCATGCGATCGGACGTGTCTGCCGGTGGAAATTGTTTGTCTGGTCCGGGGATTGTGGGGTAGGGAGCATCGGATGGCAACATGCATTGCAGGGTAACACTGCTGCCGCTCGCCTTCGCATTGGCGGAAGATCAATGAGAAGAGATGTGGTGTCTGCCGGCTCGGCTCCGGCATCCGCGAACAGAGGTCATGGGACCCCCAACGGCCAAAACATTTTCGTAAACTTGATTGGAAAAAGCGAACTGTACTCGGTTGTCAGTCAAGACGTGGTTCAAATGCTGTTTGTCGCCGCCTAAGCAGTTTGGGGTTTGCTTGCAGCTTACCTGAGCAATGCTGTAATCCGATACGGGTGGCTGCCTGAGTATTCCAGGTCTTGTTGATGATAGACTTCTGAGCCGGGTGATTCGTCTTCTTCTAAGGCTTCTTCTGTGAGCTGGAACCTTCGTCTTTTTCGGGGATCTCCTCATTCTTACTCTAAGGCGACTCCTCTTTCTTGATAGCCAAAGGCTTTTGCTCCTGGTTCGGGGCCGAGGACGAGGAGACACCTGCCAGGTCCCCGATGTATTGTGGCCATTGTGAGGCTGGTGCCGGATTTGAAGCGACGGGGGCTGGCGCTTCGTGCTGTTGAGCCTCGTGCTACGGAGCCTCGGGTGGTAGGAGCCGGCGCCGTCGAGCCTCGTCCAGCTCTAGTTTAGCCTGCTGGAATGGCTGTTTGAGTTCACGCAAGCGCGTTCTGCAGTTATCCTCAAAATTCATGATCTGTTCAATGTCTGCGAGACACTCGCCCAAATATCTCCTGGCGTTGTCCGCTCGTTGTTGCAACTGGTGCATCTCCTCGGGCGTGTACGTCCGATTAACGACGCCATAGGGAGAACCAGATTCGAAGGGGTCTTCCTGGAACTGATTCGCCCGAGAGCGTAGTGCTTCTTCGTATTGCTCTTCGGAAATACGGACTCCTGTTTCGAGCAAGTCCAACCTCGGGCTCGGCCCCTCCAATAGGTTTTTGAGCTTCGAGTTAGCTTCGCGAAGCCACTCGTTAACTTGTTTGACCTCAGCAACAATCCGGTTGTAGTTTTCTCCGGCCTGGGCCACGTTGGGTAGGGGTTCGAAGCGAGGTTCGGCATCCATCTTTGATGTGTAGCTGATGAGGAAAAATCTGTGTTGAAGGAGGGCAAAAGTGGAGGGCAGTGGGCGAGTCTAGGAGCAAGTTTTTAGCAAGGTCAACAGATTGCCCTCGAGGGGGGAAGCACTAGCAGACTTTTTAGGAAGTGGTGGTAGTGGTGGTTATTACTGTCATTAGAAAGCACATCTACTTAGGTATGACCGTTACTACCCAGTGTTCTCAGAACACTCCAAAGGGTATATAGATTGAGGAGCTGTAAAGGAAGGCAGAAGGTGAGCCGGATCGTTGCCTACTCACTTGGCCTTGAGCCTGCCACCGCTTCGACGATGGGCTGTACGAGGCAAGTGCTGATGTTGGTGTTGTTTCCAGCAAATTCCAGGACAGCCAACACTGACAAAAGGGCCGACAGACGAAGCTATAGAGAGCATGAGTAAGAACAGAAAACGTTCCAGGCCATTAATAACTGTTCTTTGATGCGGTAGATCAAAGAAACACCTTTGAAAACCTCGTAGAAGTTGATGCTTTAAGGTGGTGGTATGAGCTTTTTTGATGTTAGCAAATGTCCGAAAGCTCTTGCTGTTGATGAAGATCAAAGACGGCATTACAAGGAAGGAGGATTGATGGATCGTGTAAGCGAAAAGCAAATCCATAAGTGCCTCCCAGCACTAGCATCAGCACCTGCCTCTTACAGTTGTACATACAGCCTGCTCAAGTACCTAAGTACCTACCATCATGTCCAAGTTCCTCATCTCGCGACGACAAATCGGCTCCTTGCCCCTCACTGGTCATATCATCCAATTTGGCTAGGGAGGCAGATACTCCACACCATACCAGGAACGGACCTCCGAGATCGTCACAGAAGTTACTGGCTTCTCATTGAAACCTTTGGAGAAGAGGTTGCAGAATTAATCATCGTAAGGATGTTTCGTATGTTCCCATCACTTGCTGCAAAAACCCGTCGAAATATCTGCGCCGGTACAGCGCCTCAAAAGCTTCCAACAGCAATCAAGCTTCAGCAGCCACTTTGTCGGCATCAGGCTTCCACCCGTAGATGGACCAGCTGCGTGAATCGGTCAGCAACAGCCGCTTCTATCGACGTCGTATCTCCACTCACATCTTGTAGTAGGCGTGGATGTCCTTGTTGCCCAGGTCCTTCCGGACCTCCATGGCAAGGAGAATGACCTCCTCCTTAGACCAGCCCAAGGCATGGGTCAGGGGGGCTATGATGAAGGCCTCGAATTTGGGCGCGAGGTTCTGGTAGTTCCAGTGACCCAGCTCCTTGAGCCGCCGGTCCCGGGGCCAGCCGTTGGTCGGCCACTTGTACTGCCCGACGTGGACGTCGACGAAGCCGGCGTCCCTCATGACGCCCTCGAGCCTCTCGAACTTCTGGAACGGCGCCCCGAACTTGACCATTGCCTCGAGGCAGAGGCCGGCGTTCTTCATGATTGCCGTGTCCTTCGTGAGGGTGCCGTCGTCCGAGACGGGAACGGCGTCGATGTCGCTGAGCTCGAGGTAGCCCCCCGGATTAAGGTTGCTGTATGTCGTTAGTAAGATACAGGCGAAAGACGGCGAGCGACTTACTCGTAGCATTGTTTGATGTATTTGCTCCAATCGGCGATGCCGCCCGTCATTGTGCGGCTGTGAATGTAGTCGAACGGCCGCGAGAAGGTCCATTCGGCCTCGATGTCGTCGATTTCGAACCGAACGTTCGGCGGGACGCTGGAGGGCCAAGTTATTACACGGTGGGAATGACCTGGTACACCCTTGAGGAGCTTACAACGTATTCTGAACTGCCGACAGATCAACGCCGATAACCTTGAAGCACAACAGTCAGCAATGTACTCCGTGAAGGGAACCGACCTCGACCACCTCAGCCTCGGGATGTTCGTCTCCAAAGTCGATGGCCCAGGAGCCAGAGCCTGTTCCCACGTCAAGGACCCGTCCGGCTTTTTGGCCCGTGTCGTTGGGAGGCGCGGTTCCCAACTTGTCGTCAAAGGTCAGGATGAACAGGTTGTGCTGGAGGTCTACTGCGTCTCAGCCATGGCGAGGGGACGCTCCACTTGCAAACTCACCAAGTCGCTCGGTCTCCCTCTCGTCGTTGGGGGCCAAATATCCTGTGTTCGGCGAGATCAGAAGACTGTCTTTTGCACCTTCTCTTCGTCGTGGAGATGCTTCATGAAGAACGTACTCCCTTCCTTGAACGAGTGTTACCTCCGCCCGTTTTCCAACCGATACTCGAGGACGGAGCTGGTGACGCTAGCCGTCGAACCTAGTACACTCTCCGGTAAGAGAAATCGTCAGCATGGGCGTCTTTTCGACGTTCGTTTGGTTTTTCCTCACGCCATCGAGGCTCTCGGGTGCGCTGTCTTCGGCGTCCTGCAGGGAAGGGGGCGAAGATCAGCAAGTCAATTGAACAGTGGCTGGTTCGCTCGGCTTCCTACATCAACCACGAGAGCATCTTCACTGCCGTCTTTACCGGTCTGAGGAGCCTGGGCAACGACCAAAGGCTCAGCACGGCTCGTCTCGGAAGCAGCAGCGGCGGCTGCGGCGTCGGTCGACATTTTGCTCCAGAATGATCAGCGAGAACGACGGAAACACGAAAGAACTTCTATCGGGTGGATAATCCCAGACGATAAATATCTGCAGCTGGGCACCTGCAGCAACGCATCTCGCTCTCCGCCCGGGGAGATTCGCCCGTCCGTCCGCCCTCGCTTACCCCTCTCCTTGGCCAGATCGAGGCCGCCAAATCCGGCAGACGTCGCGGGGCCATTCGCGGTTTCTGTGGTTCCGAGAGCTTTTCATCCAGGGGTCTAGAGGTTTGTGAGCGGCGCAGGTAGCGAATGGGCGGTTAAGCGGCGGTGTTCATTCTGTTGGTTCGTCGCCCGGGGTAAAGGTGGTGTGATGAGGCCCGACCCTGGGCTGGAAATCTCCCTCTTGCATGCGAGCATCTCCTGACATCTGCACGTCGAGCTCATGTAAGGAACAGGCCCTAATCGGTGGTGGTGTTTCTTCTGGCACGCCATTCGAACAGATAGGAGGCTTTGGAGAGGAAAACTGGCTCTCGACTCTGAGTTACATGTTCGTGTACCTAGGTACTTTCTTCCATTTTCGGATCATCCGACAGTGGATGGAGGCTCTTATTCGTGCGTAGGAACGTTCTGTGGCGTAGGTACCGGGGCGGTTCTTTGGCCAAGCGTACGTAAGCAGCAGAGACCGACAGTGCCTAGGCCAACCACCAGTGCTGGACATCATAGGTAGGTAGGTAGACTCATCAATTACTTCAAAATGCAGCAAGACTCATGTTTAGCTTATTCGAGCACTAATGTGACAGGTAATCATCCCGTAGGTTGCTTTGTAATGTGATGTGATGCCATTCGGGGTGGGGGTTGAAGGGAGGCCTCGATGCCTCATGCAAGAACAAGGGAAGCTGTTACATCTGCCACACAACAATGACCGACCACCCAGGTGATTTCCTTGACTTGGGAATTTAGTAAACTGGAATACTCAAGGTAGAAAAGCTGCCAACTTGTTGGCAGGTGGACGTCACGTGCCCAATAAGGGCTCCACTTAGCTTGGGAGCTCTCAGGACCTCCATTCACCTGCCTCCAAAACCAGCAGGTAAACAAAACACCTTCCTGGACACACACCACAACAAACACCTTTCCCCCCCAAAAAAAGGAAAAATTCAAACATCTCGTTCAACTCATCACCAGACACGCCCAGCCTTTTATGAGAAGTTTTGCTTCTGCCATGGGCCGGCCCAGCATTTTCAAACACATCTCATCCCCACAATCACATTCTATCCTCTCGGTTGGAGTCAAAGAGACTCACGCCCATGGCCTCGAGAATTCTCAGGATCTGCTCGAGATTCGCGAGGAAATCATCCTCTCCTGCCTCTTTATGCACAGAAGATCATCGAAATTGAAGAGTTTTGAGCACGTCTTTCAAAGAATTGTGAGTCTTCTTCTTTTTCTTCTTCACCGACACAGGCAGACACCTGCCAGTCTGAAGTCCATCACAATTTTCTAACATTCTCTTTGTCAACAAGTGTTCCAACATAGGATGCAACAAGTCCTTCCCAAAGGCTTCAAGAGAGCCGAATTCACACACCAGAGAGTACTCTCACACCACTGGCTCGGATCCGGTCATTCCTCGAAAGAGGTCGTGTCGGTGGTGTGAGAGACTCTCTTCTCTTCTCCTGTACACCTTGGACACATTGGCCCTTGCCCATCACCAATCTTGGAGAAGCCCTTCGAAACCATCCCATTTTGACAGCATAATACAGCATGTCATACCCTGAGCTCTAGGAAAGCTGTGCTGGAGAGTACGATCTACAGCCATCCCAACAGATGGTGAGATCCAGATGAAGTTCAGATGGCTGCCAACGCATACGCCGCCGACACTGGCGGTGATGACAAGGAGTCTGACCTGGATGTCAAGCCTCCAGTCTCAAAGCGTGCCAAGGCAGATGGCAATCTTGTCGGAAATCTTACCGGACGGTCCATCGATCTGACCGTCGACAAGAAGGAGCACGACAATGACGTACAGTACGCCCAACAAAGAATGCATATCACCCCTGTTACTGGCTAGAAGAAATTACTTCTACCACAGATTATTCGGCAACGCATCAGGCCGGATGACTGGCCAATTTTGGTTCATGACGGCCAGGATCCGAGCACAAAAAGACTTCCATCTCATTCGTTATGTTCACGTGGGAATCCATTCTATCGCACTTCACATAGGAGCGCAGCGATGGCTATGGGCTTTAACCATGAGACGCATGTCCCTGGAGGACATGCGTCTTACGTTGAGCTTCTGTGCAGCTCAGGAGCTATCCGTGGCTGAACTATGGAATCACGATGAACGCCCGGGCTGGCCCCGGGCGTCTCCGAGATGCAACAACAGTGAGTCGTCTCCCAATCCTCGAGGAGGCCATCAACTAACGGACACCAGGGACTGGTTGCTGTGGACATGCGGGCCACAATGCTCCCGCCAATTTCGTTCGAAATCAAAATGGTAAGCTTGGGAAACCCTCTCTTCTCTCCAGAAACAAAACATCTCGACAGGAAAGCAGCTCTGACCAAACATCCCCCCTTTCTCTCCAGACCCGAAGACATTTTTTGAAGGGCCGAGCTTCTTTCGAGTCCGCTTCCCAGTTTGGTTTCCAGTTCAAGAACCGCCGGAAAAGCCTCTCTCACCGACGCCGGCGCCGAGACCACCCGCCCTCGAGCTTTTTTTCCGCCTTTCCCACCTCCCGTCGGAAGACGACATGAGTCCCTCCGACCAATGGGAGTGCACCCTCGCGGGTGTAATCCGCTGGCTCAAGGCCAAGGAGGACATCGCCGAGGGTCTCCGCCCGGACATCGAGGATGGGGTCTACAACCACCCGGTTGTTATAATATCCGGAGACGTCCGGGGGGACCGGCTGGTGGTGTTCATGGTACGTGAGCCCGGGAACTGTCCAGACTTCGAAAACAGTTTGCTAACATTCGGACAACAGGTTACATCACTGGCCAGCCGTACCCTCGACAAAGCCTGCGCAGACAGGAGGTACGCGGCCTCGCGGGACCGCTACCTCCCCATCTTCCCCAGCCCGCCAAGCAACGGCATCCAGCTGCACCTGACGAAGGACTCCCCACCACTGTCCAAGGATTCGTACGTCAGCATGGGAGACATGTTCCAAGTCGCCCCGGACGCGCTGCGTCCGTACAAGATCAGGGCGTTCGGAAGGGCCGAAACGCGGCTGGAGGAGGAGTCTTTCCGGGTCATGATGGAGCTCGCGCAGCGCCAGCCGGGCTTTTTGGCGTTCATGGACAAGTTCAAATTTGGTGGTGTGTCAGTCCCGGCCAAGCTCAAAACTGGTGGTGCGTCGGTCCCAGCCAAGATTCCCGTTGTACGACCGGAGGAGACATTATCGCCAATCGAGGATGTCGTCGTTCCAACCACCACAGCTCCAATCGAGGTTCCAACTCCGGACGCTCCAGCAGCCGAGGAGGAGTCTGCCGATGCCCCGGCCCCTACCGAGCCAGCAACCCCACGACCGAAGGATTCTCCAGATGACGGCGTGGGGCCCGGGCCGGGGCAGGACGAAGGCCAGGGCGTCGAAGGCATCGGGGAGGTGGTGGGGGGCATTAAGGCCCACGAGATACTTTTCGTCCTGGCTGCGTTCCTCGCTATCATGGGGTGCGTCGTATGTCTCTGCTTCCCACGCAATTTGGAGCCCTTGGGCTAGGGAGACATTGTTGTTGGTTGTGGATTTGGCGGAGCAGGATCATGATGTTGTTTGGGGGGCAGGAGGGAACAGAGCCTTGATCTCTGTTTGTTTGGAAGGAAGCATCGAGGGTCTTGTTGTTGTTGTGTGGTTTGGATGGACGACAAGCATCGGGAGGAGTTGCTCGTTTTACGACATCTTTTTTTCCCCTGGCGAAAGGGCCCCTTCTTTTCCTTTTCTTCCTCTCCTTACAGGGAGAGGGGGTAGGTAATTGCCTCGCGGAGAAAAGCAGACCTGGTCTCATCTTAGTGGTGGTTTGGGAGATGGATGACAGCCAATTCCACTTCCCTCCTACATACCTACCCCACGGGAGCCACTGTTAGTGCCCCGCGGGCCCCCCCACCTTAAACCTAACTACGTCGAGAACAACTGAGAACACGATTATCATCAAGCGTCAAGCCCGCGATGGCCCCCCA
>WIGN01000027.1:0-257513 GCA_014235955.1 Colletotrichum sojae | reverse complement strand
CGTTCTTTTGTTATCTCTTCACCGCCGATCCCCTGCGAGCGGGGTACGCAGCTGTTGGTAATCAACGGGTCGTAACAGAAAGGCAGGGGAGACATGATCAAGAAGATTCACATATACCAGCCTCAGCTCCTGGACACGAAGCATGGCCGCAACTGATATCAGCTGTCAGACCATCCCCTCCGGATCGACGTATTTGGCACGTCGAATGGCTTGGGGCCCGGGTCCCGCCCAGGTAGTGTACCTAGGTTGGTAGGCCCGGAGGCACCTCTAGCGGGCCGCCTTGGGTGGCCCGCAACGCAGAGGGCACCAGAGGCAAAGTGGAAATGGCGCTCCAGGCGATGAAAACGCATAAACCAGCAACATCTTAGACCCAAGACATGCGTCTTGCTCGCCCGAAGCGAACCCTGAGGTGTGATCGATATCTGGCTGCAGAGGCGTCACCGCAATGTTGACCTCAAGTTTTGAATCAATCATAGAGTTGCCCATTGCTATGGAAACGAGCTTTGGGGAGTGATGTCATTGGCTCAATGCATGCCCCTCAAGGGCAACAGCAGCCACTATGATCACGAGCCACACCTCCACATTCCCGAGCAGTTGTGGCTGATGAGACCTATGGATGCACTTAGGTACGTACTGATTCCATAGCAGAGGCGACCTAATTTCCCCAGAGGCCCCTGCTGGGGATTGAGGGGTCCGGCCGCTCTGCAATAATTAGAGGCTGCAATAGACGTGGTGCACTACCTCAAAGCTGCCCAAGCTGCTGGCCCAGTGGCCGCTGGCAGCAGGGCCGACTTCTTCAAGCGGTCGGGTACCGGGAAGCACATGAAACATTTCGCCGCCCACCTCCAGCGTCACCTCCGAACGGAACGAGCCTCGCCTTTCTCTCTCGCTCTGCACCCCTCGCAGAACCCTGTTGCTGGCCTTTTTGCTCCTCCATCGTCAACTGCGAATGCGACACCTCTCACCTCCCCGGTTGCAGACATAACCCCGTATCGCCGCCTCCGCCGTCGAGACATCCGCCCGAAGACCGATATGATTCCCACCGCTTGAGCGCCCAACCTCTAAAAAAAAAAAAACGCCAAAACCAAGCCAAGTGGACATTCACAACAACACAACCACCGACACCGACACCGCCTCTGCACTTTATCCGTTGCTTCCCGCCCCTTGGCCCCGACTCTCCGCTACAATTTTCGTTGCTCTGCATCCAAAATTCCCCGGTTCTCCAGACGAGGCTGCCACATCTAAGACATTCGGCACATTTTCGCCCAATTGCTAGCAGCCTTGCAGATTTTGCCCACCTGCACCTGCACCTGCACCTGCACCTGCTTGGACTCAGTCGCGTACCCCCCAAGGTTGCCGCGACACCACCGGACGAAGCCCCGAGCACCATCTTCCGACTCAGATAACAAAGCCCTCACCGACCTTCCTCTGCTTTGGTCTTGTCTTCGTGCGCGATATCCAGGCTTTGGTGAAGATTCAGCTTGCAACTTCTTTTTCCTGCTGCTGGTTCATGTCCTTGGGGAGAGCTCCCACCAAACTCCACAATGAGCCAAATCTTGACCCCTCGGCAAGCTGAGGAGCTGTTCGTCCTACCCTTACCCCTCCTCTTCCTTAAGCCTGAAGCTCATCTTGCTGACCAACTTCCACCAGGCATAAGGCCATCATCGCGTACCTCTCCTCGAGCAACCTGCCAAATGCCGCCGCCGCCCTGAGGGAGGAGCTGCAAATCGGCGACTCGTTCGACGCCGCCACCTCCAAGAAATACGAGGGACTTCTCGAGAAGAAATGGACCAGTGTTGTGAGGCTACAGAAGAAGGTTTGTCGCTCCTGTCCTTGGGTCGAGCCTCAGGAGACCATAGCTGACTTGGATTGTCCAGATCATGGAACTAGAGTCACGAACCGCCGCACTGCAATCAGAAATCGATAACGCGACGCCGACCTCGCTTTCGAGACGAAACCAGGATCCCACCAGCTGGCTGCCTCGTTCCCCCGCCCGACACACCCTCCAATCCCACCGAGACCCGATCACCTGCGTTGCCTTCCACCCCGTGTTTTCGTCGCTCGCCTCCGGCTCCGAAGACTACACCATCAAGGTCTGGGACTGGGAGCTGGGCGAGCTCGAGAGGACGATCAAGGGACACACGAAAGCCGTGTTGGACGTCGATTTCGGAGGGCCGCGCGGTGCCACGTTGCTGGCCTCCTGCTCCAGCGATCTGACCATCAAGCTTTGGGACCCTTCAGACGAGTACAAAAACATCCGAACGTTGCCGGGCCACGACCACAGCGTCAGTGCGGTGAGGTTCATACCGTCGGGAGCCGCGGGGGCGCCGGGCTCGGGGAACCTTCTCGTCTCCGCCAGCCGCGACAAGACGCTGCGCATTTGGGACGTTTCGACCGGCTACTGCGTCAAGACGCTACGGGGCCACGCCGACTGGGTCCGCGACGTCTGCCCGTCGCCGGACGGCCGCTTCCTGCTCTCGGCCGGAAACGATCAAACGGGACGCCTCTGGGACATCAGCGCCGCGAACCCCGAGGTGAAGCTGATGCTGGTCGGCCACGAGCACGTCGTCGAGTGCTGCACGCTCGCGCCGGCCGCATCCTACCCGCACCTGGCCACGCTCGCCGGTCTGAAGAAGCCCCCGCCCGCAACAAACACGGCAGAGTTCATGGCGACGGGCAGCCGCGACAAGGCCATCCGCCTGTGGGACGCCAGGGGAAACTGCATCAAGACGCTGACCGGCCACGACAACTGGGTGCGCGCCCTCGTCTTCCACCCCGGCGGCAAGTACCTGCTCAGCGTGTCCGACGACAAGACGTTACGGTGCTGGGACCTCGCGCAGGAGGGCAAGTGCGTCAAGGTGCTCGACGACGTGCACGGCCACTTCGTTTCGTGCCTGCGGTGGGCGCCGGGCATCGTCCGCGAGGCGGCGACCAACGGCGACGGGCAGAACGGCGTCAACGGGACGCCCAGCAAG
The DNA here is from genome assembly GCA_014235955.1 of Colletotrichum sojae. NCBI lineage: Eukaryota > Fungi > Ascomycota > Sordariomycetes > Glomerellales > Glomerellaceae > Colletotrichum > Colletotrichum sojae. The sequence goes on along the minus strand of WIGN01000027.1, from coordinate 254,538 downwards.
GCGGCGGCGAAGCCGGCCGAGGTCTCGATCCGGTGCGTCATCGCGACGGGGAGCGTCGATCTGAACGTCCGCATCTTTGCCAATTGAGAGCGCCCGAACTACGGGTGCAGGACAACGCAGGCCCGCCGTGGGTGCATTTTCCCCTCCGCGCCGCGGTCCGGGGAACAGGACGGGGAGGCCAAGCCGACGGATACTCGGCACGAGATCAAGGCGTAACGATTCACGAGGCTACGGGCGAAACAGGAGGCAGGCGTCAAAAAGGGGTCAAAAGTACGGCGTACCATCTGACGATTACGTGATGCCTTCGCTGATGATACAGATTTTAGGGGAGCTTGTACATAATCGAATAGATACCCGCAACATGTCCTCGCTGGGCTTTCAACTCTCATCTTGGCCGCTGCCGTGGTCGGATCTTCAATCATGTGGATGGCATCAGGGCAACATGTGGTCGTTGCGCTTTCGTGCTACCTAAGAATCATCCAGCAAACTACGCCATCCATCGATGCTGTCTGCCAGGCTTTTGGCGCCGACTTGGGTGTTTTGGTATGGCTTTACCTCAACGACGGAGGATACGCCGATGTTTGCGATGGCCACAGCGACCTTTCAGCCTTGCCAGTCACCAGGAAGAAGCCTCACCAAACGGCCTATTCACCTCTTCGTCCCAGGATATCAGCAGCACTGGCAACGGTTGTTTCTCGTTCGTCAAAGTTGCAACGGCAGTACACTTCGACAACAAGGCGAACACTGTTCTTGGCTGCAAGGCGGATGCCTCTTCTTGCTGGTCTTGGGAAGACAGGCCCCCTGTGAGCTGTAAGATACGACACGGTTGGGACTCAAAACTCATCGTCCCGCGGAGAAGCGAGCACCGAAGGTAGTATCAAGATCAGAAACAAACTCGAATTGAAGCCGCTTCAAAACAACCGGGTAGTGTGCATCATCTAAAGTGAATGGATCTTTTCTAAACAAGAACAAGGGGGTATCCAATGCGCCTCGCGTGATAATCATGTTCGTCAGTTTGCTCCTCTCCGTCATACCGCTTTCCGCATCAAATCCCTCAGCATCACGTCACGACCGGTGCTCGATTTGGCTGGTTAGCTCTTGATGCTTTGCCTCCATCCTCAGTTGTTGTACGCGCTGTGCCAGTGAACCTCGGTCCGTCCGCTGCGGTGGTACGTCGCGAGCGGGATTCCACACTATCAAACACCTCAAAGTCAGCTTACCATCCTCATCATCATGGATCCTAGCCCCTAGGAGGGGAACGTACCTTGCAACACTTATGCGTAGCATCCTTCAACGAACTAAAAAAGTACGGAATGCACCCCAGACAGGTAACAAGACAGCACACGGCGCCCAGGGCGTGCGTGAAGCCCCCCGAGGAGTACTCCACGGCCGTGACGCCGCGGGCGCGGCACTCGGGGCACTCGATGGGCGCCGGGTGCGGGCCCAGCGCGGGGAGGGGCGTGCCGTAGGGGGCGAAGTTCTGCGGGCCTCCTCCTCCGACGGGAGGCTGGTAGTAGTTCTGCTGCTGCTGCTGGGGAGGTGGTGGTGCTGCGCCGGCGTACTTGGGCATCTCGTGGTTCTCTTGGGGATTGTCGTTGGGCGGGTAGGCTGGCGGAGGGGAGGAGGAGGTGATGTAGTTATCTGCCGGGGCGGCGGCCGGGGCCGGGGATGGGTTGGTTGGCTTGTCCATTTGGAAGCTTGTTTCTTATCTTCTATTTCTCCTGTGGGCTGGTTTTGAGGGAGTCTTTCTCAGGAAGGTGTAGGTGTGAGAGGAAAGATGGACACGCTTTTGGGGAGTAAGAAGTAGCAGCGAGTGAACGAGAGAGGGAGAGAGAGTTTGCAGCTGTTACTTATATCAAAAGTCTGAAGGGGGTGCCGGACGGACACCACCACCGGGCCCAGTCACTCTGGGCATGACAGGCGCCCATGAAGCTTTTGGTCCATTCCCTGCCCGCTTGGGCTACATCAGATGATAAAAAAAAAAAGCCTTGGGGGTAATGAGAGTACCAACACAACCGAGAGTTACGGCCCCGGCGTCGAGGTACTTTTTTCTGGCATTCACTCGATGCAAGGTACAAACATACAAGCCTGTGCCGCACACAGGAGATTGGTTTAGGCTCCGCCCTGCTCGGGCGCGTTGGAAGGAGGGAGATGTCATCGCCACTTGGTGTGGACCCCTGGCTTCGGCCCTGTGACGGGCGCGCTGGCGCGGTATGTGCGAGGGTTCGGGGTGCCCATCAGCCAAGGAGGACGTATGATCTCATGGGGGCCAACGGACTTTGTGTTGGTTGGGAGCGAGGCAGGGCAACTTTACAACGGGACGCGCCCACTCTGTGCTAAGTCTAGGATAGATAGGTTATGTGGCAACGTCGTATTTACCGCCCGGGATTGCCAGCTAAAACAGTGACGGGTTTGGTTGGAGAGCTTGGGGGGCCTCGGGGGCCAAGCGGTGATGGGCGGTCGTCGGTCTGGGCACGGCACGGCATGGTGGATCCTGGATGGGTGCTCAGCCACAGTCAATGACGGGGATACGGGCGGCACGGGGTCAGCCACGTTTGCACTCGCCACACCCGGCTGTCGCTCGACGGTCTGGGCCGGACGGGGTGAGGAGGTGTACGGGTCTTTTTCGTTCTTGTGGCGTTTCTGCGTATCTTCGAAATTCACTGTCATGTACGTCTACTCCTTAGTGACGGATCGCCGTGCAGAGCGACGCACTCCAATATCTGTGCTCTAAATCCCAGAGGATGGGCTGTGGCGGTGCCATTTTTTGGGATCATGCCGGTGAAGCGACGTCTGACGAGAGCCCGAAGCTCCCTTTGAGAGGTCGAACGACTCGGCCGAGATAACCCCAGGATTCGGAGGAGATTTGAGGCTTGACACTGCCTCAAAGGCGGCACAAACGACGTGGACGATGATTGGTTCCTCTTGGGAATGGCTCCAAGACTTGTGGCACAAACAAGGTGCGGAGAGTCCAATATTACACCATCCCCGGGAAAAGATAAACTTGTTATTTCTGGGGACGTCGCAAGCCCGAAGAGATAGGCGAGAGGGACCTTGGGTGTGTACCATATCACGTGATGAAATCAGAGCTCGTAAGTACCTAGGTACCTGGCCGACCTTTGGACCTGCAACCCCGGAGCCACTGGGGATAGCTTCCTTCCCTAAACAGTACCAACGACAGACCACTGCTCGTGTGTGCAAGAAGACAAGGGCATCAACGCTCTTTCTTTTACTGCTGACCGACTAGAAGTCTCTCTTTTGCTCTACTTCTGTAATCGTCTCGGAACGCGTTCCATTAGGACAGCTTCCTCGGGTAATCGGCTTTCACTCGAATGGCGTAAGAAGCACCGAGCTCGGGCAACAACACCTCTGAAGATGTCAAGATGCCGCCCTCGAACCGGCCCGGGCCGCTCTCAAATCTTGTTCTGCAACTCGATGAAATAGTACGCCATGTAAGGCCTGCGACATAACTCCCAATCGGGTATCATGAATCGACAGCCGCAGCGAGCTCTCTGCGCGCATCACCCGAGCCTCGCAGTAGGGCCATGAAGCCTGCCAATATTCTCATGCAGCTTCGCGGTCAACGCAGATACGAACCGAACCCGCATATGATATGATGCGGAAACGAAAACGGGACCTAATGCAGCTCCCCGCGCCTGCCGTGATCCCGCTTGGCCCGTTGGACCCCCAGCTTTCACAACGCCCAGATCCGAGGTATGAAATGAGATGCATCTCTACCCCGCATTCTGGATCGAGCGCTCGTCCTCTGTTGAGATCTTTCTCGCAAGCGGCGGCCTGGTGGTCTTGTCGGCTTGCTACCTGCTTGTCCATCGATCCCTGTTTCAATGGAGCGATGGGAGACGCTCCGGGCCGTGACCACCGCTACCCGAGTAGTTCGTGGGGAGTGACATGTGGCACGCCGGCTTCGCCGTTGGCTGCTCCTCAATTCCACCTCCTTGGCACCTGCACGTTTGTGCGGGGGAGATTCAGCGGCCTTCAGGGCGGCCTGGCAGGCCACGGTCGACGAACGCAGCCCTCGGAAAACCTGGGCTGAGCTGTTCTGAATCGTTTATGCCCAAAAGACACAAAGGACCCATGACTTGGAGTGTAAGGAAGGTAACTAGCTCTGGCGAGAAACTGTCCCTGCTACTGAATCGATGAGAGAACGAAAAGAAACATATGCCCAAATAGAGATGCCCTTCGTGAAAGCGTCTTCTTTTGCCCACCACGAGGTCTTGTCTCAGGAGTCCGTTGGCCGAAGATCCCTCCCAAATGGACGGAGGTATGAGCTTGTTAGCTTCCGCCCGGGACCTAAATTAGCACAGCGGAGACTACTGGCATCGACGAGATCTACTCGGAGGGATATGCCAAGCGTTCGAAGAACCCTGGAAGCATTACGAATGGGAAAGATGAAAAGCCCACCCCGCTTCTGCCTGACCCTACTGCTTGGGGATATCCGATCATTGCTTCACGCATATACGGCAATCTAGCGGCTCCAGTCACCCTCCGTGTCTCACTACCATAGGAGAGTGCCTGAGACACGCGCTGCGGGCCGCCGTACAAGTCGGCTCAATCGCCCATCCGGAGGTTTGTCTCAACAACATCTCGCCCGCTGAGATTCGAAGTCTCATCATGGGAGCGGTGAACTGTTTAGTGGCTCGAGCAAGAGCTCCTCCTCGGATGAATATCGACAGCTACCTTGATCCTCGGATCAGATCTGCAACTAGGCCTGCTGGAGGCGATCTCTTGGTGTCTGTCTCGGCCGAACCCCCGCAGCCGGCGCGTTGATGGAGAGGATGCATCGAAAGAGCTGTCAGAGTACGGCAGGATGCACTGGGCCTAACGCAGGAAATGAGGGGGGCATCGGTCAAGCGGGTTTCGGCAGTGCGGTCCGGAATCTCGAGACTGAGGTTGCACGGGCGTACTGGACATGGGGAAGCAGCAGGACGGGCCTGTCGTCGAAGGAAGAGGGCAACCACCTGCGCAACGGTTTTTCATCGAAACGACAGTCGCGGGCTTCCAGGGAAGTCTTCCCAGCATGCCGGAGACTATATAATACCGCCTTTCCTTCAGGTAGAAGCCATCTCATTCACCACCGAACTCGACATCCTCCACTTTGGCAACACCTCAGAACACCAGCTCACAATGCTCTTGTCGAGCACCTTTGCAGTTCTGCTGCTCGCTGCCTCCTCGATAGCTCACCCTGTCGAGGAGAGGGCCGAGTTTCAAGAGGAGAACTTCGCCATCGACCAACACCGCAGCACGAGAGAGCTGATGATCACCCTGGAAAAGACTGAACGTCAAGGTGAGTTGCCCTAACCAGAGACTTCAACAGTCGTTGCTAACCGTGAGCCTCGCAGATGCCAAGTTCAGGGAGAGGCTATCCGGCAACTGCACGAGAGCGGACAGGATCGTCCACAACGTCCGCCAGGAAGAGTGGAACACCGTCTGGCGAGAGGGAGAGGGGACCTACCCCGGCCAGATGTTCGGGCTGGCCCGCGGCAGGATCGCAACCACGATGCTGTGGAACATCACCCGCCGCATGCCAAAGGGCGCGCTCCTGCACGCCCACCTCACGGCCATGCTGCCGTTCGACAAGCTGCTGCGCATCGTCCTCGACACGCCGGGCATGCACGTCCGGTCCTCGGTCAGCCTGGCTACCCCGACCCAGCGCCAGACCGCGAAGGTCTACTTCAAATACATAAACGTCGACCTGCCGACAACGGCCAGCATCTCGACCGTCTCGGTGAACGACCCGGCGTACCCGTCGGACGGACAGGGCGGCTGGTGGCCCCTCCAGCAGGCGGCGGACGCCTTCCCCGGCGGGGAGGCGAGCTTCAGCGAGTTCGCCCTCAGCAAGATGATGATCCAGCCCGAGGACGCCAGGCGGCACGACCTGGGCGTCGACGAGGTGTGGCAGCGCTTCGAGCCCTTCTTCGACCAGGGCGGCACGATGCTCGAGTACGAGCCCATCGTGCGCCAGTTCTGGGGCGAGCTCTTCCAGGAGCTCGTCGAGGACCGCATCAGCTGGGTCGAGATCCGCGCGGGGGGTTCCAAAGGCAAGCTCGTGCTCAACGGGACCAACGAGCCGGACCCGGATGATGCCGACATCTGGTGGACCGTCATGCAGGAGGAGCTCGACAGCTTCAAGGCGGCGCGCGCAGAGTCTGCAGGCACCGACGCGGACGGCTCCGTCGACCCCTTCCACGGCGCCCGGGTCATTTACTCCCAGGCACGCGGAGCGAGGAAGGAAAGCATAAGGAACAGTGAGTCCCGCACCTAACCAAGCGGCACGCCCACACCTTCTCGTGAGATTTTGCGTGACTGACCACCGGCGGCCCAGACATGAGGAACGCGCTCGGCAGGAAGCAGAAGTTCCCCGAGATCTTCAGCGGCTACGACCTCATCGCGCAGGAGGACCTGGGCGCCACGCTGCTGGACCTGGCCCCCGAGCTGCTCTGGTTCCAGCAGGAGGCCAAGGAGAAGAACCTCACGGTGCCCTTCTTCTTCCACGCGGGCGAGACGCTCGGCGACGGCAACGCGACGGACCTGAACCTGTTCGACGCCGTCCTGCTGGGCACGCGGCGCATCGGCCACGGCTTCTCGCTGTACAAGCACCCGGAGCTGATCCAGGCCGTGAAAAAGAAGAACATCATGGTCGAGGTGTGTCCCATCTCCAACGAGGTGCTTCGCCTCGCGACGGACATCCTGCACCACCCCATGCCCGCCATGGTCGCGCACGGCGTGGCGACGGCAATTAGCAACGACGACCCCGCTATGTTGGGGCAGGAGGCCGCTGGTCTGAGTTACGATTTTTACCAGGTCATTCAGGGGTTCGACAACATTGGTCTCGCCGGGCTGGTATGTTGCTTTTCTCTCATCTCTTTTGGATTCGACTGCATTCTGACGACTACACAGGGCGCCATCGCGCAGAACAGCCTCCGCTGGGCAAACTTCGAGGACCAGGACGACAGGGCGTGGGGGCTGGACATCGAGCTCGGCGAGTTCGGGGGCGGGACCAAAGGCGACCGCATCAGGGAGTGGAACGCCCAGTTCGAGCTGTATTGTCAGGAGGTCAACAGGGACTACGCAGCCTACGACTATTGACGGGCTCTGCGGGGTGGATGTCCGGCGGCTCTTGCCTGTGGCATTGGGACGCTGCCGGGGTTTGCTTTTGACGCGGGATGACGTGCGGATTGGATACCCAGTATACTTAATAAGAGGCTGCTGAGCCTCTGATATTCCTCCGGCTTTCACTGGGCGTGTGGCGTGTTGTCGATGTCGCTGGGGGTTACTGCTCTAGCCCGTATATATATAGTGCCCTCGGACGCCGTTGGTGGAATCTTCCACGAAGGGTGAATAGAACATCCAGGCTCAAGACTTCGAATGGGAGTACTGACACAGCAGAATTGTGTGTGTGTTTGTCTGCATGTAACCTTGACGCCGATGGCCACCCACATCTCTCCACAACTCACCCCGCGACCCGTGGACTGGTATTGTCCGTCACCGTTGGCGTATTTCCACGCCTCGACACGACGGACAGTGATGGGCAGTTACAGGGGATGACAAGGCTCGTCAAAGTCGTCATGTTGGGTGGGGGGGATCCGGCACTCCGCAGTCTTTGACCGGAATCGGTTTCGAAGGCCTCAACATGGGAGCAGCGAACGGGGCAACCTACAGAATGGCACATTTTGACTTTGTTGCAATCGAATTCATCAAACACGGAATCACGAGAGAGATATGGGCATGCGTGAGACCGGGAGACTCGGGCCTGTGCAATGCACACCCGCCAGCCCTCGGAAGGAGCCCACGGCCACACATGGAATATCAAGCATGGCATACAAGAAGCGGCGGGCGTCCGAAGAGCGCCCAGTTCGGCCTCTAGGAAGTCTTTTGATCCGTGGCGCCGAAAGATTCATCGGGACTACTGCGGGCTTGCCCAATAGCCAGGGTGCCATCCCTCGGCACCTCCACCTTGCGATCCGTGTATAAGTATCATCCGTCACCGTTGGCGTGTTCCGTGCCTCGACATCACAGACAGTGATGGACGGTTATAGCGGATGACAGACGACGTTATTATCCTGGCGCGGACCTGGCTTTCCTGTGCGATGCATACTCGCCGGCCTTCCTCGGAAGGGGCCACGGGCACATGCGGAATCAAGCATGGCACCCGAGAACTGCGGGCGTCCCAAGACTGTCCGCGTTATTTACACCTGCTGAGACATTGGATGGGATCGAGAGAAAGCAGCTGTTATTATATGATATTCGAGAGGAAAGAAAAAGGATCAGTTTAATTTGGGATATCATTCATTGGAGATTAAGGCTGCGTCCCGGAAAGGCTTTGTGGATGAGCGAGGCCATGGTACAGTTCTGCTCGGATGCCATCAGCTCGACTTCCAGAAACTCCTCGGACCCTTGCAGCTGTAAGTCCCAAAGCTGTTGCCAGTACGGGCTTGCTCTCGCAATGTATCGACACCTCAGACCTCATGATCATCATCGCAGTAACAGGCACTTCGGACTCTTGGCATTTGTTTGTCGACGTCAACACACTTGTTGTGCGAGTACACATGCATATCGAAAATGCCGTCGTAAAATGCGATCCGTTCACGGGCATCGTCCGTCCGTCATCGTCGACGTATTCTACGCTCAACACCATAGACAGTGATGGACGACAAACAGCACGTGTCCGACTCGTCGACGTCGTCATTCTAAACTCCACACGTTTTCCCCCTGGGGGAGGTGTACTCGATAAATCAGCTCCAGACATCCTCTACGCAAGGACCCGACAGACGATTCAAAGTTCCGGAAAAAAAAACCAAGGTCGTTGGGAACATTCAATGATGAGAAAAATGACCAATTTTATGTGGGATATCATTCATACAGTAACCGTACCCAATCTCCTTCGCTCATGTTTCGAAGACCATACGAAATCGTCTTTACTGTCTTGTCTTGAACCCCCGTAACGCCATACATGTAGTACATTATACAGAAAAAATACAATGATAAGAAAGGAAATAGAAACAAATGATGGTGGTATTACAACCCCAACTTGGACCCAGCGACGCTCACGGGGCTAACAAGACCGATCCGGCTCATCCTGCTAAACACGCTCCCAGCCTTTCTGCGGATCTTTCCGCCGTTACCGCCTGTGGTAGCTGCAGCAACTTCAGTAGTAGCTGTAGACGGGAACGAAGAGCTTTGCGCGGGAGGTGGCGGTGTAGCCAGCGTCGAGGCGCTCAGCGGACTAACCACGTCCTCGCCCTCATTCTCCCTCTGAGCTCCATGCCGGCGAGGGATGTGATCGTCGTCGTCGCTGCGCGAGGAGCCGGTGGTCATGCTCTCCATGCTACTCCCGTCGTGTTGCATGTTCAAACTGAGTCTCGGCCGCTGCTGCTGCGTAAAAGGAACGTCGAGTTCTACGGGGGAGGCGGTGATGGCCGCAGAAGGTTGTAGGGAGGATCCCACAGCCGCGTGCGTATTTGCGTTCTCTGCGATGGAGGCCATGAACGGCTGCTGTTGTTGAGCAGTTGTGCTGCGGTAGATGTCTACGGAACTAGACGAGCTCGCGCTCGCGCTCGCGCTGTTGATTCCGTTGGCGCTGGCGCGGAGGTTGCGCTCTGAGCGCTGGGGAATCAAGACTCCCGTCGTGAGGCGGCGTAGCCCCTTGCCCCAGGACTGCTGCGCGGAAGAAGCCTTGTGAGAAGAGGAAGAAAAGACGTCCGAGATCGTCCTGCGCTTGGCGTCGCGCATCTTCCGCGCCGCGAGCTCGAACTGCTCCGCCATGGTCGGGTGGGCCATGATCTCCTCCATGGAGATGGTCAACCCGTGCGCACCCGGTACGTTCAACCTGGGCAGCTGCTCGGTCAGGGCGCGGGAGAGCTGGGCCGCGGGCATCATGCTGCCCCAGAGGTCGTAGAACGCCGCATTCGGCAGCTGAGATTCCGGGACACCTAAAGACAAAGGGTCGAGGACCTGCGACCACACCTGCGATATGGCGGACTGCAGCGCCGCGCGGTGGTCCGCGGACATGCTCGCTCCGGCGGCGTGGCTCGGCCGCGCGGGCTCCATGTCGATCTGCGGGAGGGGGATCTGTGCCGGCGAGGCGGCGTAGTCGGACGTCGAGGGGATCAGGGGGTGGAGCATGGAAACGGAGGTCAGGAGCTCTATGGTCGAGCAGAGCGCCTTGAGAGTCTCTGCCGCAAACATGCCCGGGATGCGGTTCTCGCAGAACGTGAGCGATATCTCCGCGCTTGCCGAATCGTCCTGCGTCGAGATGACGTGCAGGTCGTACACGTCCCGGCTGGACGGCTCCTGGACGGTAAACTTGCACTTCACCGTCCCGAGATTAAACTGCGCGGCTTCTTTGGCAGCATCTTGATGGCGGTGCTCGACGACGGTGCTGAAGCGCGTCCAGTAGGCCATCTTGGTGCACTTCTCGACGACGTCGAGCCAGCCCATGTTCTCGAAGGGGATGCTCATGACGCGCTGGCCGTGGACGTACTTCAGCAGCTCGAGCGGGCTGCTCAGCGTCTCGGCGAAGCGGACTCTGACAGGAATCGCGTTGGACACAGGGCCGCAGGTCCCCGAGACGTCGGAGCCGTCGGGGAGGCGGATGTGCCGTCCTTCCACGACCTCGCCGAAGAGCACGTCGCCCGACCCCGAAAGGTTGGCGAGGACCATGGACCAGGCGGACTTGACGACAGTGTCGAAGGATATCCCCAGGTTGGCGAGTGACATGACGGACACGCTCTGCCGGATGGTTTTCACGTTGCTGCTCAGCGCGGGGGGCTTCGCGTGGGCGACGACCTGCGTCATCTTGGCGCCGTCGAGGAGGGAGGTCCAGTGCTCCGTGGCGCCGGCGACGTGGGACAGCTGCGCGGAGCGGACGAAGTCGAAGAAGGTCGCGCGCCGGGGCGGGCAGGAGGGGGCGACGTAGATGCTCTTCAGGTGCTGGAGGAGCAGCGATATCGACGCGTCGTCGTACTGCGCCCCCGAGAGGCGGAGCACGAGGTTGGACTGCTTCCCCGCATCAACAAAAAAGAACTTGGTCGCGGGGGTCTCGAGCGCGAAGGGCGCGGTCTGGTCGCGCTTGATGATTTTCTCCGTCATGTTGGAGATGCGCCAGGTCGGGACCTCGACGCGCTTGAACTCGGGGATGAAGTTGCGCAGCGCGACCTGGTAGACGCGCCTCTCGTGCGTGACGAAGGCCGTCCGGAGGATGGGGTGGATCTTGGCGAGGCAGATGCACACCGCCTCGAGCTTCTTGGACTGCACGGGTCCCGCGAAGCTGAAGGTGAAGTAGCTCAGGCTCGAACCCCCCTTTAATAGACCCGTCTCGAGGAACTTGAGTTGCGGGGCGGACGCCGGGGCGACGTCGCTGATGGCTTCTCGCGAGACGCCCATCCTTGGGACGATGAAGTCGTTGATGAACTGCTCCTCGAAGAGCGTCTCCGACGACGACGACGACCCAACGGAGGACGCGCTCGACCGCGGCTCGGGCGTGTCGAGGGCGAACTCGGCGCTGAGGGTGATGCCCTGGCACAGGTCGGTGAGGGTCGCGCCGCAGAGGACGTCGGGGAGGCCGATGACGAGGCCCTGCTTCCTGCTCTCGACGACGAGCTGCGCCGCGAGGAACGTATCACCACCCAGAGAGAGGAAGCTCTGGTTCCCGCGGATGCTCGCGGCCTCGACGCCGAGCAGGCCCGCCCAGACGGCCCTCATGCGCTCCTCGACCTGCGTCAGCGGGAGCGGCTTGATGCCGACGGTGCGCACCTCGTCCGGTGACGGCACGGAGGAGAGGGCGAGGAGCTGCTCCAGCGACAGCCAGCCGACCATCTTCTGCAGCTTGCGGCGGTTGACCTTGAGCGAGGGGGTGACGGGGAGGTGCCGCACGGGGACGAAGACGGTGGGCATCATGTGCGGGGGCAGGTTGGTGCCGGCCGAGGATTCGATGAGCTTCTTGGCGATGTACGTGCGCTCTCTCGTCGTGATGGTGATGCGCGTGAGGTCTTCTGATCCCTCGAACAGCTTCTCGCCGAGCTCGACGAAGGCCGCCAGCGCGGGCTGCGCGTCGCGGGTTATGACCGAGTCGACGGCGAGGTCGATCCCCTGGCCAAGACACCTGCGGAGTTTCTGCTCGATCTGCGCCACCGGGATGGTTTGTCCTTTAACCTCGACGTCGTCGCGCCCGCTGGAGACAAAGTCCAGCATCCCGTCCTCCATGTACCGCACGCGGTGGCCCGTCTTGAAGTACCGCGTCCGGGGCTTCCCGTCCTCCAGTGAGAGGTCCGAGTCCTGCGGGAGGTGGGCCAGCGACTGGCCCGGTACGAAGCGGTGCGCGAGCGTGGGGCTCTCGATGATGAGCTCGCCGACGGCGCCGATGGGCATCAACCTCCGGTGGTCCTCGGGATTCACAATCCAGAACCTCCCCAAAAACGGGCGCGCGATGCGGGTGAGGTCGCTCGCGCCCTTGACCTCGAGCACGGAGATGCCGAGCGGGGAGATGTCGGGCGCGCCGTAGGCCAGGAGCACCTTGGTCTTGTCGAGCCAGGGGGCGCAGGTGTCCTCGTCGAGCCGGCGGGTGCGGAAGCACACCGTCCGGAGGCTCGGGATCGCGGCGGGGGTCATCTTGCGCGCCAGCACGGGGGTCATGTAGCTCCAGTTGACGTCCATGCGGCGCGCGGCGCCGACGATGTCGCTCGTCTTCTCGACGCTGGAGGGCACGCAGACGCAGCCGCCGTGGACCAAGGTAGAAAGCAGCTCGATGAGCGCCGTGTCGACGTTGAAGGCCGAGAGCTGCATCACGCGGCTGTCAGAGTTCAGGTTCAGCGCGCGGCCCTGCGTGACAAAGGCCGCGGCGAGCGCCGCATGGTGGAAGACGATGCCCTTGGCCTCCCTGCCGCGCGACGACCCGGGGGAGAGGAGGACGCAGGCCGCGTCGTTGGGGGCGGCCATGGGCAGCGGGGCCTCGAGGGGGAAGTTGACGTTGAAGAGCGTGTCGTCGACGATGATGACGCCCTCGACGATGGACTCGAGGTACTTCCAGTTCATGTCGGTCGCGATGACGATCTTGGGGGCGAGTTGGCGGGCGAAGACCTCGACGTTGGCCCTGTCCTCGGCGTCGATGGGGACGAAGCAGCCGCCGGCCCTTGGGAAAGGTCAGTTCTTGGATACAGAATATTCACAGGGAAGCTGGTAGCTTACTTCAAGACGGCCAGGATGCTAACAACCGCCCATCTGTTCTTGTCCATGATAACCGGGACAGAAACCCCCGGCCGCACTCCCCACTGCACGAGATACGTAGCAAGCCGCGAGGCAAGCCGTCCCAGCTGTCTGTACGACAGATCCCCGTCCCACGCGCAGACGGCCTGGGCATCCGGTCTTAGCCTCGCCTGCTGCGATACCAGCGCGTGCACGCACCCGTGCGACGCCTCGTTCGCCTTGTCCGTCTCCCAGTCGCTGATGAGCAGCTGCGCGTAGTCGCGGTCCGTAAACAAATCGATGCCGCCGACGGGCGCGGCCGGCCCGGCACTCGTGACCGAGACGAGGGCGCGCCCGAAGGTGTTGGTCAGGTTCTGCGCCTGCGAGGCCGTCATGAGCCTGTGAGACACGCCCGTGACGAGCTGCCCGTTGACGAGCGTCAGCGAGAAGGTCACGTCGTAGTCGGGCGTGTTGAGCGCCTGAATACAGGACAGCTTCATCGGCGGGCGGGTGGAGCTGAATCTGCTCTTGAGCTCGTGCGGTTCTTCTTGGTACGACAGGCACGTGTTGAAGAGCTTGTCGCCCCTCCGGCCGAGGGCGTGCTGGATCTCGGAGATGGGGACCGTCTGGTGCGGGCGGCACGCGGCTGCGTCGTCCTCGATCGCACCCAGGACCTCGGCGACGGTCTTGTAGTTCTCCAGCCCGACCACGCAGGTGACGGTGTTCTCGAACGCGCCGACAGAGGCGTGAATCCCCTCGGGCGCGCCGTCCCCGTCCCGGCCCGGGGACCGGTACCCGAAGCAGACGTCGCTCGACCCCGTGAAGGCGCGCAGGACGAGGGCCCACGCCATCCGGACGACGGCGGCGCGGCCGACGCCCTGCGCGCGGCAGAACTCGTCGATCTGGCCCATGGGCAGGTCGACCTGGAAGCTGGTGTGCTGCATGCTGCTGCCCTCGCTCCCGGCGGTGGTCATGAGCCGCGGGAACAGGCACGGCTGCGTCTCCTGCAGGCGGCCGACCCAGAAGTTGAGGCTGTTCTCGCGGCGGGCGGACGAGACGTACTGGACGCAGGCGGCGTGCGAGGGGTCGAGGACCTTCATGGGGAGCTTGCTCGAGTTGTACATGCGCTTCAGATCCCACATGATGTTTTGGAGACTCAGGGCCTATTTTATTGTATTAATACCAGAGTGCACCGACCAAGAATGAGGGGTAGAGAGGGTCAAGAGAAGAAAGAAGGTTTCTCACATCACAAAGCGCATGGCTGATGTCGAGCCTCAAGAAGGTGCTCGAAGCCGTCTTGCACACCGACACCCGGTGTCTGGGGTTGTGAGGCGTGGCACTCATGGGAGGCAGCGCATTGAGCAACGCAACGGGATCCGTGCCCGCCTCGGCGTCGAGGAAAAGCATCTCGGGCGAGCACTTCCTCAGCACGACCTGGTCGAAGAGCCCGCTCTCGGAGATGCTGTCGATGAAGACGGTCCGCAGCGCCGGGTACCGGGCCACGATCTGCTGCCACACGGAGCAGATCTGCGCCTGGTCGGCGAGCACGCCGTGGGCGGCCTCGGCGGACGAGAACTCGTACACGGCGTGGTTGTGGCACGTCTCGAGGTCCGAGGTCTGGCTGACGAGGATCTCCTGCTGCAGCGCCGTCACGGGGAGGACGTCCTCGATGTCCCTGGCGCTGGTGAGGCCCAGGGCGACGAGGCGGTCGGCGTTGAGCTTCGCGAGCCCCTCGTAGGTCGTGTCCAGCATCGGCACGTCGGATAAGGTGAGCTCCTGGCCGCGGTACCGGAGGCGCCCGATGGCCTCGTAGAGGAGGTGCTCGTACGTCTGGATCCACTCGGTGATCTTGTCCTGGTGGCTGCAGTTGCGGTTGTACACGATCTGCACCGACGCCGCGCCGCGGTCGACCATGGCGGACACCTCGAAGAGGGCGATCCGCGAGACGTCCGGGCCGATGTCCGAGGCGCCCGTCGAGAGCAGCCGGCCGGGGATGGTGAGCTGCTCGAGCACGCCCTTCTCGCGCTCCAGCTGCTGGACGGAGCCGGCGTAGGTGAACATGATCTCGAACGGCCACCCCTCGGTGCTGCGCGTCGACGCCTCCGGGCCGAAGTACCGCGACGCGAAGTAGTTCCACCCCCGGCGCGGGACGGACCGCCTCGTGTCCTTCATCCTGCGCAGGACGTGGAGGAAGTCGTCGGCCATGTCGACCTGCAGCGCGACGGGGCAGAGCGAGGTGAACCAGCCGACGGTTTCCGTGATGTCGATGTCGGAGCTCCACGGCTCCCTGCCGTGCTCCTGGTTCCAGACGACGGGCGTCTGGCGGTCGTGGAACGTCTGGCAGAAGGAGAGCGTCAGCGCCGCCATGTAGATGTCGGACATGTCGGTCCGGAAGACCTGGTTGCAGGCCGTGTGGAGGATCGATGTCAGCTCCGGGGTCAGGCAGAAGCTCGCGACGGCGATGTCGTTGTAGGTGTTGAGCGAGTTCTCGAGGCCCCAGTAGCTGTATTGCCCGCTGGGGAGCGGGTAGGGCATCGCCAGCTGGTCCGGGTTGTCGCAGATGTAGCGCTCCTGGAGCTCGTTCCAGGTCTGGAAGGGCATCGACCGCTCGGAGAAGAGGGTGCCTTCCCTCAGTAGCTCGTCGAGGTCGTGGATGATGATGCGCCACGACATGATGTCAACAACGAGGTGGTGGGCCAGGAGGTAGACGAGCTGCTGGCCGTCGTGGGTGCGGAAGTGGTCGACGGCGAACACGGGACCCGTCTCGATGTTGATGCTGGCCTGCGACTCGGCGATGATGCCGAGCACCTCCTCCGTCGTGCTCACCGAGTGGTAGCGGAACCCGTACGAGCCGTCGACCTTGGGCGCGATCCTCTGCGTCCAGCCCTCGACGCCCGCGCGGAAGCGGGCGCGCAGCATCGAGTGGTGGCCGACGACGGTGGCGACGGCCGCGTGGATGTCCTCCAGCGTCGAGCCGTTCTTGACGCGGAGCAGGAGGCTCTGGTTGAAGCGGTAGCCCCCGTTGGCGGCCAGGCGCTGCTCGATGCGGCCCCCAATGCCCGTGTCGAAGTAGAGCTGCTGCATCGGCGACAGCTTGAACCCTTCCAGCGACTCCTCGTTCCACGTCGTCGTGGGCTGGCTCTTGCGGTGCGCGAGGGATGCGAGCTGGCCCAGCGACGCGCTCGACTGGACGTCCTCGGGCCTCACGGTGGTGGACTCGGTCCGGCACGCGGCGACCAGCATCATGGCGGAGATGTCGTCGCCGCCGAGCTGGCTGAAGGAGAAGTTCATGCCGACCTGGCGCTGGGGTATCCTCAGGACGTTGCTGACGGTCTTTTGGAGGAGGCGCTCCATCTCGGTAAGGGGCTCCTGGAAGAGCTCGTTGGACTCGAGGCTCGAGATCTGGTGGTACATGTCCTCGTTGATGTTCTGGATCCAGGTCTGGAGGCGCCTCCGGTCGACGGAGCCCTCGCCGTCGGACGGCATCTGGTCGAGCACGATCCACGAGTTGGGCACCGAGTGGGAGCCCTCGGAGGTCTCGAGGGCCAGGCGGACGGCCGCGACCTGGCTGCCGGCGAAGTGCATCTGCGACTGGGGGATGAGGCGGATGCTGGAGAGGCTGTTCTGGGAGACGCGGCCGGAGGCCAGGGTGACGAAGGCCACGAGCTTGCCCTCGAGGTAGCCGGCCTTTGGCCTGATGACGGCGGCGCTCGTGACCTGGGGCGTCGACTCGATGAAGCGTTCGATGGTAATCTGTGGTGGTCTCAAGGGTGCGACCTCGGCGCTGTGTGTGGATTCGCAGGACGACGAGTAGCCGCTGCTTCGTCTGGGACTTGAGCTGAAGACATCGGAGGGAGAGGGGCTTCTGCTGTCCTCGCCCTCACCCTCACCCTCACCCTCACCTTCACGCTCGCCCTCGTCGGAGTCTTCCCTGTTCTCGGGCGCGGCCTGTCCGAAGGGGGTGATGCAGGTCTGGAGCTCGGCCAGGGTGTGACAGCGGAGAATGTCGCTCGTCCTTACAACGAGTCCGAGGCTCATGCACCTTTTCCTTAGCTCGACGGCCGCGGGTCTGTCTCCTCCGAGATCTTCGAACGAGTCGAACAGCTCGATGCTATTCCTGGGCAGGCTCAGCACGGCGGCGGTTGCTGAGAGCAGGCGGTCCTCTACGGATTCTGTGTGAAATGACGTCGACATTTCCGCGTCGATTCTGGGAAGAAACTTGGGGCTGACTGAGTTGGCCATGTTTCTCGCTCGGATGCGTGGTGTGTAAGTGGCACGGTCACGATTTGGTCTGAAGAAAAGAGGAGAGAAGGCCGCGGAGAACAGCCTTACTTCTTTCTCTCTTCTCACTCACTCTCAAATCTCCAAAAAAAGGGAGGGGGTATCTCAATAACACATAAAACACAAACAAAGGTGACGGCCGGGTGTGTAATGAGGTGAGGGGAGGCCAAATGACACAGATCGGACGTTGGTCCTTTATGACGGTAGGACTTGGTGAGGTGAGTTGAGGCGAGGCGGGTGTCAAAGATGCCGGTGTTGGTCGGACGGGATGAACAGCCGAGTGTGTTTGGGGGCGGCGATAACAGGCATTCGGGGGCCGTTTGGTTGTTGTTGCTGTCGTTGGTACGAGGTCTTTGAAGAACCACCAACGTATGTGGGTAATGAGAGGCAAAGGCAGACTCGGTCGCACAGGGGAGGGGGTGATGTGACGAGAAACGAAGCAAGGGGAAACGGGAGAAGAAAGAGAAGGGCGAGGGCGATGGGGGGATGATATGTGTGTCGAACGGGGAACGGGTGCGCAGCAACTTCGCCATGGAGGATGGAGGCTCTAATCATCCTGCTCGACTATGGTATGTCTCTCTCTCGGAGGAGGATGGAGGTGTTGCTTACCTACCCACCACGTCAGGACAGACACTCATAGGTTACAACAATACTACTACTATGGTATGTGAGTGTGTACATTGTAGAAGTGACCAGGAACCAGCACCAGGGTGTGAAGGCACGGAGAGGTCACCATGTAGATCTCTCTCGCATGCATGGCCCCGGCCCCTCTGACGTTCTGGGGTCCAGCAGGTCCAGCAGGTCGGGGATGGAGGGATGGAGGGATGGATGGGGAGGGCAGACTCTCGGATTGGGTGGGCGGGATGTCTGAAGGAATGACTAAGGTGACGAGACGAAGACAAGACGAAAAGCCCGGTGAAGGGTGAAGGGTGAAGGGTGAAGGGTTGCTGAGAGGAGAGGTATGCCGCGCCACGCCGTGCCATGTCACGGCCTGCCGCGGCCTGGACATGCATACCCGCGTCTTGCTGGACGGGGGGAATGGAGGGTGAGGAGGGGGGGGCCGGGGGGCCGGGGGGCGGGCGTGAAGAATGCCTAGCTGTCTGAATGGATGGGATGGATAGCATATGCCATGTTGGGTAAATGCTATGCCTGCAGCAAATGTTCAAGCAACCGGGAAGATGGGTCTCTCTCTTCGGAAATACTGCAACCTGGAAATGCGAGAGAGATGCTGCGCAGCAGAAGGCAGCAGCAAAAAGACATTGAAGAGACCGGGGTGACATGTGAGCTGACAGGGGCAGCAGGACTCGAGACCTAGGTGAGCTCCGCCTCCTCGGGCCCGCTGCCATCCGCGTGTAGTGTAGGCATTAGTACGTATAGCTGGCGCGGGGAGGTCTAGTAGGGTGGCATTGGATAGCCGCGACAGTGCGCGTATTTCTCTCTCTGTTCCGTGTTTAGATGTGGCATTGCTTTTGCTCAGACAAGAAGTTATGGTGTGGTAATGATAGGGGAGAGAAGAAAGGGAGGATGAGAGGAAAAGCAGCACAACACACAGCAAGATAGGGACGGTACGTATTTTGCTCACTTTCACCAGCATTTCGCCCATTTCGAAGAGATACTTACCTAATTCGGTAAAGCCCCGCATATTCTGAAACAATCATCCAATCACAGCTCATAAACAGCCAAGCTTCGTCAGCCACGCGGCAGTCTGGCACAGCACCCGCTCCCCATTTCAACAGCCACGGCACCCATTACAATGCAGTTTACTGCCCTCTCAGTGGGTGCTCGCCATCTCCCCGGTGCCATTGGACGTGCTAAATGCGATGTCCTTAAGCGCCGTGCCCACCACACCCACAGTGCGGCTATGTTTCTTCGTGCCTTGCCTCGGTGGGGAAAGTGGGGGGGGCTGAGCCGACAAGCTGCGCAGCTGCTCGCATTGTGAGAATAGAAACGCCCCTAACCCGATTACACTAGGCAGCGTTATACGTGCTCTCTCCTCTCCTGTTGCTTTGATTCTCTTCACCGACTGGCCGGGTTCTTTCCCGTCTGCCGGGGTGGCTTTGGGCAGTCGACGGCACGACAGAAGCTTCAAACGTCCCTCCCGTCCCCCCCTCCTCCTCGGTAGGAGGGGGAAGCAGCTTCATCAGCATTCAAACTATTCGCCTCAGCACATCCCTTCAAGCTGTCGACTGAAAACGCGTCAAAACCTAGATTCCCAACGCCGGCAGACACCTTAAGGGGCGGCTTAGGTGTCCAGCTGCACGCCGTGCTCAGCTCACACCGAAACTCAAAAAAATACAGTGCTCACACTCATTCTCACGAGGGGTGTTCAAGGGTCATCACTGTCCATGTAGAAGCCAAGGACATATGACTGTCCCTTCTAAGAATCTTACTCAACCGCGAACCTCCCCCTCTTTCTCTGTCTTGAATCTCGCCCGGGGGCTGAGCCCATCTCAACATAATAGGATTGCGAAACAGAAGAGTCGCCATAAACTCTCGTAAACCACCAGCTCCCACACCTAAACCGCCCAACTCTGTCTTCCGTCTCGCTCCTCACCTTTCGCATGCTCGGACGAAGAGCTTACGGAAGCAGCCCAGTCAGCGCGGGTCGAGACCATTCATGCCGCCCATCCCGTGAAAAGAGGCCGCTTCGTCGGGTCCAACCTTGTGGCCGGATGGGCCATGTCTACGAGGCCTCCCCGTCACGATTTGGGAATTCATAATCCTCATCCTCGTCCCTAGCGGATTCTTGATTCCCATTGTCTCGCATCTGCCGTGCTGTCTCCTCTTCAATACCACTCCGGCGACGAGGGTGCGTGTGCAGCCTACGCGGCCGATGGCAGCCCTCTGCTTGGCGGCCACTCAACCCCAACCCTCGGTCACCACCACCGCTCTTGATGTCCGTCTCCATGAAGGACCCGGGAAATAGAATCTCTCCCACGAAACACCAGAATCCAGCCCCGGCCCCGTCCGACCCAAAAGTTTCACCAAACAGGATACAACCCGCGGACACACGGCCATTCCGACAAAGCGTTCGGCCCACGGACCAGACGAGTCCTCCAGCTCTATTGTCCATCCCACTTCCCCCACATCCTCCGCGGAGCTATGAACCTGGGTCACTACTTACACATGTCCCATATTCGCCTCCTGCTCACGTCCTCGGTGCCGTCTCGGTGAAGCCCTCGGCCAACTCTAAAAAGGAATGCACTACCCGTCCACGAGAAACCGAGAAACCGAGAAACAAGGTCCCAGAATGAACTCGCCCGCCGCCAAGAGCTTCTACCCAACGGATGAGCAGTCCCCCTGTAACCCGGTCCAGAATCTCACAAGTGGAAGGGGGCAAATCCGTGCCGTAAAACCTATTCCATCCTGCCCTGTTGAAGATCGAAGCCTCGGAAACACACCCCGGGATTGTAGGTGCCTAGTGTCGCCGCAGGGTCCTGCACAGAGAACCCCGGACGGCCCAATAAGCGACTGCCAAACACGCGCTTCTCGCGAATTGCTTCCCACCTGGGCCAATGTCAGACTTGGGGAAATTATATCGATCCTTTTTCTTCGGTGGACGTTCCTACTCGGACTTATCACCCAGTGAATTGGAGATACAACTGAAGTTCCCTCAAAGGCGAGTGACAGATGTCAGTATATGCCCCCCGAGATCACCGCACGCCCCCCATCCTGCGCTTCCGGCGTCAACCATGTCACCTCTCGTCCAAGTGTCCTCGGCCATCCTCCTGCGGTGCACCTTCTCGACGCCCGGAACTCCGGCTGGTCAACCCCGTGTAGCCGTGTACTATGGTAACCATCGCCGTCGAGCAATCGGCAAACTTCCCCCAAAAAGCCTCTCTCCCTGCGGAAAGCCTCTTCGAGGCGGGCGGTCGTGTCACCGCAATCTCAAATAATCTCACCATATAAAACCAAACCTGTGGACGGTTCCACGCAACCCGTAAGACGGTTTTCTCTCAAACCCCCCCCCCCCCGCCCCCGGTCAGCAAAGGGGGGGCGAGCAGCGTCTAAACAGCTGCCTGGATCCTTCCCGCCGGCGCCAATCTTGCCGCTTCACCGCCCGACCGCCCGGGGCATTCGGCTAGGTCGTCGATGGGGGCGGGCTGTTCATTCATCTTCCCCTTTCAAACACCCCCCACATCACGTCAGCCTCAAGAGGGGCAGGCATCTAGGCGACAGAATTAAAGTCTTTTTCATTTTCTTCTATCTCGCATCTGCAAAGAGAATTACAGGTCTGACCGGTTCTGCAGAGACGACGACGGTGGGAGACGCAAGCGAGATGAGTAGTATTGGCTGGGTTAGCCGCGTTCCCATTGCAGGCAGGCAGTGCAAGTGCAGTTCGCTCGTCGGATGCTACCCGTTTGAAAAATCCGCAGTCAATCTCACCTGCGCGACGGAAAAAGAAACACACTCACACTCACACTCACACCCGTCTTGCTTCCGTAGGGCTGAGTTCTTCCGCCGGGTGCCCGAGGGCCCGAGACGACGCAGTAAGACGGCAGCCATCTATCTGAGCGGATTGGATGGGGGGTTTGATGAGTTAGCGTCCTGCTGGGTTTCCATCAATCAATCAATCAATCAGTCGAAGCCCAGATTGATTGAGCCGTACTTCCCCCCAAAGGACTCGCGGGCATATTGGGGGTCGTCGCAGCTTGGAGTCCAGCCCGGGCGACGATTTGCCTGGCCGCGCCTCGATGTCATTGGGCCCAGGTCGCATGGCGTCAGTGGTAGGTCACTCACTCATGTGATCGCCATCGTCGCAAGCCGGTTTTTGCGTCCGTGAGGATATGCCAGATCGCCGGGCTAGCTTCGATGCCGTGCAGCGTCGACCGTTTTATCGTCGTCGTCTGCGCATCATGATAGCTAGAGCGCTGGCTTGCTTTTCTTTGAACCTGGTGGTCTGGACTTCCTTGGGGCGGGGAAAGAGAACTCGGCAGGAAGAGAGAGACTCGGGGAGCTTCATCCCGGCCGGGGAAAGCTTGGCCCAGGGCCGAGAAAGAACTCGACGGGATTTGCAAACACTGTGCGTCCCACGACATGTTTTGAATGTAGACGGCAGAGCGCCGTGGTTTATGGTGATTGTCCAACAGGCACGCAAACACTCGAGAGGGCACAAAGACGGCGGCCGGCGGCTTGTAAAACTGTCCTCGGGCTACCGTATCGAGACTGTACGCGGGAAACACGGGCTCTGTCGAGTACAAGGTAATCTATCATACCGGTGGTTGGGAGAGCAACGTTGCCGTCGCTGCAAACTCGTTTTCCGCCTCGAGTAGCGCGATCATATATTGAATGGGGGTTTCCATCGCCACAGGAGATGTTGGCGTTGAACACGAGAATGGGCTTGACCTTCCGTGTACGTCCCATATCAAGCTCAGACTCTACATTCGGGGAATGCCTCCTGGCCTGGACCACGTGCTTGATTTGTTACCGAAGGCGGATGATACAACCATTTGTGTCTCCCAATATCATAGAGGAGGATAATATTGGTTCCAACTTCCAAATTCTTAGTCTCTCAAGTCACAGCACAGCACAGAAGATACTGTCCGGTACTTATGGCAATCTTTACATTTTGTCCCGTGGAGCAGGTGCGTCCCGGGTTGCAGAGCAACACAAAGGGCAACATGCCGCCTAAGCCTCATTGCCTACAAAAGCCACGCGCGGGCATCTGTAGATGATAGAGCAGGCAACACATAGAAGTACGCAGAGGACGGCGCACCCTGATTACGAACCACATCTTGGGGTTGGCTAGAGCATAGACTCCAACCGAACATTCTAATCCAGAGCTTTTTTAAAGTTAGAGCAAGCACATCTTTCATTTGCATCGTCCGCCACTGCCTTTGTCGCTTGTCTTTGACGTCTACACCTGTGAATACGCACAGGTGGACATTTGTAGTTTAGAGATTTGAAACTTCCCCAAAACTGCATAACATAGTTACTATAAATACCAAAGTTAACCCAGACCTTATAAGTGGCGAGATGAAGTACACACCTATACATATGTTTCCTAAAATACTTTGATTACTAGCCTAATAGAGTATTAGTAAACAAAACACCTCTAGAAGTTAGCTACTAGTTATTGTTCTCTGTACGGTTGCAGACTTGATTTAAAGAAATCATTTGTCGTCCGTCGTCTCCGTCCATCATCTCCATCCGAATCAGTGCAATATATCAAAGGTCAGTGAACAGACGCATTGCGACACCTCAACACCACACACACCCAGCAGTACAGATTGACCTGCAAGAACAGTCATTGATCCAACCCCAGCACCTATAAAGGCCCGGCTCCCCTTCATACCCATTCCCACCACCAATACTGCTGAAACACAAATGGACATTTGCGCGTCCCGTTCTTCCCCTTTTATATAACCACTTGTCTCACCACGTGACTAGTGTTTCCCTCCACAGGCCAGCCCATTCGCATCGTGTTCGGGTTGGTGGTTGTTAGCACTGGAAGTTGTGCTGTGCATGAGACAAAAGTTGGTATTTTGCATCATCTCGTTCGGGCAATCTTGGTTGCTGAAAGAGAAGCAAAGACTGAGTTTTGTGTAGGCCGCGCCCGGAATTAACTGTCTAGTACCCTTCGAGTAGACGGTAGGGACTACCGGAGCCATGGTCGCAGAAGACAGGGACTTGGATGCTTGTTAGTCAGTCTCTTGAGAGATAACAAAACTCGTCATCATGGAGAAGTATTTCTTTGTCTATTAGCGAAGCGTTTTGCCAAAGTTGCCATTGTTCTTGGAAAGAAGAAGAATCTGGAAGTCAAATTGCCTGCTTCTTTGTAAACTTTTGACATCTAAGCAGAGATAGCAGGATATATTCTAAGGGGTAGCAAATGTATAAGCGCAGTAAGTTGAAGTCACGAAAATTATGTGTAAATAAGCTGCGCCCGAGGGAGAGGTTAGAACCTCCGCCAGAGGAGGAAATCGCCGAGGAAAACCAACAGAACAGCACAACTTTCGTGATGCTCGCCAGCAGACACAGAGAGAGAGAGAGAGAGAGAGAGAGAGAGAAAGAGACGGACGCTACAAGCCTTCTTCTGCAGAAAGATCGGCGCGTTGCCGGCCGAGACTTTCTCCTGGAAGCCCATTATTTCTTCGACGTCTCTCGGTCTCGGAATGTCCTATGTCTCGAGATGACGGCTCCCTGAGCCAGAATCTGACGAGCTTCGGCCGTCGTAACCATGTACTAGGCCGCTGGAAAAACTGAAGTGGATCTCGAGGATGAAATGACATCGACATCGGTTACCGACATACAAGCAGTCCTTGCAAATCTTACAGGAAAGTTTGGGTCAGGAACCCAACACAACACTCAGCTTCCCCAAGATTACCACGCCCAACTGTTGTCGATCCACGTCAAACCAATACAACGCCTCCCTATCACCATGTCCCCATGCGCAGTCCGCTCGACCCGGATCCCAGTTCGAGGGGTTCAGTGGCACGGCCAAAACCACGAAACCCAGCCGCAACCAACCGACCAACATCACCAGCAGCAGACAAACGCAACGCATGGAACGTGGCTGAGAGTTCTCCAGCAACCTAGCCCGCGGCCCACAGGGACCGCCTGCTCGACAGACATGCAGGCCGCTTCGTGTTGGAAAAGAATCCACGGGCGTGATGCTTCGCCCCCTGGGGGCCGAATCATCACCAACACAGGAACGACCAACAACCCGGAACCAACAACTGTGTACCAACGAACAGTGACATCGCGCCAACGCAGCACAGCCCAAAAGCCACAACCCATAAAGAACAGGCATGTCTGAGCCAGATTTGAATCAAGAAAGACGGTATTATTCAACCCCGAAAATGCCAACGAAACACCTTACCCAAGACCTCAACCTATGAGCCAACGCCGTCTATCCATAAACACCTACAAAACTAACAACAGACGGCGCGAGATCACGACCGAATCATCTCTCTCGCCTTAACTCCCTCAATCCTCCCCTTCCCCCTCCAGGACCCCTCCCTCAACCACTCACCCAGGACCTGGATGACCTTGACAGCCTTCGCGTTCCCGTCCCTCACAGTCTCCGCGTCCGACACCATGGCCCCCATCTCGTGCATGTCAAAAGCGTGAATGACGTCCGGGACAAGTAGCCACTTGACACTGCCTCTCCCGTCCTTCACCTCCCACCCGAACCGCTCGTCCTTCGTCTCCAACTCCTGCGTCTTGGCCACCTCCCTCCGCCCCACGGCCTTGGTCCCGGGCGGGATCGTCCTCCCGCCGAGCTTGCACGCCAGCTCCCACGCCTCGAACGCGAGGTAATCCAGCTCCGCGCCCACGATGCAGACGTTATCCGGCAGGCCCTCGCGGGTGGCGTAGCGCGGGGAGAGCAACGGGTCGCGCAGGTTCGTGCCATACGGAACATAGGCCCAGTCGAACACGGGCGCGAACTCGTACACGAAGTCGCGCTCCTGGCCGCGGATCCCGGAGAGCTTGCCGACCTTGTACGGCCTGCGGTGCTTCTTCTCCGCCAGGGGCGTGGAGAAGTCGGTGCAGGGGTAGATCGGCATCACCGCGCGCGGGGCCGATGTCGGGTGCTTCCTCACCGAGTCCAGCTGCGACAGGCACAGGCTTAAATTCCCGCCGGCGCTGAACCCTGTTATGGCGATGCGCGACCTGTCAATAGGTAAAGACTGATCCTCCACGGCGGCGAGGTACAGCGCCTCAACGTCGTGCAGGCTCTTGGGCCAGGGGGCGTAGGGGGCCTTCCAGTAGTTGAGCGCGACGACGAGGGCGCCGTTGAGGTCGGAGAATGTGCGGTTCCATTGGTCGTCGTCGTCGGGGACGCCAATAGAAAAGCCGCCGCCGTGGATGGAGAAGAGGGTCGGGAGGATTTGGGGGGAGGTCTGGTCGTAGTCGGAGGGGAAGAATATCCTGCGCCATCGTTACGTTAGTCGCTTGCCAAAACAACGCAACGGGAAACGAAGGGAGACGGCTCACCGGACGAGGAGATTCGGCCTGCAGTCGTACTGCTTAATCACGTCGGGCCGCTGGGTGGGCGGGAACCAGTACGACTTCCAAAAGTCGAAGCTGGCCCGCTGGTAGAACCAGGACTGCAGGAACGACAGCCTCGCTCCATAGGCTATGCGACTCATGAAGGGCGGTTGTTGCTTGTGCAGGGGATCGCTGTCGTCCTTTCGCGACGTCGAGGCGACGACGGCCATGTCCGCCATATCTACTCTCGGCGAGCTTTGTTCTCCAAAGGAACTCCGACAAGAGGACGACTTGCTGCGTTCTGGCGTACACGAACCCCCGCCGGCTGATATAGTTCCTGCAGGAGGCGAGACGACACGTTGCTGTTTTCCTGTCGGTAACTCGGACGGAGAGGATGATGCTTTCATGTACAGAGGGTTCGGGTTCATGTACGGAGTCGGGCAGGAGGACGGTTCCGAGAGAGAATCTGCGAGAAGGACGACGGTCGCATTAGCTGAGATGTCCCCTTCAGACGTGCGCGCTACTAATATACGAGATCAGACTCGGTAGTCGGTTGACGACGACAGGCGCGTCATCGTGCGTGCAAGGCAGGGCATTGTGGCTCGTCGGTTTCACGATGGAAAAGCTCGGCCGACCACGCAGTAGCTACCCTTCGCAACGGACATGCCCAGGACGCCGAGTTCCCGGGAGAACGATGACGAGGCAAGCAGTCATCGCAATCGTAGCAAAAACGCGCGCAAGAAAGGACGAGAAGGACTCACCGGAAGATAGACGCCCACGTAAAACACTAGACCAACGACCGAGACGATGCGGACGGCAGCATCTTGTAATATCCTCCCGAGAGCCCGCGGGGCTTCGGCCTGATCCCTATGCTCCATGGTTCTCTGTCTGTCCTACTAAGAGCCGTGTTAAGAGGCAGGGGGAGAGGGGAAGGGATGTGGCCGCCGTTCGTTCATGCGTCGTCTGTCAAAACACCAGACGTGCGCAGATCCTATGGTTTGCTTTGCATGTGCGTGCGTTGCTCCTCTGCGCGGTCGCCGAGGCGAAAGTTCCGCCCATAGGATGCCCCTCGCTGGGATTCCTTATCGCCAATGGAGGGCGCTTATCGCACTCCTGCTGCTCAGCTACACTTACAGGGGAGTTTAGTGTCCAAGCTCCTCCAACTGAACCCTGCCCGGGAACACCCGCCCTGTACTTATGAGAGAGAGCATTGAGATGAAGCTTGAAGGAAGGCCAACTCTCCTATGGATGAAGATAATACTACCTAGGATAAACTAGCAGGCCAAGATGACCCATTATCAACGAGTCAATAAAATATGTTACTTTCCTCCTTCCAAGGGAAACAGGAGCCTTTCCTCGTGTTGACGGACCGACCGGCTGTTGCTAGCTTCCCGCTCAGACTCGGAGCTCCGGTCCAGCCAAGCATCCATGATGTAGCAATCCGATGTGAAGGTCGTCAGCAGCTTAATCCATTCGAAAAGGAAAAAAAGAAAAACATGGAAATGCCCGCCCCGTATGTGATATGAGAATGGAGAAAAGAACACATGTCACGCGGCCTGACGTACGTCCGAGGAAACTCGAGTAGAGCTGTCAAAGTAATAATAGAAGGCTTGATGTATTCCGGGGGGGGGGGGGGGGGGGGGGGCGAAGGGGGGGTTAAGGCCACTCCTGCTATACAGGTAACTACCTACAGGGACAACACTTGAACACCACGTCCAGGTGACAAACGCCAAAGCACCAGTATCACCACATCGAGTCAAAGTCTCCATTCAGTCATATTCTACAAGTAAAAAAAACTCATAAACCAAAGTCCGCAATAATATACAAACACAGCCCCCTCCGCCATCTACGGGGCGCGCTCTATAATCTCTCCATCTTCACACACCAGCCCTCGGCTTCTGCACAACGACCTGCTCCTCGTCATCATCCGGATCCTCGATGCTAGTCCTCCTCGCCGCCTCGACAGCAGCCTGAACAGGCTTCTCGTCCTCCCCCGCAGCCGCACTCGCACTCGCGCTCGCACCATCCTGATGGCCGCCCTCCCTCTCCCCGCTCGAAAAGGGCCAAAGCCCGCCGAGACCCTTGCCCCCCTGCGACGGATGCACGGCAAGCGGCTTCAGAATCCCCTTCTCGCCCTCCTCCGCCCCGGGCGCGGCCTCAACCTCGGGCATCGCAAAGTCGCCAAACTCCTCGTCATCATCCTCGTCCTCGTCCGAGTCGTCCTCCCCGTCGAACCGCTGCTGATCCCTCTTCGACACGCCGCGCCACCACGACCCCCGCCCAGGCGAGACGCCCCACGCGCCCGTCACCGCCGCCGCCGCTCCCGATCCGTGCCGTCCGTCGTCGCCGTCGTCGCCGTCGTCGCCGTCGTCGCTGTCGGCGTCGGCGAAGGGGTTCTTCAGCGCCTCGCCGTCTCCTCCTGCCTTGTCGTCGTCCTTGCCCTCCCCGTTCTCCTCCTGCTCCTCCGCCGCCTTCTTCTGGTGCATCGCCAGACGGGCCGCGAGCTGGAGTCGGGCTCTAGAGGGAGGAATGTTCAGCGGCGGCGGGGGCGGGAGAGGCGGCGGGATGGATGGCGGGTTCATGGACGACGACGCGTTGTTCAGGGGATCGGTGTACGCTCGGAACTAAGAGACGGGAGCATTAGCCTGGACGGTCTTGGTGATGTGCACGCAAAAGAATGGATCCCCGGATGCAAAGTTATCGTCGTGGTAGGTGCCATAGGTCGTAAACGGTAAAAGAAAAGGAGTACAAAAAAAGAAGAGTCCAACAATTGCCTGGTATCCCAAGGAATCGACGCCGGTACAGACGGGGGTATGTAATCCTACACTGCTCGCCGCTCTGCACATCATGAAGCCGCGCCCCAAACACCACCGGGGTTCACATATCCTGCCGCAACCTCTCTAATCCTCCACCGTAGAACGACCCGCGTGATCCCTGTTCAGTCTCCGTCTAAGCCAGGCCATGACTTGTCGAGAAGGCCGGATCATATTCATCTCCTCGTCAGGTTCATCGCCTCGCGCCTCGTCCTCTTGAGATACAAAAACCATATCGACATCGCCGCCGCCATCCTCCAAAAGTCCGAGTCCAAGACCGTGGCCGGTGTAACCACGCTGATGCTCTCGGAACGATCGATCATGATGGGATCCCGCGTCTTCGTCTGCGCACTACGCATCGTTCTTCCGGTCTCTCTCCTCATCCAAATCGTGGTTGTTGTCAAGCAGCGACTGCGTCCAGGGATCCAACGGGTGTGGGTCCGCCTCACGGAGCTCTGAGAGCATGTTACTCACCTCATTGCTGACGTCGTCCTCGTTTTCCTCCTCGCCGTCGTCCTCCTCGTCGCTCGAGCTGCCGAATCCGGACATGAGCGTTCCGGAGCTGATGGCAAATGGTCCGATGCCGTTTCCACCACCCTCTTGTATATCCATACTGCCGTTCAGGCCGGCTTCGGCCAGAGCGTTGGAGCCGGTGTTCCCTCCAGAGTTGGAGAAGGAGGATCCGAGGCCAGAGAGACCCACGGCGGCAAGTCCGTTGCCAGACATGCCGGCGCGGTTGCCCAGGGCCACCTCAGGCCGGACGCCACCGAGGATGGCATTATCACGCTCGCGAGTCTCGGCCAGTGCCCCCTCCACGTAGTTGATCCAACGCGGGTCCATAACCCGCTCGAGGACCGTCTCTGACAGCAGCTCGGGAGGGTGTCGTTCCGTAAACTTGACCACCTCTTCAGCGATCAGAGTCAGGTGACCCATGTAACCCATGCGCGTCTTGATCTTGGCCTGCGACTCGTCGCTAGCGAGCTGGCCGTTGATAATGGCGTTCGTGATGTCCGCGGCTTCGAACAATGAAACAGCCAGGGTCGGGTTGTAGCCCCGGTCCATGGGCCCGTTGAAGACCTGCTGCACAATGTCGTAGACTACATTGTGAAGGAAGTTGTTCCACGGGTAGGAAAAGAAGAAGGACTGGTCTCAAGTTAGCGACTTTCATGTCAACACACCACATTGAGCTCACCAGAATCGTGGGGACAACGCGGTACTCCACGAACTGCATCTTCAGATAGTCGCCAACCACTGGCTTGACGTTGTTGGGGTCAGGTCGCTCAGGAACCGCAGGAGGCTGGTCCTGAGACTCCGCTCCGGGAGGTGCAGGGGCCTCGGGCGCTTCAGGGACGGGAGGCGCCATAGGCACCTCGGGAGCTGCGGCGGACTCGGGTTCGCTGTCTCCAACCTTGGACGCTTCGGTAGGGGAAGACTTGGCAAAGAGCGGCGCAGGCATGTCCTCCGGGCGCGGGGAGAACTGGGAGTCAGCTGTCGTCTCCGTGGGCTCGGGCTTGGCCTCAGGTTCGGTGGCGCTGGGCGTGTAGACCACAGAGGATTCGGACTCGTCGCCCTTCAAGCTGGTGTCTTCCGAGGCGTTGCTCTGATCGGCCTTCTCCTCTAACGACAGTTCCTCCACCTTGGTAGCGGCGGCATCCTCTGCTGGCTTCTCTTCCTTGGTGTCCGACTTCGAGGCCTCCTTACCCTCGGATGCCTTCGCGTCTACGGCCGGTGCCTCCTCGCTCTTGGCTTCAGTAGCCTTCGGCTTCTCCTCTTGTTCAGCCTTCGACTCGGTAGCTGCGGCGGTCTCAACCTGGGCGGGCTTGGGCTTGCTCGGCGAGAGCGGCGCGACCACCAGCTCGGGGTCGTCGAAGCGCTGCTCCTTGATCTTGTTGTCCGCAACATTGAGCCTGGGAGAGCTCAGTGGCTCATCGACAAAATCGTCTTCGTCCTTATCCAAAAAGGATGTGGTCGGAACCGCAACGGGAATCTCCTCCTCGGCCTTGACGAACTCGTGAGACGTATCCTCGTTCATCTCGCGGCTTGGCTCAACCTCCTCAAAGCCGTCGTCGTCGGAAATGTTAGTCACTTCGAGGCGGCGCCCCTCCTCTGGCGAAGAAGAGTGGCCAATGCGCATGGTCAAGTCATCAGTAGACGGCGCCTCCTCGCCGCGGTTAGGCGTAAGCTTTCCCTCGGTCCTCAGACGCTGGCGCTCGGAGTCCCGGGACGCAATCAAGTCTTCGGAGCCGACCTCGTTCAGCAAGCCCATGTTGCTGCAGTGCAACAGCTCGGCCATCAGCTCGCAGGTCTTAAAGCGATCGAATCCGAGGGGCTCGATCTTCTCGCCGAAGGTCGACTCCAGTCGCTGCTTCTGCGCAGGCACGTTCATGACCAGGTTGACGAAGTCGGGCACGTGCTGCGCAAAAAGGCGGAGGAGG
The DNA here is from genome assembly GCA_014235955.1 of Colletotrichum sojae. Classification (NCBI taxonomy): domain Eukaryota; kingdom Fungi; phylum Ascomycota; class Sordariomycetes; order Glomerellales; family Glomerellaceae; genus Colletotrichum; species Colletotrichum sojae. The sequence continues at coordinate 222,875 of WIGN01000027.1, read as the reverse complement.
GTGCCTAGGTAGATGGGGTCTCTGCTTGAAGGCATGGAGTTGGCCTCAGTGCCCACATCAGGGTCGTAATCGGAGTTGTTCTTCCTGATGACCTCGATTATTATGCCCACACCCACGGTCAGCGGGTTGCCGCCCCCGAGCATGTACTTGACCAATTGCTCAACGCAAGGCTGCGAGACCAGCTGGCGCGTCAGTTCGTTCGGGCCGATGCATTGCTGCTCGTTTTGCGATGCGTTGGCGGAAATGGTAATGATTGCCTTAATGAAGTCGCCAGCCGCCGTCTGGACCACCCAGGAGTGCTCGGGGCTCAGACAGTTGAGCAAAGTCGGGACGACATCTTGCGAATAGAGCCACTTGGGAGGAGTCAGTACACGTTGCATGCGCCTACGTCATACCAAGGCCGGCTTACCTCGACAACGCCCTGGCCGCCCTCGGTGCGGTCCAGAGCAATGATCTTCAGGAGCAGGTCCATGATCATAGGGCACTCGACGTGGCGCAACAAATCCGGCACGGCATCGGGGAGAGATTTGAGCAGAATAACCATCTCCTCCGTCTTTTTGTCGAAGAGGGCCTCGTTGACTTTCGTAAAGTAACTGGCCTGGAGAGGGTCAAGGGGCGTCGGGCGCTTCAGGAACTGCCAAAACTCGCGGATCAAGGGCTGGTTATCCATCATGGCCTCGTAGATGGACCACGTGTCGGACGACAGCACCTCGGCCGCGACATAAGCGTAGCGGTTGCGCTTCTTTTCTTGCTCCTCCTCCTCATTGTCGGTATCGGTGGCCCGCGAAGATGCGCGGGGCCTTGAAAAAGGAAGCAGGCGGCCCTTGCCCTTTGTCTCATCGACGGTCTCGTCGGCCTCGGGAGTCGCGACGGGCTCTAGTTTCGGAGCGACAACATAGTCGAGTAACGACTTCAAGACCTTATCCTCTCGGAGGTACTCTATCAGCTTCGTGTTGTGCTGCTTAAGCTCTTGGATCAGATCGCTCTCGTCGAGCAGGTCTTCGACGGTGAAATCGGGCTTCTCGAGGATCGTATCGATGGTGGAAATATTGGCGTAACCGCCAAATCGCCAGAACATGTTGGCGGTGTTTCTGGGTGATCTACGTCACGGCACCGGAAGGGTCGCGGCGACGGTTGACACAGAGCGTGAACAGAACCAGGCGTGGAGTAGTCCGGTAGCAGGGCATGCGAACGTCGGTCGCCTCGTCGCAAAATAGGATGCCAGAGAAATCGAGGCGGGGAATCGAACCGAACAGGTGCCACAAGTCGTCTATGCTGGGATTTCGCGAGGCATGCAAAAGCTCGCCAGGGTATCGGTCGCTGGTACAACTGGTAAACTATCGACAGCAGAAGGAGTTAGAGACGCAGCCACCAACAGAGGGGATGGTGGTGTCAGCCGAAGCGAGGGCGGCAACGGGGATGAGCGTGAGGGCTTAGCGTCGCTGAAGGTGATGTCGCCGGCGGAGTGGAGGGGCCGGCGCATCGGGACCCAAAAAAGAGGAGCTGATTGATAATGGAGGGGGAAAACAGTGAGGGAAAATTGCCCATGCAGCTTCGAGGGCCGGCACAGCAGCCAATGCGGGACACTGCCCTCTTTCTCCGAGCTGACGATATCGCCGAAGCAGAGGGCCTCGAGAAAGCAGGCAGAGGTGCGCGCACCACCACGGACGCACGAAGAAGCAGCGGGCGACCAGCGAGGCAGCGAAGCAGGCAGCGAGCGTCGTGGAGGAGGGGAAAGGAAGGACAAGGATACGTACAAAAGTGGGAAAAGGCTGTTGTCCAGCGGCGCTCCGAGCCTCGACACAAGGAGATGGAGGACGAGGCGATGCCGAAGCCGTCGTCGGTCGGGAGATCGGATCGAGGTCGCGTGTCTCTGGCGATGGTGCAAAGAGAGAGCGACCGTATGGCGCCGGAGGGTGTGCGGAGCGCTGTGAAAGGTGTTCGAGATTGACGGGATGTCGTCGAGATTGGACTGCGCAGCAGGCAGGTTTGAGGTGTGAGGTAAGGTAAGGTTACCTTAGGTAAGGCCCCAGTCAGGTCCAGTCGCTGGTCGCCGGTCGCTGGTCTGGCCTCGAGGTGTCCAGTCCTGCCTTGCCGTGGTGCTCTATGATGGTCGGCGGGATGGAGGTGTGGAATGGATAGGTGGTTAGGCTGGGCCGGCGGGCTGGCGTACCGGGCTGGGCTGGGCTGGGCTCGCTCGGTCCAGTCGCTCGTGGGACTGGAGGTGTGCGCGGGGGCAAGGTGTGTCGACTGCTGACTGCTGTCTGACTGCTGTGGCCGCCCGCGTGCGATTGAAGCGTGGGTTGTTGTGTGTGGTGGGCGTGCGTGTGTGCGTGATCTGGTGTCCTGGCCCTCGGAGCTCAAGAATGCGGGACCGCTGCGGAAGCCAAGTTGACTGGGGACGTAAGGTGAGGGAGGTACTTGGGTGCGGCGGAGTCTGAGGTACACAGTACGCAATACCGAAGGGTGAATCCGCTGGGGAGGGGCAAGGTACAGTGGGAAAATCGGGATTGGGGAGGGGCACGATGGGGACCTGGGAGCGTCCAGTGCGCGAGTCCCTCTGATTGCAGCGACCGGCACTTGGAATAGCAGTGTCTCTGGTATGGGTATTTAGACAATGACTGACAGTGCGGTTTGTCGAGGTTGAAGAAGGTGGGTAACACAGGACGCAGAGACCATGGACAGATGACGCCGCCGAACCGTCGTACCTAGGTAAGTCTTCCATGTCCAGCTGCCAGCACCGTAACCTGTACAGATAGATACCTTGGGTACATGTACACCTTCCAGCGCTGAATGTCGAGGAACACAGATGCAGATTGGGTTGCGCTGCGTTGCCGTTGCTTCCCGCTGGCTTCTAGCCACTGTTGGGCTGCCGTCTCGGAGGCGAAGCAATGGAAGGGCCAAGCGGATCGAGGTACCTCTAGGCGCCTTCCTAGCGGCAAGGTACTTTTGCGTCAGACGCCTCGGCCTGCCAGGCAGTTCAGGTAACGGGTACGTACCTAGATACCCCAGGAACCTATGTAGTATAGGTACCTACACCCAAGGCAAGCCTGCCAGGTGGCAGAGGAAGAGGAACTCGAGGTTGAGGAACCGTCCAAGGCAACTGCTAGAGTGATGCGCAAAACCCAGGGAATGTCCCGACTGGGCTTGCTTCTGTTAGAAGACCTGAGTTGGAGTAAAAATGGGCGATGCGATTCGAAGCACCCAGCAGTGGTTGAACAGGCTGTGGAAGTCCGTGCCTGGATCTGAGATCGAGCCTAAGCCTGAGCTTGAGCCTGAACCTCTCAGCCCAGGTTGCCCTGCACGTCCCGATCGCAGACAAATCTGTGAGAAAAAAGAAAGCAGTGGTGAGACTGGGTGTCTTGTTGCTTTGTCCCAAAATCGGTTGTGCTGCACTTTCTGTGCTTTTGGTCCCCTTCTTCATGCTTCTTTGGCTTCTGCTGCAGGTACGACTGCAAATTCTCAAGAGCTGCTTCTGCGCGTGATGGTAATGGGGATTGGGCCCCGTGGTATCGTGGTATCGTGGTATCGTGGTATCGTGGTATCGTGGTATCGTGGGAGGGGCCAAGGGTCCTGTCAACCACCATTCATGTGAGCCCGTAGGCTGTGAGGGCCTATAGGCTGCAGTCTGTGAATGCTTCAATTTCCATTTTCCATGAGGAGGACCCTCCTCAACCCCTCCTTGCCCTCGTCCCCTGCCCGGGGCCCAGGCTGAGCGGTAAAGCGGGCAAGCTGAGGGAAAAACTGGACTTGTGGACTCAATCTGGACACTGGAGGGGGTTCTCGAGATGGAGCTGGCGACTCGATTGGTGCCCCGCAGGCTCTTCTTTTGCGCGAGTAATAAGCTGCTGGCTGGCGGCTCCAGTATGATGCTTCTTTTTGCCTTTGGTTTTTTTTTTTGTGTGATACCAACACTGGTCGAGTGTTGTTGTTGAGCGACGGTTGCGGAGGCAGCGAACTGATGATGCTGTTCCGCCTATTTGTAGATGCTCCCCACTAGGTGTTTAGGCAGTGATTTCATTTGTAGAACCAGCACAGGAAAGTGGTGTATTCGCATTCAAGGAAGGCACGATCCTGTGTCCCGATTATCACTTTGATCGAGTCTTCCACCAAATACCTAGACAGTCAGCCAAGCGCCTTGGAGCTTTACTTGTTGTCAGGTACTTTCAGATGTATCTCGACCCTCATGACAGCTCTGCCAATACTAATGGCATATGGCTGTGTCGTGTAGCCGCTACTTGGTCACTAACAAATCCCACGACACTGGCTTCTTAAGCTCTTCATCCCATCAACTACCATAGTTCCTGGTATCTTCGATGCACACACCTATCTGCAACCTCGAACTGACTGATCATGAACAGCACCAATGTTTGGGGGTTAGATAGAGGGCTGAGATTAAGCATCCGTCGGTAGTCAGTATGTTCCATCCAGAAGTCGGACGGGGGTGTTTTCTCTCCATCCCTCTTCACTCAGCCTGTAGAGAGCGGCCCTGTTCATCCCATGTCTCTCGTTATCGAGTCCTTCTCCGCCATCCGACACGTTTTGACACAGCGGGTGGCATGCGAGCTATTTCCTGTTCGACTCTGGCCTTGAGATGCTCCCTTGCATTGCGTCCGTCTCTCTCGTTGCTCGCTCTCTCTCACTCAGGACGAAATGCATCCCAGAAATGCACCTCCGCCATCGGCTTTTGCTACAGCCCCTACCTGGCCTGCCACGTTGCTCAACCTCCCTGCAGAAACCCTCCACGTTGTTAGACGGCACCAGACCAGCCCAAACCCCCTCAATTTGAGGGGTGGTGGTTGTTTGGTGGTGCCCGGGCCGCCCCCAGAACTACTTCTATCGCATTAGGTACCTTAGGTGCCTGCTCAGACTCCCCCGTGCCGCATGTCACCCGCCTACCATTTCCTCCGACGGATGGTCCAAGCGACCCGGTGGGCGTGGCTGCCCGCCCGCCTCTAAAAATAAGGGTTGTCAATGCTGAAAGCACGTGAAGCCATCGCCCCCAAGACTAAGATTCCCGCTCGTATTCCCGTCCATCGTCGAGATTAGGTGTAGAAATATCCCGATGTCCACTTGTCAAATGGTACCTAGATAGCTTAGTTCAGAACCTGTCCGTTCTCGACTTCTAGGGCCCTTTGGCAAATTAAGTCTCTTTGATCCGTCACGAATGGACCTGCTCGTATAGCTAGACGAGCCACCTGTGAGGGGATTATTTGATGGCAAATGAATCACCATCAAATACGTCGTTCCAAACTGGGTAATTTCATAATCCGATGCACCAACACCGAGAAGGAGGAAGATACATAACGAGCTCCGATAAGCATAAGATTCAAAGTCCGCAGCGAATTCGTGCCATCTATTCCTTCCTGCGGACTGTTAGACTAAAGAAGGACGAGGTTGTCGGACTTTATCCCCAAAGTCCATATGGCTAGCCTCCAGACGGCCGGCATTTGTAAGCCGGGCCGCGCTCTCCACGTAGGTTCACGGAGGTTCGGTGACCTCACTATGACCCTCCGATTGGCCCGTAAGCAAGCATCCCCCAGAATCGATAGCCTGTGGTGCAATTGCGATAGTACTGCACGATAACAGCGCCCTAGGGGGGGGGGGGGGGGGGGATGTCGTACCGTCGGCAGGCTGCGGAGCCTGCTTGATCAGCAAGCTAGTTACCTCCCGTCGTCGTGATTTCCGTGGAATTAACGCTCTCCCATATGCAGCGGGGAAAGTGCATGTCATGTATACAGCAACAGGCGCGTCATAGTCCGAGCTATGGGACTCGGTAATTCACCATGCAGCCTGCCTTTTTTTCTTTCGAAGCTCGCACAGGCACCCCCGAACACCAAAACAGAGTTGGTAATCCTTCCCACCCAAGAACTTTGCCCATCTCGAGGCAATGGTGGATTTCAAATCACGGTCCCGACCTTGCAGCGTCTCCTCAGCCTGCCTGGAGCGCGGGTAGTAGCAACCTTCCCTCGCGGGGTGTCTGTTGATCCGCTTCGACCCACGGCACCGTCCGTGATTAGAAACGATCAGAAGGGAAAGAATCAGTTTGAAGTAGCATTATGGAACGTGAATAAATACTCCACCTCGTCCTGGCTCTTTACAATCGGATCTACTCTTGCCAGACAGCTTCTCACCGCCACACAGAACATTGAAGGCCTTTCACCCCGATACCCTACTAACACCATACCTTTGTCTTCACAAAACTCCACGACACATCGCCTCAGAATACAATGGCCAAGCTTAGCGCACTCCCCAAGGGCTCGACCGTCCTCGTGACCGGCGCCAACGGTTACATCGGCTCCCAGGTCGTCAACTCCCTCCTCGAGCAGGGCATCCGCGTCCGCGGCACGGTCCGCTCCCCCAAGCCGTGGCTGGACGAGCTGTTCCAGGGCAAGTACGGCAAGGACCAGTACGAGTCGATCGTCCTCACCAACTTCGAGGACGAGGAGCAGATTTCCAAGGCGTTCGAGGGTGTCTCCGGCATCGCGCATGTTGTACGTTGAATGTTGGCTTGAAACTGCCTGGATGAAAGACTGACACGCCGTGTCGAGGCATCGGACGTGAGCTTCGACCAGGACCCCGAAAAGGTCATCCCGTGGGTCGTCAAGGCCACCGAGAACCTGCTGAGGATCGCGGCCAAGTTCCCGTCCATCAAGCGCGTCGTCCTGACCTCGTCCTCGACGGCCGCGTCTTTCCCCGAGACCAACAAGAAGGGCATCGTCGTTACCGAGGGTGCGTCTCCCTCCTCCCGTCTCGCGCCTCCAGTCAGAGCTTCCCTCTTTGGATGAACTAACACGATACTGGCACAGACTCTTGGAACGAAGCTGCCGTCAAGGGTGCTTGGGACCCCAACACCCCGGCGGAGTTGAAGTCGCTCACCGTCTATGGCGCCTCCAAGACCGAGGGCGAGAGGGCCGCCTGGAAGTGGTACAACGAGAACAAGCCCGGATACGTCTTCAGCACGATCCTGCCCAACTGCAACGTGAGATCCCGTGACTACCCTATCTTCTCCTGCATAATGACTGACGAATCGGCAGTGGGGTGAGATCCTCCACCCCGAGATCAAGGGCTCGACCATGAGCTGGGTCCGCAACCTGCTCAAGGGCGACGGCAGCCTCTTCTCATTTTTCGCCCCTCGTAAGCACGCCGCCGTCTTCCAGGCCTAGCAAGGCCTAGCAAGAAGGAAAGAAACAGCGAGCTGACGAGATGCAGAGTACTTCGTCGACGTCGTCGACATCGCCCGGCTCCACGCCATCGCCCTCCTCGGCGACGAGTTCGAGTCGCAGAGGATCTTCGGCTTCGCGGAGGCGGTGAACCGCTCGGACGTCTTCAAGACGCTGAGGGAGCTCAGGCCGGAGAACAAGCTCATCCCCGAGCCCGACGAGAGCGAGGGCCGCGACCTCTCCGAGGTCCCGCCCGCGAAGAAGGCCGAGCAGCTGTTGAGGGACTACTACGGCCAGAAGGGTTGGGTCGGGTACAAGGAGAGCATAGAGGCCGGCATTCGGGGCTATTAGATACCACTGGTTCTTATGTTGATTTAAGCGTGCGAGACCGCCAATAATGATATGCTTTGCTCGTTTGCAAACTTAAGTCGCTCTCCTAAAGGGGGTTTTTGAAGCCTGGTTGGAATGTGATGTAGTAAGCCCAGCTGAATGACTGGAAGAGGAAGCTTTATTTTCTTTCCTTCAAGTCCTCAAACACGATCTCGTTTTTGTATTTGACAATGGTAATTGCTAACCTGGGGTTTCTTGTCTTAGAAGTTGACGAGACAGGCGGAGTTGCTTGATCTGACTCGATTTCCTCATCTCAGAAGCCTTGAATATCTAGGTAACAACATCAGCCAGACAAATGAGTTTTGCCCCATCAGTTGATATGATAGCAGTGTGCGGTTCCGTGATAAAATTGAGCGATTTTACGACAAGTATTTTATATTGATTCTCAAATATTCCTGTCGAGGTTGTTTATTGGGAAGGTGCGCCAGGTCTCAGTGAGGAGAAGTACGTACTGTCAGAGGATATCACGTGAAGATAAGATAAACAGACCCACCTCGAGCTTCCCGGTTACATTGGCGACTGCATGATGCATTTCCAAAAAGTGAGGCCTCGACTCGCCTTCCACTCCGCGTCGCCACACGCGCCAGCAACTCACAGCATGGCCAGCTTTCCAACATTCGACCCTTCGCGCCTCACGAAGAAGGCCGCCGCGCACTACTCCTCCGAGTCGGAAGACGAGGATGAAGACGACTACCGAGTCCCCGTCACGGACCCGTCGCAAGCCGACGACTTTGGCGACCTCAACCCGCGCAAGCGCCGCCGCGTCGGGAACACGAAGGAGAGCGCCGCGCTGGGCATCTTCGGATCGGACAGCGAGGACGACGGGCCCGGACGAAGATGGAAGAAGAAGACGCTCCGGGACAGGGGCATGAACTTTGTGTCTACGGGCGCGACGAACCTCGATGAAGACGACGACGCGGACAATGCGAACGCCAAGGAATACTCTGACGACGATGAAGATGACGCGGAGGACGATGATGAGGATGAAGAAACCGGAGGCGTCGGTCTTGGATTCGGCGGCGCGTCCCGTGGTCTGGGCTTCGCGTCTGCGTCGAAGGAAGACACCGAGGACGAAGAGATGGGAGGCACTACTGTGCGGCCGTTTCCAAAGACAAAGTTCGACGGCAGGAACCCCCTCGGCCGAGGATTCGTACCATCATCAGCCAACGTCCCCGTCCTGAGAGACGATCTACCCGAGACCCCTTCGATGCCCAAGATGGCACGACCGAGCGCGTTCGGCGCGAACGGAGCAAAAGGCAAGCCCAACATGAAGTCGTTCGGCGCGCGCATGATGGCCAAGATGGGTTACAAGGAGGGAGAAGGTCTCGGAAAGGAGGGCCAGGGTCGAAGCGTCGTCATCGAGGCGCACCTGCGACCCCAGGGCGTCGGTCTGGGTGCCGTCAAGGAGAAGTCGGAACAGGAGAGGAAGGAGGAGAAGCGACAAGCGAAGCTCCGAGGCGAAGAGGTCGTCGACTCGGACGAGGAGGAAAAGAAGCGGAAGCGGGAGAGGAAGAAGAAGCTCGCCAGCACCAGCGCCAGCGCCGGCGGCAGCAGTGCCAGCACCCCGAAGCGACAGAAGCCCAAGTACATGACGGCGGAGGAGATTAGGAAATCCGCGCCCGGGCTTCACATCCCGGAAGCCTTTGCGCCCATCCTGGATATGACGGGGCCCGGAAACAAGCTCCTAACTACTGCCTCTGGGCTGTTGACCCCTACGTCTGCCGCGGTGGTCGAGTCGCCCGAGGTGGCAGCTGCCCGCAAGCTGGTGAAACGGGCGCATGCTGACCTGGCGGCTTTCTCGGAAGAATGGAGGAACCTGGAGGAGCGAAAGACGTGGGTCGATTTGGAACTTCGCGAACGGGAACAAGAGATGGCAGACTTGGCCTCGGACCTGGGCCGGCTCCAGCTGTTCGCCAATATCGTCACCAATGAGCTCCCAGCTGCCACTGAGTGGTCAGAGGTCATCCGCTGCCTGAACAAGGCGATCGAGCACATCGGGTCATCTACGGGAGAGATCGCGGACCTTGCCGTCGCGGCCATCCACCCCTTCTTCCGCGAGCCGGACTGGGACCTGCTGGAGCAGCCGACTCGGTTCGCGTTGGAGCTCAAAGACCTCGGGCCACTCTTGATGAAATCCGGCGAGGGCGACAAGGCCGTGGACAAGTGGGACACGACGGGCCAGAACAGCACCGACCTCTACCGCCAGCACCAAAAGGCCACCACGCCCTACGAGACGATGATGTACAAGCTGTGGTACACGAGGGCCATGTCGGCCGTTCGCGAGTGGGACGTCTTCCAGCCGGCACCCCTGCTGGTCGTCCTGGAAGCCTGGAACGACCTGCTGCCCCCCTTCGTGCGCGCCCAGTTCCTCGACGCCGTCGTCCGCAAGCTGGAGACGGCCGTCGCGGAGTGGAACCCCAAGAAGAAGCGCCAGAGCCACAAGCTCCCGCACCTGTGGCTGTTTCCGTGGCTGCAGTACCTCCCGCCCTACCACCTCGAGCCCAGGGGCACCGGCCTCGTGGCCGACGTGCGGCGCAAGTTCAGGCAGCTCGTCGACGTGTGGGAGTTTGACCGCGGCGTCATCCCCGGGCTGGAGAAGTGGCGCGACGTGCTAGGAGACCAGTGGCGCCCGCTCATCATGAGCCACGTGCTGCCGGCCATGGGCCGGTACCTGCGCAGGAACTTCCGCGTCGACCCGAGCGACCAGGAGCCCTACCTGCCGATGCTCACGGGCGTGCTGGAGTGGTCTGCCGTGCTGACGCCCAAGGTGCTGGCCGAGGTCATCGTTGCGGAGGTGTTCCCGCCGTGGCACGAGAAGCTGGGCGAGTGGCTCGGGCTGGACGAGGTCGTGTACGAGGAGGTGGGCGCGTGGATGCTGTGGTGGAGGGACCTGTTCCCCGAGGAGGTGCGGTATCTCAGGTCGGTGCAGGCGGAGTTCAAGAAGAGCTTCGCCACGATCGAGAAGGCTTGGGAGGTTCTCTAAGCGTAGCAGGATATGGATTGTGCAGGCACCAAAATCTTAGACGATAGTATACTATGATGCGGGAATACCCTTTGTTGGAGTTGAGCAAAAGCTCTCGATCTCAGTGCCTCGATCATGCTAAGTGACGAACTACTTATCGTCTTCTGGTCGCGTGTCTACTGGACCTTTCTCCCAAACGCCCAACAGCCCATTGTTCGCAGCTTCCAACGCCAGCTGACTTGGCTGCGACAGCGTGTAAATGCCAACCTGCAGGCTCCGATGGGCGGAAGACAGCGCCACGCCTCTCGACGTGATGTTCCCGGATGAACGAAGTACCTACCACAGCAAGAAGATGTCATGCACGGACGCAACTGACGTGCCCGCCGGTCTGGCAGCAGTGCCCAGCGGCTCGGGGATGGGGGGGGAAAGGGCACGCGGACGTTTTCCCAAGGCGGACGAGTTGCGACGGACCCATGGCTTGTCTTTGCCGCTCACGGTCGTCCGGGGTTCGTCTTGGGGTGGGTTGAACTATTAGGGGGAAGGGGGGGGATTGGGATTGAGCTTTATCTCCCATTAGCTAACGGGAAATAAGGCTTGAGAAATACCAAGCTTTTTGAGAAACGGCACGGGCAGGGAGCATTTGAGCATGCCGGTTTGCAGCAAAGAGGTTAATGGAAGCTCTTGGCCGTTGTCGGGAAGTTTCCCTGCGGCAGTTGGGGAGCTCGGTGAATAGTGCTTGGCGGCGCGTGACGCGAGCTTGATCGACGAAATAGGGGGCGAGAAACGGACCAAGACGGCAGAGGGGATTGTGATTATTATTGGATGATCGGGTCTTGGATGCGCATCATATCAGAGTGTCATGATATTCTGGGATGGAGTCTAAGCTTAACCTCCAAGCTTACATAGGCACTGACAGCTTGCCCGGGCGGTTCGAGAGGAACTTGGAGACGCCTTCCAGGCTTCCACATGGCAACAAACCTATTGTATCCCCATCTTCCTGTCTCGTGTCAGTCTAGCCAGCCACTGGCGTAAAGGTGATGGCCAGCCAAGATGATGAGCGCGTCTTCTGAGGCAGCGGCTCAAAGTCGTAGTTTGAGCGAGCCCCTGAAGAACAAAACGCACTGATCTTTCGAACCAATGAGATGACGTTAGGCAAGCGGCCACGAGAAGGGAGGGGCCGAAGAAGCTAAAAGCAAAAAAGGTTCGGGAAGTGGGAGCTCTCATCCCTTTATTTTATCCCTGCTGCATCGCACACCCCTGGCGGTTCTCACCTTGTTCTGAATGTATGCCGCGAGCCCACGTCACCACTATGAAACAACCACGGCCGTGAAACCTCGGGGGAGGATCAGTATTGAGAGAGACTGAGCGCGAGAGAGTCGGATCAGCCCCGGATTGATGGGAGAATAGCCTGTTAAACTTATTTAGTTGACAGCGGCGATGACGGGGCATCGTGATCTCGACGTTCGATACCCGGGCCATCTTTTGGCCCCCTATCACATCTCTCCGCACAGCATCACGAAGCTCCGTGTTGCTGTGGCCCGGCTGCCGGGATATACAGGCCTCAAGGGTGGTGGCAAGCTTTTCTTTCTGGCAAGATTCCCGTGGCCACGGCTGTGTTCCTCTTGACAAGATCGAAAGCTCGAGGTCGGGCTCCACCCAAGAAACAACGTCCTTGAACACCTGCGCTGCTACGCCTCAGTTGACAAGTCACTAACGAAACCTATTCTTGGGGTTTGATACAGCAATCCTACAATCGTCCGTGGCGGTGCCAGAAGAGCGGGTGCCTGGCGATCGGACTCTGCAGTGATCTGACTGGTGATGCTCAGCGGGAATTTCTGTGCCAGACGATCAGGATCGAACGCGCAGGAGCCCCCAAAGACGGAAATGGCTGGTCACAGAGCCGGCAAATGCATTCGGCCATGACCAGTTGACCGTCTCCTGCCTCTTCTCAAGGCTTGGGGCTTCCTCTCTGTTCCAGATGGCATGAGAGGCGTGAACCCTCTAAGCGCCCGTCGTCATTCTACCTACTCGACAACTCGCCACCTGATTCCTGATTCCACCGCTGCCCATACCACCAAAACACGTCGAGTTCCCGCAAGCCGCCACTGACCTGTCATCCGTAGTTCAGACCAGTTCAGATACTTTACAAGTTCAGACCATCTGGACGGCTCCACTGACAGCACAGGCCGCTACGACGTTGTGCGGCACTTGGCATCGTCTCATCACGTCCCCAAAACAGGGGGGCCAGCCAGGGACGGACTAGTTCCCCGAATAGCCTCATTGGCGTTTCTCTAGTGTACCCAATCTCGCTCTCTCCAACTCAGACTGAGAGCCATCCTCCTGTGGCGTCGTTGCCTCGTTCCTGCGTCTCGTTCTCCAGACCGCCACGGCATTTCCCGCGACGCCCCTGGCCTCGTGCCACATGGGATCCTCAACTTTTGACACCGGCCAGGAGCCGTCATCGTCCCCGGTCTGGAACCACCTCCATCAACGTCTCAAATACGGTTAATCACTAGCGTGAGGCTGCGCCGGGGGTGTCTCTTCGCCCCCTCCCACGAGCTTCGTTGCGCGAGACATGGATCGTGTTTTGAGCCCGCGCCGCCAAGTTGGCACTAGTAGCTCTTACCGTGCCTTCACCCCCTCCCCCCGGCCCAGCTCAATGGCAGGTCTTGGGCGGCGGCTGGGCGGAGATGAGCTTGATCTACATATCAATGTGGTCCCGTCTCTGTCATCGTCTAGCGGCAGCGGTAGATGAAGTTGGTCTTTCCCGGGCTGTCGTTTTCCTCGGCATCTGCAGCTTCCTTTTGTGCGCTTGCGTTTGTGTGTCTTTTCCATCCGTTTCTGCCTTGACGGCATCTCTTCTTCTACCTTTTGCCCAGGCGGCCTTTACATTTTTCGACTAATATCTTGCTTGCTCTCTATCCCAGAGGCAGGTCCCTGGCGTCTTACTCTAATCATCATGTCTGAGCGGTCGTGTCCCGTGTCTGCATCGATGGGCGGCGGGAGGTGTCCTGCGAGCGGGCGAAGTCAGTCGGCGAACAGACGGGTCGGTCCGAGAGGGTGCTCGTTTTCCGGATATACGCAGCCCGGAGATCTGCATGCTGTCTTTGATGTGAGTTCAGGCCATGTGTTGCGTGGTATAAGCATGACTGGAGCTAAGCATGACAGATTCCTCGTGGAGTTGACGTTGATGAGTGGCTCCGCACCAGGTAGGACGACATCTCACAGGCCCTGTGCCATGCTCACACGTCACAGGGAACGAAAGGCCATCAACGAGATTGTCTACGCCGACATCCCATCGGCAGATCACATCACGCAGGTCAAGAACGTCGACACGCTGGTAGCCGACGACAGGTACCTCCTCGCCGTGGCGCTCGGCGCCCCAGCCCGGCAAGTCATCCTCCGCGCCGAGGGCATCGGGCGCCAGACGGGTTGGAAGGACGGCTACCTGTCCGCCGAGTACGGCTTCTGCCCACCGGACTCCAACGAGGCGGCCGGCGCGCTCGCCGGGTGCCCGGGCCGCGTGTGGTCCGACCTCTGCGAGCGGATGCCGGGCTGCGTGTCCCGGGGCCGGGTCCGCGAGTCCGTCGCCGCGCTGCCGCTCGTCGAGGGCACCGAGGAGAACGTCCCCGACCAGGCGCTGTGGGCCGCCATCGTCGCGCTGGGGATGCTTTGTTCTATTTACCGGTACGAGGACAAGAACGACGGGTACGACGGGGTGAGCATCAGCTCCATCTCGACGAAGCCGCGCGTCGAGATGAGCGACGACCTCGGGCCGGAGCTGGAAGGCATCCCGAGGACGATCGGCTTGCCTTACTGGCAGGTCTCGCGGCGTATGGGACGCGCGATCCCGCATCTGACCTTCTTTGACCAGGCTTCTTATAACATCAAAGTCCGAGACCCGACCTCTGTGCATCCTTACGTGGGACGCTTTGATAATACGGACTTGCGCTGGCCCATGTTTGGAGAGCGGACCGAGATTGCTTTCCTCAAAGGATGCGCCGACACTTCAGGTGGGTTTGGACATTGCTCCTATTACGCTCGTCGTATAGACACTGACACCGAGGCGCAGCATCGTTCCAGCACGGCCCCGATGCCATCGCCGCCTGCCAGGAGCACGTCATGAACCGCAACAACGAAGGCCTCCTCCGCGAGATGATCAGGCTCAAAGAGATACTCGAGCGCATGCCCAACGCCTTCCACTCCATCTCGACGAACCCGAACTCGGGCGACAACTACGTCTCCGCCGCCGAGTGGGTGCGATGGGGCAAGTTCTCCGCGCCCCTCTCCAAGCGGTGCCCGGCCGCGTCCGGCCTGCAGTTCCCGCCGTACCTCCTTATGGACGCGTTCCTCGGCCGCAAGAAGTACGATTCTTTCCTCGGGAACGAGGGCTTGCACCTGAGGGCGTGGCTGCCCTCGAATTTAAGGGCGTTCATCGCCGCCGTCGAGTACCACTACCGCATCCCCGAATACGTCAAGCAGTCGGGCGACCCGCGGCTCATGGGCGTCTTGGATGGTATTATCGAGGCGTACACGGGAGAGCGTGGGTTCATGGGCACCCATAGATACAAGGTGTTTGGCATCCTGGAGGTGGCGTCCAAGACTGGCCGGACGGAGACGAACGGTGCCTCGGGAGCGTCGGGCGACTCGGGAAGGCCGTGGGAGGAGGTTCACCGGCAGTTCTCGGATGCCATGAAGGAGCGTCTGGAGCCGTACCGCGGCAACATCCCCGTCGAGCCGCACGAGATGCGTGGAACCTTTGAGGAGTGCCGGTACAAGTCGCGAATCCTGGCCCGGTCCTTCGTCGACTCGGACCCGGAGCGGTCCATCGCCATGGTCACGCTCGACCTCCACAACACGGGCATCACCTTCCAGCCCGGCGACAGGCTCGCCATCATGCCCCTCAACAGCTGGGAGGAGTGCGCCAAGGTTGCCGCGGCTCTTGGTCTGGACACGATGCTGGACTCCCCAGTTCTTCTTGACCGCAAGTGGTCTCGCTTCGCCGAGCACCTCGACACCGTCTCCAACCACGGTGTGGTTCCCCAGACGCCAAGGAAGCTCATGGTCAAGGACATTCTCCGGCGAGGCCACCTCGCGCCCCTTACGCAAGACCTTGTGCTCAAGATCCACGCCATGCTCAGAGCATCATCCAACACCGTTCTCCAAGTCCTGGCCACAGATGAGTGGCCGGTCCGCGGAAGCCTCGGAGATCTCCTCCAAGCCGCGGTTATGGACACTCCCACGCACATCTGGGACCAGGCCTTCGACCTCTCCAACGGCATCCCCTGGCTGAGCGACCTGATCCCCGTCGAAATACCCCGCACATATTCCATTTCCAACTACCCCGAGGAGCTCCTCCCGAGCACTCTCGACCTCACCATCTCCCGCGCGGAGTACAAGCTCTGCGATACATTCGCCGGCAAGTCCAGCGTCTCCCGCTCCGGCGTGAGCAGCGGCTACCTCAACCCGCCCGTCGGCTCGCCCGACGACTTTGTGTCAGACGACGACGAGCTCCTCGTCGGCGTCTCCCGCCCCGTCGCCTTTCAGCTTCCCATAGACGGCGCCGCTCCCTGCGCCTTCTTCGCCGGCGGCAGCGGTATCGCCCCCTTTCGGAGTTTCTGGCAGGCCCGCGCCGGCCGCTCCGTCGGCAAGAACATGCTCTTACTGGGCGTCCAGAGCCGCGACAAGTTCTGCTACGAGGACGAGCTGCGCGGGTACGTCAACGCGGGTCTCATGGAGGTCCACCTCGCCTTCTCCCGCGACAGCCGCGGCCTGGCGTACGACCCCTACACGAGGGACCTCGTCGAGCGCCGGACGGAGCCGCGGTACATCGATACCCTGATCAGCGAGCAGGGCGCCGGCGTGTGCGACCTCGTCATGTCCAAGAAGCAAGGCGGCCTCGGCGGGTACCTGTACATCTGCGGCTCCGTCGCCGTCTTCGACTCGGTCATGAGCGGCCTGCGCAAGGCGATCTACAACCACCGCACCGCGACGATGGAGTCGACCGACCTGATCATCAACACCGCCTTCGCCGAGCGCCGGATCATGCTGGACGTCTTCATGACCCCGAGGCCGCTGCCGTGCAACCGCCCGACGATCCCCATCTCCCAGCTCGCCGCCCACACGGGCCACCGCCCCGGGCAGAAGATGTGGATCGGCGTCCACGGGAGCGTCTACGACGTGACGGACTTCGCCCCGATGCACCCGGGCGGCACGCTCATCATCAAGTCCAACGCGGGCGTGGACTGCAGCAAGTCGTTTGACAACCTCGCGCACACCAACAACCCGGAGGTCGCGAGCTTACTCACGAAGTACTTCGTCGGCCACCTCACGCCCAAGCCCGAGTTCCACGGCTGCGAGGAGCTCGCGGGCCTGTACGACATGTGGTTCGCCTACCTGCGGACCACCGTCGAGACGCTCGTGTCGGCGCAGTTCGAGATGGACGACATCCTGGGATCGCCCGACCTCTGGTTCCAGGGACACCTGATCAACATGCTCGGCGTGCGCATCTTCTACCAGCACCAGTCCCGCCTCCTGCAGGGCGGCTTCTCGGCGCTCTTCGGGCCCAAGTTCCAGGAGCTCGTGCTGCGGCTCTCCTTCGCCACGGCCAACGCCGCCGCCGCCGCCGCCACCGCCGCCGACGACGCCCGGCTCCCGGACGTCCTGGGCATCGTCGCGCGCGCTAAAATCTCCGCCGACGCCGTCGCGACGTCGAGGGAGGTCTCCCTCGTTGGGCAGTTCGTCTGCGACAGCGAGCCCGCGCGCTTCGCGGAGCGCGGTATCATCGACTACGCCAGCCGCTCCGTCCAGCTCGACATGGAGCTCCTCGAGGACGTCCGCGAGGAGGCCTGCAGGGGGATGGACGCCTTCGACGCCGTCGCGGAGCTCGAGGCCCCCTCGGCCGCGCACCGCGTCGCCGCGCTGTGCCGGTTCCTGATGCAGGTGCTCGAGCGCATGGCGAAGCGGCTCGAGCTGTTCTACGCCAAGCTCGCGCGGTGCTCCGTCTACCGGCCCGAGATCGAGCGCAACCCGGCCCGGACGCGGTGGAATTTGGTGAGGAGGAGGATCCGCGACGGGTCTTTGTTCGTGCTGGCCGGGGGAAGCAATGTTGTTGGTGCCGAGCCGGGGTATGTACCCGCCGCGAGGGAGACGGTGGAGTTTGAGAGCGTGCTCTCGCAGATCCAGCAGACGATCCGCAGCGCGCCGGCGCAGGTGGCCGTGCCGAGGACGGCGGCGACGCAGCTCAACGAGCGGCACCGCGCGAGGACGGAGGCACCCGCCAACGGCGCCTCGGCGTTCGAGTCGCACCAGAATTCCAACGCGCTGAGCCGCATGTCGACGTTCATCGACAGCAACATGCGCGCCATACGGCGGCTCAGCAGGATGCCGCAGATGCCGCCGGGCGCGAGCTTCGAGCAGATGGCGGCGGCGAGCCAACCGCACTTTCAGTCTAGTGGTGTGGTGACGCCGCCGGCCTCGAGCAGGGGGTCCAGCCGCTCGCCCACACGAGGCAGGCTTCCCGCGGGTGGGAATGCGGTTCATGTCCAGGGGTACGCGCGGTCCCGAACGCCGTCGCTGGTTGGGGAGCGAGGCCCGGTGCTGCGTCGGAGGGGCACGAATGGTTCCGATGGAGGCCGGTCCGTATCCTCGTTCTCGTTCCCGCAGCAGCATCTCCTGCATAACCACATGATGCAGCACCTCCCGCCGACGCCAGCTGCAACACCACCGCCGCCGCTGGACCCGAGCACGGCGATTCAGTCGATGGTCAGTCGGTTAAACCTCAAGTCGCGGAGCGCCGCAGGCACCGTGCCCGCGTCGCCGGCCCTGTCGCTGGACGAGAAGGGCCGGATGACGCGGATGTCGGCGACCGCTGGGGGTATGATGCAGCATAACCCACGGGCTAGGTCGACGAGCACGTTGAGGTCGTTTAAGCTGAGGGAACTCGTGGCGAGCCAGGAGCAGACCAGGGTTGCGCCGACGTTTTGACGAGGTGAGATGAGGAAAATAAGAATGGATATAGCGCAGCGGGCGTGATGCTCTTGATTAGGACTTTATTGGTACCAATTATTGTCTACTTCCTTCGTATAACTTTTCCAATGATCAACCACAAGGCTCACTATGCCTTCCGTGGACGGGGAAAGCCATGGCTGCCCCTTTACTAAAGGGGTTGAGATGAGAAGGCCCGACTGTTCAATGTGTATACATGTACTGGACTGTTCCAAGGGTTCATAGTAGTGTAAAAGAACACATACTGATATCCGATTCTGATGCGGAAGCCAGAAGAGTCCTGTTGTAGTCAGACGTGTTTCAAATGAAATAGTCTGTTCAAGTCTACTGTCCAGCAAATAGCACATATGCAGCTCTGTTACAACAACAAAATTCTATGACTCTTATGTGTATACCGGACTAATTCAAGGGTTTGCAATACTATAAAAGCAAACATTTGGGTGGTTGGCTTGGAAGAACAAACCAGCACAGTGATGTTGTAATAATGCTTCCTTCAGATGAAATGGTTTGCTCGAGTGGAATTTTGCTGTCCAGCGAATGATACGTATGCAGCTCCGTTTACGACGACGACGATGGACGAACGAGGAGATGGACAAGATGGAGAAATCCTACGTGGTTGTTGTGATGAAAGGAGCAAGGAAAGAAACAGTAAAGAAGAGTCCAAGGGTCAAGATGGAGGAAGAGAAGACGAATTTAACGGCCGTACCGACTAGGCCATGTCTTGCCCTGCTGTGCTCGAAGGCTCAGAAGCCCCTTTGTGGCGCGGTATTTAAAGGCTGATCTTGAGTTGCTTTGGTGCTCGAAGGCTTGAAGGTCTCTGTTGATGATGTAATTCGAAGGCTTGTGAGCCCCCTTTGGTCTTTCCGCACTCAATACATGTACATGTGGTTTTTGAGACAGCTATCTTGTCTTGTTCCACGCGTGGCAAGAATGATCGCATATGGGTCCATCTATCCGACCACTGATATAACTAACTTCAAATCCAAAATGATGTTATTTCTGCCTATCATGACTCCATATAGAGCTTGGCGGAGGGGGGTATCTTATGTAGCAACCAAACCAAAAAAAACAAAATCTCGTGTCAAAGTCATGGCGCGTAGCTCAAAAGACGCGTGTCGATGGCCTTGCCCTGGCCATCATCATAACCCTCGATCCCGTACGACGGCATGCCCACCTGCGGGCCGCCAAACGCCTCCATCCCCGGCTGGAACGCAGGCGGCGCCTGGGCATCATACGCCCCAGGGAACCCAAAACTCAGATCCAGATCCTTGGACAGATTCTGCGTCTCGGGGTACGGCACCTCCGACAAAAAGTCAAAGTCAAAATCCGGAATCGATGGATCGTTGGTGAAGATGTCCAGCGGGTCGGGAACCTCGGGCGTCGTGCCCTGCGTCGTCATCGTCGACGGCGACGTGTCGAACGCGGACGAGGAAGCACCGGCCTCGGAGGTCGACGCGTCGTCGGGCGAAGGGCCCTCGCTGCTACCGCCGCCGCGCTCCTGGTGCTCGAGCTGCTGGTAGCCCCTGAACAGCGCGAGCTGGAGGTTGCGCGCGATCTCGATGACCTTGTGCTTCATACCCTCCTCCACGAAGCTCAGCTCGCGCTCGACCTCCCTCTCGAGCTGTCGGCGGACTAGCGGGGGCAGCTCGCGGCGGAGGTAGTCCTCGTAGCCGCCGAGGGTCGTCTGGGCGTCTTCAGTGGTGTAGTCTGGACGGAGAGCATCAGTTGCGCTACCATGTGCGCGAGCGAGAAGTAGAAAAACTTACACGGCGAGGGGATTTCGCGCTCCCTCACGTCGGGGAACAAGATCTTGTAGACCTGGGTCCACTTCTCGGCCTCGGTGAGCTCCTTCGCGGCAGTCTTCTTCCGGGAGCGGAGCTTCTTTTCCTGGTCCTGCGTGATGCCGTCCAGGACCTCCGGCTCGCGGACCTCGCACGGGTCAGGCGAGCGGGCGTGGGCCTGCAGGGCAGACTGCGTGTCGAACGGCTGGTTGCAGCGCGGGCAGGAGAACTTTGGGAGGGAGTGCTTGCGGTAGATGTGCTCCCTGTTTGCTGTTAGCGAGGTCCTTGCCAGAAGAGGAGCAGAAAGGCAGGGGACGTACTTGATCCGGTGGACGTGGTCCCAGCCCGGCCCGCAGCAGGGCCGCTGGTTCTTGTACTTCCGCGGGTTGTGCTTGAAGAACGGGCAGGCGAGCTTCGCGCCGGAGATCTCGTCCTGCTGGACCCGCGGCACCTTGGAGCGGGGCGGGCGGTTTCCGTCTCCGTCCTCGGCCCCGTCCTCGTCTTCTTCTTGTCTGCGGTGGGCTCTGCCCTTCGCTGCGAAGGGATCAGGACGAAACCCAACCGCCGCCATGGGCGCTTGCTGCGTCGTGGGCGCCTGCTGCCCCATTGCCATCGTCGCGGACGAACTAGACGCAAGGCTTGATGTAGCCGCGCCTACCACGGGCGCCGCTGAGGGTGGCACCGCTGCTGCCACCTTGCGCCTCGACCTCATCGACGGAGCTGCTGCATCTAGTTTCGCCGTGAGGGACTCTATGGCAGCTTTTTTCTCTTTCTGTTTCCTGGCCTCTAGGAAGTTAGACAGAAAGCCGGACTTTGCAGTCAGCTGAGGGCTTGGCTGGTTGCTGGACTGCGACAACGGCTCCTCGGGTTCTGCATTGCCCAAGCCTGGCGTCAGAGTTTCGGTCTGCGGCGAATAGATGACAAATTTGACCGACTTACGCCTACCCCACTCAGGCAGTGTAGGATGGGCTTGTGGTGGCCGTTGCGCATGTGGAGGGGCCATGGGAGAAGCCGACAGCGGCGGAGGAGGAGGCGGCGCGGACAACGCCGGCGGTGGAGCTGCCGGAGCCTCGAACGAGTCCGAAGGGCCTGCCCCTAGGAGAGCATTCCCTAGTCCACCATCTCCGTAACCCGGTTCATCCATGCACTCTTCCTGCGGACTCTCATAGGCTTCCTCGGTCTCGAGGATGGGACCTGTGCGGCTGGTGCTCTCCCTCGCACAAGGTGACCACGGGGACGCCTCGGCCGCGGAGCCCGTGTAGTGACTTCCGCCCCGGGACTGGGCCCGGGATCGTTGGGACTGCGGTGGCTGATAGTAATCGTGCTGCGGCGACTGGGGGTAAGGACTCTGGAGGGTTGGCTGTTGAGCTTGCTTCGGCTTCGGGGCAGACCCGAACGAAAAGCCGCCAAGCCTGTTGCCGGCAGGAGGTGGTGCAGCTGGCGGCGGCGGGAAAGCAGCCCCAAGTCCGCTTGGCCCCGCTCCAAAAGCACCTGAAAGCGACTTGTGTGTCTTGTAAGGTTGAGAAGGCATTCCCATCGGGGGGTGACGAGGCTGTGGTGCTCCGCCAGGGGGACGTGCCATCGCCGGTTCCTCCTCCTTCTTCACCTTCAGCCTGACGTCGAGCCAGTCCATGAACGAGGACATGACCTTGTCGACCATCATGGCGTGGACCCTCCTCGAAGGGTCTTCGGTGTCCTTCGGGGGTTCATCGTCGGCACTCGATGAGTTGTCAGCCTCTAGGTCGTTGTTGCCTTCAGCTGGGCTCCGCGTGCTGCTGGGTTGGACCGTTGACTGTGCCTGATTCTGATTCTTGGGACTTTTATTGCCAGAAGTTTCGGTCTTGATGCTGTTTTCGGATTCTGATATATGCTGTTTTGTTTCTTGAGTTGACCCATGGCCCTCTGATAGTGGTACGGTTCGGAGATCAATGAGGTCCTCGTCGTCCGATTTGAAATCGACAACTGTCTCTCCTGGCCGAGTCGTATCAGGCGACAGACGAGGTTCAGACTTGATAACGGTTTTGGCGTGGCCATCTTCTGGAAGACCGTCGAAGTTTGGCGCCTCGGGCGAAAGAGCTGGCTCAGTAACGAATTGAGAGTCAAAGGAAATCATGTCTACGAGAGCATCTCTCCGCGGCTCTTCGGCGCGGACCTCCAACAGGTCGGAGATGCCATCGGAGCTCTCCTGGCGGCGAACCTCCTCGTCGGAGGCGTCTCCGTCGCCAGATACCGGGTTCTTCCCCTTCGGCGGTGGAGGCGTCATGGCGGCTATCGTGTCGGAGGCGGGGCTTTAGGCCAAGCGGGGTGAGAGAGACGGTCTAACCGCGAGTGCGATGGGCAGGCCGGATTACATGCGCTGGTCGGATTGAAGCCGGGGTGTTGTTGAAAAGGGTGATGGACGGCGATACGGTGTAGAGAGTGGGATGAGGTTGAAGCAATCTGGGGCGGGCGGGTTAAGAGGGGGGACGCGACCGAGGATTGAGCGGCGTGAGTTTTGCGCAGCTGCGTAAAACTCGGGGGCGGGGCGGGGCGCACCATGAGGCGGCAGGCGGCACTGCGGCTGATGCCCCACTTGGTCCGAATCCATGGACATGCGCCCCATTTAATCTTTCCGCCGGTGTCTCGGCCGTGCGCCGCACGCGCGATCTGGCGCCCCCGTCCGGCCGTTTGTTTCTGCCGAAGACGCGGAGATGGTGTGATAGATGCCGGGATGGGGAGCAGTGGATAAGAGGAAATCGGACTGTAGTCGCATCATCTAGAGGGACTCGCATGCGTCTCTTGGTCTCTCTTGCAATGTTCACTTCATCCATCTCCCTAACCTGGCTCCTACTATTTAAGGAGTTGCCCTCACTATGCAACCCAACATGCGTATAGTCTGGAGGCCACTGCGCAAACGGGTCAATGGATTCAAACCAGATAATCCCCTGATACCGTTTCGAGAGACGCCATCCCAATAGCTCCACCATGACAAGCACCATGAGCAACTGGTCCTCGTCACACACCTTCAGTGAAAGGTAGTCTTTCCTACCGCGCCTCAGGCTCCCGAGGATATCCACGCAGGTCTCATGGGATGAGCTGACCGACCAAAAGGCCCGAGACTTCAAGCCTGAGCGACCGGTCCTTGAGAATGTCCCTCTTTTTGAAAGACGACGGCCTGAGAATATCGCGATTAGCATGTGAAGCTGCCGTGGATCAGCAGTCGGCGTCTACACAACGGCCTCAGATTGGACGACTGGCTCGATATATGGAGACCTGGGATGCGGAATGGAGAGCCCGCGCTTAGGATTGTCAAAATTGAAGAACGTGGTTCCGAAAATATCATGTAGTTCCGAACTCGGCTCCGAACGTGGTTCGATTCGGTTGGAGAGCTTTAAATTTGACGATGCGAACACTCGGTACAGGTTGATGAAATGGCCAAAGATGCAGAGAAAGGGAAAGTTTACAGCAGGCGCTGTGGGGGGTCGCCCTGCAACGGTAGGTACCTACCGTGGGGTGCGGGGCGTCGGTGGAGCAGAAGGTGCCAAAGGGCGCCGGAATGACAACTGCGGATGGGGCCTTTCAGTGTTTTAGGGCGCGGCTGTCGCTACCTAGAGAGCGCCCTTTCCAAGCCCGGGGCGTCTTTGACACCCTGCCACGCTAGCAGAGAGCGCCTTTTAAGAAGCGGAAGGCGCGCTGCCGATATGCTGCGCGGGAAGGAGCAAAGAAGGAGATGGAGGAAGGTGCTGCTACTTCAGCTGCACTTTCCTCATCAATGACAAGTGTTGATTGATAGAAAATTCCTGCTGCTTCCTTTTTCTTCTCTCTGAACCTGAGGCACCTTATGTAAGTGTGCAATTAACATCTTTCTTGCCGAGTGGCCATAGGTTCTTTCTCAGACCCCTTCCACGACAATCCCTACCAACAAGACCTTTCGCCGGTCATTTCGGGGTCAATGGCCGATTATCTCCAAGAGCCCCAACTCCCACCGCCAGCGGCCGATAGGTACGCCTGACACGACCATCGATACGCCTGATAGGCCCCCCAATCTCTATCCCCCGCAATCTTCCCCGGCCTGGAGCGCCCACGAGGGAGGGTTCGAGATCCTGTGCCAACGCTCTCCAGCACCAGTCCCCACGTACACAGCCTGTCCTTGCATCCCCGAGGAGGAAAAGGCGCTGAATCCGGCTAGGATAGTCGCCCGAAAGTTTTTCGACGATAGCTGGCCGCTGTGCCAAGAGATATCGGCCAGGCGCCATCCAATTTCAGTCACCACCGCCGATGCCACCCTACCACCTGCTACTCCGAGCAATCATCGTTATCTTGGGTTCTTAGGGAAGGCCCAGACCGCCCAGGACACCCCTCGATTACCCCAAGACCTACCGCAGCGTCTCATTCGACGGGGCCGTGTCTCCCAAGGTTGATTGTCCACTAGCCTGAGCTCCCGCCGCTCCTGGCCGGGCGACTGCTGAGCTGCCAGAGATAAGACATCTCCTCGGCTGTCTTGGGACAACTAACTGTTGGCGACACATAAAAGACCCAGTCCACCGCCCCTCCACCCAGGCCTGCTTGACGCCCTCGACCAGAGCCGGAGTGATTGATACATCAGCTCTTGGCCGACAGACGTCGCTAGATGGCGAGGACAGACAGACGCATTTACACAGTCACTCAACGATGACGGCAAAGGACGGTGATGTTGGTAGGTGAAAACACTCGTGGTATCTTTATTTGCTGAAAAGGGACTAACAGGAACGCATAGTTCCAGCAGACACACCGTCAGGTGATGGGTGTCCAGTATTACAATGTACTTGGGACGGCAGATGCCTCGGATGCTACAACGAAGCAAGCCCGAGACTATTATTTCGCAAGAATCGCTCAACCGATTTACCAAACGTTGTGGACCGCGCGCTTCCAAGCAGGCATGGCCGCAAGGCGGGCACGGTACGCGTGGATCTCGTCCCAGTCGACCTCACGTCGGCCAGTGTCGACGTCCATCTGGGAAGTACGGAGCCAGCCGGTGCGCTTCCAGGCGAAGCCGCCGATCCAGAAGAGGATGACCACGGGCAGGGCGAGGTACGACTTGAAGAAGCCCTCGACGCCGTTCAGCTCGTCGGTGCCGGGAGGGGCAATGGCGGTGTAGAACTGTTTCCTTTTGTTAGCGGCAATTTCTTCTTGCCGAGGATGGACACGGCAAGAACGTGGCACATACCTGAGCAGCAAGCACGACGAAGCAGAGGAAGAGGCCGATCCAAGAACCGACAGTGCCACCGATGGCCTTGAAGGGGATCTCGTCCACGGTGTGGCCGTGGTAGGCCCACGCCTTACGGAAACGAATGTGCGCCAGGCAAATGGAGCCCCAGGTGAAGACGGCTGCAAGACCCGAAAGGGCCAGGAGCCAGTCGAAGACGACAGGGCCGTCAGCGCTGAGGTTGACATAAGCCAGGGGGCCGAAGATGACGATGGCGAAGACGGAGGGCAGGGGGCGACCGGAGCGATCAATGTAGGTGAAGATCTTGGGCGCATATCCCTGCTGGGCCAAGGCAGTGAGGGTACGCGATCCTCCGTATACACCCGAGACACCAATCGACAGAACGGACACGAGGATGACAACGTTCATGAAATGGTCGAAGCCGATCAGGCCAGCGTACTTGCCAACAAGCACGAAGGGAGAGGCCTTGACGTCAGAGTACGAGGACTCGGACAGCAGAGCAGGGTCGTCGGAGGGGATGAGCAGACCGACGAAGAACAGGCCGAGGATGTAGAAGAGGGTGATACGCCAGAACACCTGCTTGATGGCACCGGGCAGAGCCTTGACGGGGTTCTTGGCCTCAGCAGCAGCCAATCCGACCAACTCGGTTCCGGAGAAGGAGAAGGCGGCAGTGACGAAGACGGAGCAGAAACCCTTGAAGCCGTTGCGGAAGGCACCCGGGTCATACCAAAGCTTGGCGCCCTGGTACTCGCTGTACCTGCCGCTCTTGGGACCACCGCCAAGAACAAGGACGAAGCAGATGATCATGAAGACGATGGTCGCGCCGAGCTTGATGCAGGACGACCAGAACTCCTCTTCGGCATATCCGATGGAACCAAAGATGTTGATGATGATAATCGCGATGAGGAAGATGGAAATCCACACTGCGACGCTAATCGTATCGTTCCAGTATCCGACGACGAGTCCACAAACCGTCAACTCGAGCGGAAGGACGATGGCCCATTGGAAGACGTAGTTGTAACCCATGGCGAAACCCCAGGAAGGATCGATGAAGCGAGTCGAGTAGGTGTAGAAGCCACCAGAGACAGGGTACATAACAGCGAGTTCACCAAGAGCGTAGACTTTGACAGCAAGTTAGCGCGCGCGATCCCCCGGCATTCGGATAGTTGCAGCACTCACCGACGTTGAACATCATGATACCGACGATCAGGAAATCAACAAAGAGAGCACCGGGACCCTGCACAGCAATCACGTCAGCTGATGGTCACCGGCCCATGGCACGACAACGTCGAGGATGAAGACTTACACCCTTGCTCAGGGCACCACCGGATCCGACGAAGAAACCAGCACCGATAGAACCACCGATAGCGATCATGTGCAAGTGGCGCTTGCTCATGGCACGGTCGAGCTCGACGACACCGCGACCATACTCCTTCTTCTTGAACGACTCGAGGTTCAGGCCGTTGCGGGTGGCCCAGCTGTCCTCGCTGACCTCGCCGTGTACGGCATTTCCGCTGCCGCTCTCGTAGCCGGGAAGGCCCTTCTCATCGGCCTCGAGGACCTTGGTGGGGGGAACCCCATCCTGAGCAGCCATGACTGTGGCGTGTCGTGGAGGTTGGTGATTGCTCAAGCCCGCGGATGGTAGACAGACTGCGCGCGTCTGTCGTAAAAGAAAGATGGCGGGAGCGATACCCGAATGGATGTGAAAGGGAAAGAGAGGGATGTCAAACCAGGCCGGGGGATATGGGACGGGGGAGGCAAGGCCTTTATGAAGGAAAGTCGATGCAGAGGCGAACCGGCGTGCAAGGACTCGGGGTTCTTGTCAAGGAAGGCAAGCGGAGCGTCATGCATGGAAGAAGGCTAGGTTGCACTCGTCGACGATTGGAAAATTACACACGAGACGGAATGGCACGCGGGTCCGGGGCGCTCCTGATGAGCAGCGAGTTCTGTCCTTCCGGCTCTGTCCCCTCCCACTCCCTCTCGACGGGGCGAGAGAGGCGGATCTTGGCGAGGACAGGTGCAAGACAGGCCATCCCGGGCGACGACCCCATTACCTGCCGTATGCTATCGAGAGAGTGTGGGATGAGGAGGGGGGTGTGCGATTTGGGTTTTGGGACGTGCCTCGAATACGTACCCGTGGGCGAACGGGAACGAGCGAAAGCTACACCGGCTGCCGAATGACCTGGGGGGCTGCGAGCTGAGGCGAGTTAGGCGGACAAGTGCCCGAGGTGTCGAAGGCGCTAACGAGGGATCCAGGCGCGGGTACGGATACACTGCAAGACGAGAGGCAGTTTTCCAACAAGACGATTGAGACGAGGAGACGAGGGGCCACAGGACCGGACGGGGCAAATCTGCTCTCCAGACTCTCTCCCCACCGACGTGCAGATAGCGTCGGTGGTGCTGGTTGGCCAATGGGCAAGGCTTCACTTGAAGCCGTTAGCAAATGGCTCCGAAAAAGTGGCCGCCCCCCTCCAAGGTGTGCCAGGCGCCACTGGCGCTGCCTCCTCAACGTTATCTGAGGATCCGGCCGACCGACCCTCATCCCCCTCGACTGGGTGGAGATGGAGCACGAGTCTCTGGGACCGACGGTGGGAGATGGCCCATGGGAAGGGGGAGGGGGTAAGAAGGGGCCAGCCAGAGGTCTATTCCAGGCCTAGGTCCGAAGTCGGGTCCGGGACCGGCCTGCTGGAATCGAGTCGCGGTCAAATGAGTTGATAGGAGGAACCGATCGAGTCGCTCACCCAGTCTGGCTGCGAACGAAGGTCGACGTCGAAGAGGCTCTCGAGAAAGGTCTGCAGTCTCTCCAGGCCGGATGGCTTCTCTTGTCGTCCAGGGGGTAACAGCGGCTCCTCCTGGCCGGGCGCGGCATCGACGGAAACTGGCAGCTCTCCCCTCGCGCGACCTTGCATCGCCAAGAACAGCTGGCCTGTTGGCTCACAGCCTGCTGCAGAGAGCTGGCTTGTCCGGGTATGCATGGGTGGGTGGGCCGTGGACGATCTTGGCCGCCCCAGGTTTCTCGCACCCTTGCATCTGTGCCCCCGACGTCGTGCAGGACGACGACGATACGGCAGACCTGGGCTGGCACTGTTACTACGGTAGGCAATATTAGTACGTCGACGACACTAGTGTAATCCCGCCTGTTCTCTTCGACGGCGCTAGCTGTCATCGTCACGGCTCGATCGCGGCCTCACCCCGCGCGGCAACTTCATGGTTTCCCGTCCAGTATGTCGTGTTTTCTTCGCTTCTACAGAGTAAATGCTCACAGCCGACGTCGACGGGATTTCAATCCCGCGTCAGCATGGCGGTGCGTTTCGTTTCTGCGTCGGGACAACAACCCTGAGACGGAACATTCTGCACGCCACTGCCACTGTCTGCAGGGAGCGTGGGAGATTGGACTCCACCCCCAGGCTGATAGAGGCCGGCGTGCACGACACGACCGCGTCGTCGCCGGCGTAACCCCTATCGCATCGTTTCCTCTCGCCGCTCACGACGTCCAATTGCAGCCTATTCTGGTCAACTTGAGATCCACGCGGTCGTGACACTCACCTCCCAGGTGCGTGGGAGGCACGGCGTGAGTGTGCCGCCACCTCCGGTGCGAGATAAGGCGAGAACACATGCAGTATGCGGCCATGACGTCTAGCCATGTGCTGATGCGATTGCGATAGGGTAGGACAACATCCGTACACATGCAATTACTACTCGGAAACGCCTTGGGCCGACTTGCTGACAGGTGGCAATGGCTCATCTCATCCATCCCCCATTTGCCGAACCTGTTTCGAACGCACCATCAATGCGGCGGCAGCAGGTAGCCCAACTCCAATTGCCACACGGTCAATGTGGATTGGGGGATGCCATGAACGATTAGCACAAGGTCTAAGGACACCTCCACCGGCGTTGCTCTTGGCAGTCGTCGTTCTTTTACCGCCTATTCCAGGACACTATTCCCAGCTCGTCGTAGCAAACACAGGTGCCGTCTCGAGCTAAAGCGGCTGGCATGCCCATCCCAGCCGGCAGCGCTTCAGGGACAGATTAGGGGCCTTCTCTCGAGCTTCTAGCGCTGTTCTATCGGGCCTGCAGCTCACCTCATGCCGTGCTCCCCGTCAAATTCTATCTCGATTCGTCAATCTGAGGTAGATCAGAACCCTTCTGAGACTCCCGCGAGTCACACAGTTAAAAGTATGTAAAGCCAATTCGGCAGGGCCTATCTATCTGTCAATCCCGATATCAGACAAACGGAAGTTCCAGGAGGAAACGCTTATCTACCTGCATTTCATGCGGAGCCATTACCACCTGGTAATGGTGTAGGAACCGTGGGACCTTGGGACCTGGTTACATACCATGTAGAACGGATACCCGTACACTGTCAGGTATTCTGGGTCCCCGGGTTGCTGCCCACCGCCTCGGATGCCTCCCTGTACGTCTCTCCACAATTATTGGGGGGTGAACTCGGGGAAACCCCCCAAGAGTGTAAGGTGCCACGGCGCCAACCCGGGCGATGAGTCGGCCAAGGGGTTAAGGGTGAAAGCCCCCTCCGAGTGCTACGCGAATTTCACGGCGATGGAATGGAGCAGCACAGCAATAACGGGCGGTAGACTGCCTGTTAGTGGTCAACCAACGCGAGCAAGTGTCCCTCTGCGCGTTGCACGACTCAGTCGCACCTGGGCACGCTGTTTAGCGCAACGGCGGGGACCGGAGACTGTCAGCAGGCGACCAGGAAGTCCCTGGTCTTTGTTGATGACTGTCGATGGTTTTGGGTTGTGTAGACTGTTCCTCACGTGCGGTCAGCCACTCTGTCACTGACCGGATACGTCTGGACGATATCAACAGAAACAAGCAGTACAAGCTTCTGGTGTATCGGACATGGAGAACAGCCACAGAAACACGATCAGTTGGAAGATCGAGAGCAACGCCGTCACGGTTCCTTACTCGGTTGCCGAGGCGGCAGGCAGTGAGCGTTGGCGACATCATCCACTTTGGCGGCGCGGCAATCCGGCTTGCCCCGTATCCAAGATTGCCCTCGACCCGAGGACGCTCGAAGCGGTAAATGAACCCCCTTGATGCTCTCCTTGGCCGAACCAACAAAGGGCACATGCGTCCGCCATGCAAGGCAGCAGGCAAATGAGCGAGAACAAGTCCGGCGTGTCAGCAATCGAGCACGGAACACCTCTCCCGCAGCTATCGCCCGTTGGGAGCGTGACAGCGGGAGGCATTCCATCCCGCCGGGGAGTTACGCCACTGATGCTACATTAGGGTTATTGCGCTGGTGGACGGACGACTACGAGGCGTTCGCATTCGAAAGCCCCTTCGCGGGGCCTGCGCTAGCTGGCATCTGCGATGTGAAGTCATCCACGCCATAGTGTCATGATCCGGGTTAGCGGCACAGATGCACCATAAACACCACCAACCTGCGGGCGTGAACTCTTTCCCACGAACAGGTGTGGATCAGGCTCGCCCGGCTCCTCACTCTCCTCTGGCTCCAGTGCTCCAGTTACTCCAGCGCAGCCCAATCCAAGGCGATGGATTAGCATCCTCTGGGGAAGCGTCTCGAGCGTCTCATTCGTGCGAGAATTCATTTCTCGTACGTAATGGCTTCCGTTGGACGTTGGTCTCTGCTTCTCGCTTCTTATCTCCCCTCTCTTCAAAATAGTGGGCACCGAGGCACACGCTGAATACGCTGGCACGCTGGGTTGGGACGACGGACGAGGGTCTCCCACCTTGGTTTCGGACTGTCCGAAGTTGGAGGGTTTGAGCCAGGGGTGCGAATACTGCGCGCGCGCAATCTCATGGCGACTGCAACTGCGCGTCCCTGGCCCCATAACGTTCTGATATCGGAAGTTGCTGGTAGAGTTGTGTCGGCAGCCAGTGTCTTCCTATCGCGACTGATGGCACATCCGATATCAGAGGCAATTCCGAAGACATCACATACAGAGTAGAGATCAGCAAGGCGCGCGTGAGGCGCGAAAGGCATTTCACAATAACGGGCGCTGTTAATAATTCCGCAGCCCGAATTGTTTGAACACAGAAGAAGCGGGTCAGCTCTTTGAGCGCGCAACCGTAGCACTTTGCGCGTGCGGATGGAGTGTCGTCGTCGTTTGTCGTCTGTCATCCCGCGATCGCCGCCTGCAAAGCAACAAGCATCGACAGATCGGGCTCGCGTGACCTGTGGCAGCGGCAGCGGCAGCGGCAGCGTGCGTATGCGCCGAGAGGGTGCATTCCGCTGCAGCTCCAAGCTGAAAAGGCGAGGCGACCGTGGTCCTTGACACTTGTGCCCTGCTCGTAGGGCTATCCGGAGGTTTATTCCTTCTTCCCCCTCTTCTTTCCCCTCACGCGCGCCGGGCAGCGAACTGCCGCTTCCAGCCTGAGCTGCCGGAAAGGGCTTGCGCCATCGGCTCGTCGATGATCTCCCGCGCGGCGGCATGGCCAAGGGGACGAGGGACGAGGAAGGGCGTGCTGCTTTGCCGATAAGGCACGACGACCCCCGACGTGTCTTGTCTTCAGGGCTGAACGCCCGCTGCGGCAGGCCGGCGGCACGAGGGCTTGGCTTGGCTCCCGGTCGGAATCGACGCGATGGCAGCTTCTTATCTCTTGGTGGCGGACTGCCTAGGTATGGTATGGTCCGGATGTGGCTCGGTCGGGGAGGTGTATGGCGGGCAGGTAAGTGTCGGCTCCGGGATTAGTCATCCTACATTCCGCGGAAAGGCTCTGGACGGGTAAGCCATTGCTTTGGGTTTCCGGCCGGGTACAAGTATCGGTCGTCTTCGAGTCGGCGTTGGGGGTGTCGGGTTTGAGGGAGCGTCGCGAAGCTAATCGGTCAGGAACCTATCTAGGTACGGATACATTGCCAAAAGTCAGCCACCATGAAATGGAATGCGCAACCGCGCCGAGAAGACCAACTGCGAGGCCTCAGACACGGGCGGCCTCTCAGAGGCCTGAGTGCCTGCGGCCGTCGATGCAGCGCACGTCGCTCACCTGCCAATGGCATTCCGAGCAACGCCGCACACCGAAATGTTCTGATTTGACGCCACACAGCCGCTGACCGAAGAGCTGAGCGTGCGAAATACTGGGCTTGACCCGTTTGGGTAGGCGGGCAGCCGAGGATTACGAGTCCTTTTTTTCGTAGGTGAAGCAGAAAGAGAGGGGAGATGGGAGAAAGAGAGATGATATCAACGGCGTGCCCCTTTTCCCCAGACTTTTGCAACGTCGTTCCATTTTCCACAAGTTTAGTCAAGTTTTTACCCCGCGAAATCCACGTTATTTCTTAACTCAAAAGACTCCAGCAAGAGAGAAAATCTCCCGAGAAAAGACTCCATCGAATTACTTGATCGAAACCACTTATTACGTACGGAGAAGTCGGACCGCCGGCGTTTGCGCCATCCACCCGTCTCCACCAAAACCGTCAAACGCGCCCATTTTCCCCACGATCGTGTGAGCCGAAGCTGGCCGCGGAGCCTTACCTCTGGATCTGATCTGGTGTCGTAATTTCAACCCCCCCTCCTAGCAAGAAAAGAAAAGGGGTGTGAGTGAAGGAAGTAAAGAAAAAAAGAGTGGAAAGAGTGGGAGAGAGAAGATGGAGAACCCCGCAAAGGTAAATTCGACCCCAGACGTGCCCGACTTTTACCAGCGGCTGCGGCAGCAGCAGCGCATGACGATACCCGTCGCGGGCGAGGATGCGCACGACGCGCCTCCGCCGTACGAGGCGCCGCGCCCGGCGGCCGGCGGCGGCGGCGGCGGCGGTGGTGGACCCACTTCTTCTACTTCTGCGTCCGCGCCTGCAGAGGACAGCGCGCGGAGGTCGTCTAGTTCCCACGCCGACGAGCACCCGGGTTTTCTGGACGGGTTTTTAGAGGGCTTACTCGCGCCGCGGGAGCAATTCTCCCGTCTACAGGATCAAAAGCGGCAGCAGAGACAGGGGTATCACAGGAACGAGCCGATGACTGTGGAAAGAGATGTATGGGAGGATAGGCACTGGGATCATCTCGACGGCCGGCCTGGGTGTTTGTTTAGTGACGGAGGGGGATGTTGTTGGAGCTCTAGGGAGGGGTGTTTTTGTTCTGATAGGGGGGGCGGGTTTTTGTGTAGCGATCGAGGGGGGTTTGCGTGCTCTGATAGGGGGGGCGCGTTTTGTTCTGATCATGGGGGGTGTTTTTGCAGCCGGGGACGGGAGGGGATGAGGCGATGAGGTTTGTTTGATGGAGAGGGTTGTTTATGATGGTCGGTGGTTATGATACCAGTGTTGGTTGGGTTGGGTTTGGATGGACTTGTTTGTGTGATGTCGGTGGTGGGAGCGTGGTTTCCTTATCTTGAGCGTGGATGCGGGGGTGGCTGACGATGACGATCTGGGGTTGGTCTTCGTGGACTTGACGTTGGTTTTGCCATGCAGGACATCGTCACGCTACGGCCGTGAGGCTTTCCGAGATATCACCGGACGACTTCCCCTCTTCTGTCGACGGCGACGACGTCAGATCACAGGACCTGATAAGGAACCACGATGACGACCGAGATTTGTCGGGAGGTGAGGTAAGGAACTGCCGGTCCGCATCGAGCGAGCGGGGGACGTGGTGTGGCTTATCGAGGGCGTTCGTTGGTATCGTGATCGTGACTGGATGGTGTTCTTATTCAGACCTTTTACTCAGGTGTATACCTAGTTATCTTTGGTTATCTCTCCGTTGATGTTTGGCTCAAACCAGCAACGCACTACGCAATAGTATCAGATGATCATAAGGTCCGATGGATAACCTTTAAGCTTAAAATGCCCCCGGGGGGAGATTAACCCAGGTACACTCCGTCCCGCCTGCTCTGCTGCTCTCACACGGCCCTAGACCTGCTTGCCCTTATCATATGGTATGGTTTCCTTGCAGCGTTTTTACATGGAAGCTATGAGACTACCGGCTTGTTGAGTTGTTTTCATGGCCAGGCTTGGTGGTTGGTGACTTGACCAGGTGAAGTTGAGTACGGTAGAACTCGTGACCTTTGCCAAACTCTCGTCCACTGGATACTGATGGGAACATAGATGAGAGCTGCGGCCCCTGATGTTAGATGCCATACTACTGAAACGACAATTCACCGCCAACATGCGCCGTATCTCCTAGTTGAAGGGTCTTTCGCACACTTCTTCCGAACCCGCGTGGCACTGTCCAGCTCCGCAAAGTACTACGGCACCAGCATCTCCACGGCTCTCATGTCTTGTTTCGGTGGGCGTACAACTCGTGTTAGTCAGCCGGGTACGCGAAAATTTTCCGGCTCGGCGGCTGCCTCGAAGACCGGGGCCGCATCAGATGTACGCCGCTGTCTTTGCCAGCGGAGGAACAGCACTGCTGCGAGGGCTACGACGCCCAATCTGACTCTAATCGTGGTGATTAGGGGGATCCCCAGGCTGGCGCTGGAGTCTGAGTCAGTGCCAGACTGTTGCGATGTCTTGTGGGAGGAGATATCCCGAGGGAGGCTGTGGTGTAGGCTTGCGGCGGCTGGTTTCCGCTGGTCGTTGCTTGATATGTGGTCGCCGGTGGGGTGGGAGATGCTCCGACGGCGACCACGCTGATTATCCTGGGCGTGTCGACCTTATCGTTTCCATTCGTCCAGGCGTGGTTATTTCGTAGCCGGCGTCGCGGCGTACGTGATGGCCGCGCCGGTCGTGACACTGGAATAACAGTCTTGATGGAGCCGCTGACCCCCCGTGAGCGAGAGTATAACCAATACGGATAACACCAACCGTCGAGTCCGTCGTCTAACCTAGAGACGGGTTCCTTCAAGCATCTCATGGAGGAAACCACGTTGCCACCGTGCCAAGTAGGGATGGCGACCGGTCGGAACACGTCAGAGGTACTTTGCTTATCGCGATGTGTCCGTCGGCGCTGTTGAAACCCAGGCTTCCGTGCCGTGACGGCCGCCGGGGCGCACTTCACTCTCGTATGCCGAACCCAGGACCGTACGCAATGAGGTCGAAGCCGCTGAGTCGGTAGATTGTCGAGCAGGTGGACGGCGGGGTGAAGATCGTCGGGAGGGCGATGAAGGACGTGATCGTGCCGGGGGCGTTGGCCTTGGTTGAGTATGGCGCCGCCATTGTTGCGCCCCGGCCAGGAGAGCTAGGTAGGTAGTACCATGAGACGCAATAAAGTGAAGATCATCGAGGACATGCTTGGAGCTGCAATGGGGTCGGAGCAATCACATTGTTCGTGTAACTGACCAAAAGCTCTTGGAAAACCTCCATTCTCAGACTCACAGCCGCCGGCATGCCCAAAGCGAACAATCAACACTCGCGAACCCGGCCGGGGTTGAACAGACGAGTTTGTTTGCTGCTGTGCTAATGCAACCCGCGACCCATGTTGGTGTTGGAACTGAGTCTCCTGCATGAGAGAGCCAACAACGCCGAGCCTTGAGCGCATGTTATACCCCGGTCATCTCGAGAGGAGACGCTCCAACAGCAGGCTATGCCAACGCAACCCCTCCAATCAGCATCAACGGTTGGAAATAGATGACCCTCTTTACCGTGCTGTCGGTACCCAATGGAGGCGTCCTTCGTCTGCTGAGTCCTATCAGAGAACGAGGAACCCCTCCTTGTTTGCTCCCTCTTGGAAAGGTCAGCCGTCTTTGTGTTGGAACCAAACCGCATCCACCCCCCGGGTTGCCGCCGGGTGTTGGAACGACCACCCGAAGCCCCCGCCGGCGCACCGTCGCAGGCGCTTAACCCTCGAGGTTCCTTGTGGGCGTCGTTTCTTTCGGTTCTTAATGATGAACATACGCCTCCTCGAACCGAGGCCATTGAAGTCCCAAGTTGCATCATTGAACTTTGTTTCTAGGTCCAAAAAGCTCCAATATGGGTTTCTCTTGGACCACACGAGGACGCAGCTCGTCCGCAAACTCCAGCGACTCCAAGACGGCAGAGTCCATCGGCGACGACGTGCGCAGAGCAAGATGGTCCACCCAGGTGAGGAGAAACAGCGACAGACTGCGCTGCAGGATCCGCAACGTCATCATGCTGCTGGGCTCGGCGGTGCTCGCGAGTCTGCTCCTGGCGGGCTACTTGGCCGACAACGCCCTCACACTTCCTGACCAGACTGTGCAGCCCCAGGCCGTCGACTGGAACGCACGGCGGGAGGAGGTCAGGGACGCCTTCGTGACGAGCTGGGATGCGTACGCCAAGTACGCCTGGGGTGAGTCCTGGGGACCGGCGGTTGATATATATTGACTGGCATTGCGCAGGCAAAGACGTCTTCCACCCGCTCTCCAAGAAGGGCGAGAACATGTCGCTAACAGGCCTCGGCTGGATCATCGTCGGCAGCCTGGACACCATGATGCTCATGAACCTGACCGAGCCGCTCGCCGACGCCCGCGAGTGGCTGCACCGCAGCCTCACGTGGGACCAGGACCAGGACGTCAACACGTTCGAGACCACCGTCCGCATGCTGGGCGGCCTGCTGTCGGCTCACTACCTCTCCGCACGGATGCCTCATGTATCCTCTCCGCGGGACATCGTGTACCTCGACAAAGCCGTGGACCTGGCGGACCGCCTACTCGCCGCCTTCGAGTCCGAATCCGGGATCCCATACGCCAGCGTCAACATTGGCACGAAAGAGGGCATCCCTTCTGACGCGAGCGGCGGCTCCTCATCCACGGCGGAGGCTGCGACGCTTCAGCTGGAGATGAAGTACCTGTCTCACCTGACGGGCAACGACGTCTACTGGAAGAAGGCGGAGCGCGTGATGAAGGTGCTCGACGACCAGAAGATGGAGGGCGGGCTGCTGCCCATTTTCGTGCATCCCAGCCACGGCCGCTTCACCACGAGGGAGATCCGGCTGGGCAACCGAGGCGATTCGTATTACGGTGGGTAATGTGTTTTAGCAGGACTTCACGATGACTGACGAGCGGCAGAATACCTCATCAAGCAGTACCTACAGACCGGCGAGGTCATCTACCGCGACATGTGGGAAGACGCGCTCGCCGGCATCCAGAAGAACATCGTCGTCAGCGCGCAGAACTCCGGCACCAAGTTCGTCGCAGAGCTGCCTCAGGGCGTGGGTGGTCGTCTGTGGCCCAAGATGGATCACCACGTGTGCTTTCTCCCCGGCACCGTAGCCATGGCGGTAAGCGCTCCTCTTTGGCGAGTTCGGCAGTGATCTCTTTTGTCTAACGCCTCATCTAGGCCACCGAGGGTCGCACACTCGAAGAGGCTCGCCACGACTCAAACTGGACGGACCGCCACGAAAAGGACGTCCAGCTCGCCGTTGAGCTCACGAACACGTGTTGGGCCATGTACGCCGTCACCGCCACGGGCCTCGCTCCCGAGATTACATGGGTTAACACGACCGAGGACGACCTGCACCCGATTCCTGAAGAAAGGCCTTTGCGCACGCCGAGCAGTAGTACGTGCCTTCCTCTGAATGCCAACATCATCCGCTAGTGAGGTCGCTTTCGTAAGACCCTGTCGCTAATCATGATTCCTCCAGCCTTGTCAGAATGGGAGAGGGACTTCATCATCGAGCCGCGCGGCGCGCACAACCTCCAAAGGCCAGAGACCGTCGAGACCCTGTTCATGATGTACCGCATCACCGGCGACCCGACGTACCGGGAGTGGGGGTGGAAGATCTTCGAAGCTTTCCGGGAACACGCGCGCGCGACCGACGGGGAGGGCTACACGAGCCTCGACGACGTGCAGACGGTGCCGCCGCCGATGAGGGACAACATGGAGAGCTCTTGGCTGGTGAGTTGGCCCGGTGATGGTTGGTCGTGCATGAGAACTGACTTGAGACTGTGCAGTCCGAGACGCTCAAGTACTTGTATCTGCTGTTCTCTCCTGAGGATTACATGCCCCTGAAGGAAGTTGTCTTCAACACGCAGGCGCATCCTTTTCCTCGATTTACACCACAGGGGTCGTTGAATACTAGTTGGGAGCGAGTAACGCGGGAGAATACGCTAGAGAGGAGGCATGTGGCTGGGAAAAGGAGCAATCTACTTGAAGATCGATATCCTTGAGTAGATGCCCGTCTTATGTATCACTATACTGTAAAAAAGAGAAAGATCGGAACAAAAAGAGTGGTCCAACCGAAAAGACTTTCACTGCGTTATTCTGCTGCTTTCTCATTCATTATACCATGATGCCTAGCTAGCCATAGGCGCAAAGCTTGTTATCAGATTGACTACAGTAAATCTAACTCTTAGGCGTTTTTCAGGCGTTTCGCGCACGAAGCTGGAGAAACGCTTGGACATCTAGTGTTTTCTTGGAGGCTTAATGTCGTCATATCGGACTTTCAGCGTCTTCCTTTCCAGAAGCATTGGCTCCATGTCATTTGATCTTAAAGAAAGAGAAGGGGAAAACTTCATCGCACGAGTCAAGGCGGTCAGATCCTGTGACTGAGGTCTTCGGTAAAGAACCTCAAATGTTCAACTCGCTAGTCTGCCGGCGGCAACTTCAAAGTTTGCAAGTAAACGATACGACAAAGCTATCCCTAAGGAGACTATCCTTAACAGAAAAAGAAAGAAAGAAAACGAACCCGAACACGAACCCGAACCCGAACCCGAAAACCACACAGAAATATCCATCGACTTCCAACGCAAGTGGCCTGGGGTCAACTCATGTCGAAGCGAGTACGAAAGAGCCCTGGCAGCTTGGACGTACTACCATCATGTCACGGACAAAAATAGCCATCTTTAGTTGCCGCTCCAGCAACTACGCCAAAGGTACCCTCGCAGGATCTCGTGACACATCAGCATCCATGGCGGGGTTTACATAAGTGAGACAGACGGTGTAAAGGTACGCTGCCCAGAAGTTCTCGTCGCTCGCAACTTTCGTTTTAAATTAGTCAAGGAGCCCGTAGTATTTGGCGTGACTCGGTATCCATTCCACTAGGCCCTGATGATCGATGTTAAAGCTGCCAGCAGTAGCACGACCATCGGACTGGAGCGTGTCAGAGGGGGATCTGAACATCTAGCGATTGTGGAGTTCGTCTCATCTAAAGCCCTGGACGGCAGTGTCAGGGCACCGGTTCAGTAATCACCTAGTTAGAAGAGCCAACTCCCAACCAAGACCGGACGACAGTCTATGGCGGGTCATCGCAGAAGAGATTTGACATCGCCGGCGAGAAAGCGCAACGAGTCTGAAATCGTCCGGACGATCCGAGGCCGTCAGCGGTGTTCCTAGATATCAAGTCCCTTTTACCGGCGGTTTTCGCCCAAATATTCACAAAATGGCGATTCTCGAAAAAAGGCAATGCGACAGAACGGGGCACACTATTACCAAAGGGCCGGGTCCCCCTATCTCTTGGTTCTGAATCATGAGGGTCTGGTCCAATTTTTCGTCGGCGTCATGGCGCGCCCGAGTGGCCGCCAAGATCATATAATCACTCCGTGGACAGACAGCAAGTGACGGTATCAGTTAGCGTCGGCGGGAGCTGCGCCGTGAATGTGCGGTCTGATGAATCACTCCAGTCTCTCTCTCTCTTCGCAATGGGTCAGAGTCGCAGGCTGTAACAAGCTTATATTAAGCATCTTCGGTCTGAAATACCGCCCGCGCCCGCTTTTTAGACTTCTCAACTATTGCACCGGGGGACTTCGAATATAGTGCCAATTTTCTGCACCGCCCCTGGGTTCGTGAATGGTCATGTAAAGGTCCGGACTTTGATAGCTGCATTCCGGAACGAATGTGGACATATTCTCATCTATAAGTAATCCAAGAAAAGTCGCTCTTTACCAAAAGAATCC
This sequence comes from Colletotrichum sojae, assembly GCA_014235955.1. Classification (NCBI taxonomy): domain Eukaryota; kingdom Fungi; phylum Ascomycota; class Sordariomycetes; order Glomerellales; family Glomerellaceae; genus Colletotrichum; species Colletotrichum sojae. The sequence goes on along the minus strand of WIGN01000027.1, from coordinate 182,693 downwards.
TCATCCACTTCATTGCAACCTTCACTTATTACAGAACACGCACAACACTCTACAATCGTCACCATGAAGTTCTCCGGCGCCGTTTCCAGCCTTTTCCTCCTGGCCCCCACCGTCTACGGTGCGTGGTGCACGTCGTACGGCATTTCAACGGGCCTCTCATGCGTGAGTAGACCGCACACGACAACCTCACATGCGCCGTTTCGTTGCTGACAGACACCCTAGGCAAACGGGAGGTTCCAGTTCTGCGTAAGTCGATCAGACGGCGTGCTGAGTCGGACCGCGTGACGCTCACAGTCAGGACAGTGCGACGGACCAGGCTCTCCCGCGGGAGACTTCACCACTTTCCGGGGCGACTGCACTCGCCCTGGCGGAAACACCCGCAACTGTGGTGACGGCGGCGTAAGTTCATACTCATCAACGATGAAACGCACCTTCTGGGCGCTTTTGCTGACTCAGTGTTACTTAGTACACTTCTTGCGTGAGTTCTCCTTCCGGCGCAGTGGCCCTGTCGCTTGCAGAACGCTGTACTGATCAAACTAGTGTATCCCCTAAGTTGGCTTCTCAATGGGAGGGCTGGAGGAGTTGTTGTTCGCAGACTTTGCGCTGGGGTTATGAGGTCCATGGGAAGCCATTCTATAGTATATATATCTGTTAACGTGGTTGTGATTAAGGCCCAGTAGAGAGATCTGTGTGACCGTGCTGATAATCTTGATCTTGGGTTTCGAAGCCCTTGAACACCTCGTCCTTCGGCCACTGGCTTGCACTTACCGCAGATGAATTTCGGCGAATGTTCCCACGGCCGGCAGACTTGAGACAGAGCTTTGCCCCCAAATAGAGCAAGCGACTTTATGTGGTCAATATCGGTTATGGTATTTTCATTGTATGCGTTTTATGTGGTATACTTTAAGGGGTGAACTGTTACAATCTTTTTGATGGTTGCGACTGCAGATGCGCAGATAGAGCAAGCGACTTCACTGCTACCAAAGTCTGCTGCCTATAAATCCAGCCAAATCATGTGCCTGCAGCCTGTAGTCTCGAGCCGAAGATTACGAGATACTTGGTGCCTTGTCAATGCTCGAAGCTCAAATAGGTATGCCCTTATCCGTGGCACCTTTACCAAAACGACATGTCAGTTGAGACTTGCAATACTGTTTAGTTACTAGACTGCAAATGCTACTCAACAGTACTGCACGTGCCATCGGTTCTCTTTGCGAGCGATAATTAGCGTATACACGTGTTCCGGCAGAGCGCGTAAGTCCGGCAGCAAGAGTATGTGCTCTACCATGCTCTTGTTGTTACATGGATAACCTCAGTCAAGAAAAAGTTGAACGGACACTTTGGTACATGTAAGTAGCCACGTGGCGCAACTTGCACCAACCCATACCTAGCTAGGTAGTAGACAATTTGACCATTGGCGATGCAGACCGCGAATTACAGATCACACGCATGCACATCAGCATCCGCGCCAGTCGACATCTTGGCCGCAGTCGTTTTCCCATGCCATTCTCCCCGCCTTCAATCTTTTTCAAATTCAAGAAAACGTTGCTTCATCCAACTCCACTGTCAGATTCATGCACGTGGCACTTAACTATGCTTGCTTGGATGATCAGCGCAGTTCTCGGAACGAGACTGAATGAAGAAAGATTGGGGATAGCGATTTTGTAACGACCAATCAGCGCTCTAATCAGTTCGACGTACATGACTACACGGAAGCACCAGAGCCGGCCTTTCCCGGCGGTATTCTTTACGAATGCGAACTCCTCGTTCTTCGAGTCATCTGATGCGTGCTAAGACTGCAACTTGCCCTATGCTTACTCATCATCAGTCGACCCATCTCCTCGGGGCCGGTAATAGAACGATGAATTCTGGCGTCTCCATCCAGTTTCGATTTTTCGAAGCTCGATTCGTGTTCCGCAGTAGTGTCAGTAGGTGACCATCGTGTCAGATATCTCGACGTCAGAATTCGCCAACACGAGGGGGCTAGACCACTGCCGAGTGCCGAGTCGCCACTTATACCGAGAAGTTTTAAATTCCGAAGGGGCATGCCGTTGGAGGTACTTATTGTAGGGACGGTGGCGCCTGTTGGCACGAGCGACGTCGAAACGGCGCCAGACAGGGTACTCGACCCCGATGGTTCGGGAACCGGGCGAGGGGTTATTAGTCGCGATGAAGCCCGTTGCATCGGATGGGAGCCGCGTGCTGCGGTTAAATACCCCCTCCTCTCTTCCCCCGCCTCCAGCCGCTATTGCCGACAGGAGCTGGTGCGGAGTGTCGTGTGGTTGCGCCCGCCGCTGGAGATGCGGGTTAAGATCGTGAAACCAACTTGACTTGGCGTCCAGCGGCGCTTGACGGATGCCGGTGGATGTGCCCCGGACGGCCCGAAGTATCGGACAAGTGGCTAGATCAGTCTCGATGGTATGTCCTGAAGACAGGATAGTAGGGTGTACGGAGCCTTTAGTGCGTACCACGATCTGATTGCATGCCATCTGAAGCCCAACGTAACCTATATGCATCGTCTTATGGTTTTGTGGCATGGAGGTATGTCTTCTTGACCACTATGCTCGGCGTCGCTTACCAGCAGAGCTGTCGTGCTAACATGGGGTAATTGACAGGATGACGATGCCATTCAAAAATGACATATTCGTCAAAACATATTCGTGACGGTCCGATTAAACTCATCGTTTCCTTTTTTGTATTGTGGGCCTCAACTGCACGGGTTCAGACATTGAAACATATGATCACTGCATGGCGAAAACCAAATGTACATGTAATAATTCTAGCCGTAGACTCTTCATTTAATCTCGTGGTATCATTCAAATACATAAAAAGGCCCCGGACAATCTCTGTCACGGCAACGTGAGACAGTGTCCCGGCCTCCGCGGATTCGCTGGCTCGGAGCGCCACACGCTGAACTCGACGGTCTTACTGATCCCGCCCATCGGATGGTTGGACTCCACGTTCTCGAGGTCGACGTCTGACCTCGACGGGCCAGCGCTGCACGTCGTCACCATGTTCTCCTGGGAGCTCGTCCGCCTGCCGCCGCGGACCTCGACGACCCGCTCGCTCTGCTGCGTGGCGGGGTCCCAGTCCTCGGGCTTCCTGGACGAGAGGAAGCCCCGGAGCGCGGGGCGGCTGGGACACGCCGTGTCGTAGACCTGCGTCGTGAAGACTAGCTTCGACGCCAGGACGTCGATGCTGACGACGATACGTCAGCCTCAACAGAACCTCAACAGAACATATTTGATGAAGGGAAGAACACGTGACTTACAACATGACGACCGGAAACAGGCACTCCAGCGTGTACGCGAAGCGGTCCAGCTGACTGGCCGCGTTCGTCGCGCTCTGGGCCGTGATCTGGAACGAGTACGTGATGGCCCTCATCGTGCCGAGGACGGCGAGCGTCGCCAGCCGGACCTCGGTGCTGCGCATGAGGTACTTGAACAGGCCGCCCTTGAGCGCGGCCCGGAGCGAGGTCGACTTGACCTCGGCGAACATCTTGAGGAGGAAGAAGGCGCTCAGGCACTCGAGCGCGGCAATGAGCACGAAGTAGGCGATGTGCAGGTTGTTGACGGTGCTCTGCAGGTTCGTGTTCCCGCGGAGGATGTACCGGACCCGCGAGACGGCGATCATGACGCGGATGGCGACGATGGCGGCGACGGCGAGCCAGAAGAGCGTGTTGAAGAGACGCCAGCCCCGGTCCTTCAGTATCCGGCGGAGCAGGACGTAGCTGTAGAAGGACAGGCCGACCTCTTGAATCTAACGTTGAGTCCGTCAGTTCGATTTCTCTCTCATCTCTCCCTCTCCGCGACCCGCAACATGATGTGGTCGGGACGCACCAGCCAGAACAAGTCCCCGAACGCGGAGGCGGCGGCCTTCTGCTTGAGGGAATACGTCTCGTCGTAGTAGGCATAGTAGACCAGGCCGTTCGCGACGGCCCCGGCGGCGGACGAGATGATGGGGACGACGGTGATCTGCGAGAAGGTCGTGATGCCGACGATGAGGAGGCCGAAGATGACGTTGGCGGCGCCTATCGTACTCAATATCGACCAGCTCAGCTCGAAGTACACTGGCACTATTGGCGTCGACATGATGTCGCCCATGGAGCTGTTCGATGACATCTGGGCGCTCGCATGGCGGTTTTCACGATCGTTCGGAGGAGAGGCAGTCGCAGTCAGATACGTAGCCTGGGGTTAGGAAAAGGGCAGGCCTGGGTGGTAGTGATGGGCGATCACAGGCTTTTGAATCCATCCAAACCTTGTCTCGTGTGGTGTGAGGGAGAGTGCGAGTGAGCGCGTGTCTGTTATACGTGAGCCACACCCACCAAGCACCAACACGCCATGTCGTATTCGTCGAGCGGATGTCAAGCCATTCCTTGCTCGCAAGTCTTGAGTCGGAAACCTTGCGACACGTGAGTTGTCGGCTGTTGTCTTTGAGCCTGCGCCTACTGGGATCAGACAACTGGGCACGCCGGGCACCATGGCCAGCAGTGGGCTTGTGTGTCGGGACCGTATGCCGCGGTTTCCGGACGAAGACGACATTGATGTTGCGCAGGGGATCGACAAAAGTTGCTGTGAGCACTACAAGTGAGTAAGAAGGCGAGAGGGCATCTCGGACGCGAGTTCCGGAAGGAAGTCTAGGTTTTCCTACACTAAAGGGAAGGTTAGGTTCTATGGTGCTACAATAATAGTCCATCTTTGCCCAGACCAGACCAGACCAGAGGTTGATGAATTCTGTTGAAGCTGAGCACATGGCGCGGAGGACCGATCCATCGGACGATTGAGCTCTAATTTCACAGCCTCGGGCGCCTCGATCTGTCTTCGAGCAAAGCGACTCCAGAGTCTTACTGATTGAAGCACAACCAACGAGTCCCGCGGGTTCTCCAGTTGTGGTTGGCTGGCAATCGTCGGTCTTCAAAACGACTTTATAATGCGGTCCGTAAGCATCGCCCTATCGCTGTCAGTCAGCCCAGCCCGTCAGAGTTTCGTCGCGCGGCACTTGCAAGTTTCCACAAAGCTTAAATGTTCAACCCTTCTACCCTCCGGAGGAGGGATATCGCTGCAGGAAATAGAGCAGAGCAGAACTTACACGCACTCCTTTCTCCACCCAAAACGTGGTAGCAGTCTTCGGCTGTCTGCCCTACTATAGTGCACCATTACCCGGTCGTACGACAAGGATCATGATTAGCACACACCGATCGATGGTGCGAAGGTGGCGAACCAAACCTCGGTTCCGTTCTGGCAAAGGGTCCGGTTTCGCGACGCAGCTCTCGGGTCCTAGTAGAGGGCCACCCGAGCCGCTCGTACGTATGTACGCTTCTACTGCCCAGTGCGTGGTGCTGCTGGCTTGTGCACACGGCGTTAAGGGACTGCGGGGGTGAGGAGGTGGATGGGGAACCCTGAATACGGGAATATGACGATGTTTGGCTGTAATAATGTCGATGCGAGGGGTCCCGCGATGAGCAGCCAAAAACAGGATAGCAGCTTTCATCCCAGAAGGATCCCGCAGGAGGCTGACGAGCTGTTGCGTAGAAAATGCTTAGAAATGACTGTCCCACGTTCTGAAATCTCGTTGGTTATCTCGCGCCGATGTTCGATACCGTGAGGGGGGGTGTGCGGTTTGACCTCTCTTCCTTTACCTTTTGACCTCCGGGCTCTTATCTACAGACTCTGAATTCGGCACGGGCTACTGGGCACACACAAGCCTCCAATCGGCGGCCGCCTCATTGGACGGCCCGTAAAATCATGTACACTGAGGCAAAACGTTCAGGATTAAAAAGCCACTCCTCAAACGCGGGTTTGGTGCGATGGCGACTCGTGCCGGGTTGTTCTCAGTGGATCTTTCCGCGGGCCTAGCCTGATGTCCCCATCGCCTGATGTCCCCATCGCCTGAGGTTGACACGCCTGAGGATGGAGATGCCGGCGTCGACGTCGAATGGGGGTTGGTGTGTGTGTGTGCGCTCCCCGACTCGTGCGCGATCAAGCGCTCCCGCCCTCCTGATGCCTTCCGATCGGGACTGGGAGCGCACCAGCCGGTGGCTGAGATGAGAGGGGAGGATCCACGAGAGGCTTTGACAAGCAAGTGTAGCCTGGAGGAGGGCGGACGGGGTTGAGAGTCGGCATCGATGTCTGAGGTGAGCCGGAGCACTCTCCATCTCAAGGTTTCTGATGTGCTCTCAACAACTCGTCTCCACACCGCCTCGTTGAAGAACTCTACCGGATGAACAGACGACTTTCCAGACTCTCAGTGAGGCTTTCATCGACTGAACTCGTTGCTTGGCCGACTCTCTTGATAATTGCTGCCCATCCGTGCTGTCCGGCTGAAGTGCTAGCCATCCATTCAATGAGGCTACTTCAATTCCTATTTGAGGGCCAACAACGGTCGGTGACCTGGTGTCCCTCATGGCTCTTCGCATACCCGGAGTTGTCGTTCAACTGCAAGTCTGTGGCGGGGGAGACGAGTTATTTATTCGATCGGCTTTTGTAAATGAAACGACCCTTGCCCATCAGGATCAATCCGCCTTCCCCGCGCGCAACTGCCTAGGAATAGAACTCTAACAGCGACCAATCGATCGGGAAGTTGTGCCCGGGATTTGGACGGGCCTCCCTGCCATCGTAAACCTTGGACTGAGTCGGGCAAGAGCTGCTGGCGCCGGCTTCGCGACAAAGGACGCAGAGTGAACCCGACGCCTTGACGTACGGCGATTGACAGACGACTCCGGAGCTGCCGAACGATGTCTCACGAACCGCCCGGCACAGCACCGACCACCGCCGGCTGTTTTCATGGAAAGGAAGTTCGGAGCGGCGCCCAAAACTAAGTCGGCACCATCGCCGCGTCACCAAGATACTGGAACTCGAGAAAAGCAGGCTAACACAAAAGGTATCATTGGTGTCATTATCATATGGCTCACCCTTTCCACGGGTGGCCGAGCGGTGAGCTCTTGGTCCTGTTTGGAACAACAATCCTCTCCAAGGCGCCCATCGCTAAGTTACAATACAAGTTCCGACGCCTTCCCAAAATCACAACGAAAAAAAATCGAAAACTTTTTCTTCTCCGAGGCGTCAACTCGTCGTGAGCCTCGTCCCGTGGCATAGTTCCCCCACCCCCCGTCTCGGCAGAAACGTCACTGCCGACATGTAACAAACCCCATCCTCTCGAGAAACTTACAGACGGAAACCACCCTCGGTCGAAATTTCGTACAAGCGTCTGTCCTCCGCGTCGTGATGATCTCTTACATCGTCATCGCCCCCTGAGACTGCGCCCTCGAGCTGTGCGTCACGGAGACGTCGTCGAGGGCGGAGAAGCCGCTCTCCGACCCGAACGCCGACATGCCGTTCCGGCTCTCCACGTCGAACGTCTTCCAGTCGACGAGGCCCTCGGACCCGGCGCGGGGCGGCTGATTCGTGTTGAAGTCGAACCCCGCCTCTCCCCCTCGCGCCGGGGCCGAGGAGGAGGAGGAGGAGGAGGCCGCCGCCGCCGCCGCCATGCTCGACTGCACCAGGTTCTGCGCGGCGCCCGAGATGTACTCCTCGATGTACGAGCACCCGCACCCGCCGTGCTGGAGGACCATGTTCTTGAGCATCAGGATCTCGCCGCGCAGCATGGACGCCTCGGCCGTCAGGTTGCGGTGGATGCCCTCGACGACGGCCTCCTGGGACTGCAGCTCCGCGATGCCCTTCTGCTTCTTCTTGCGGCACTTGTACGCCGCCTCGCGGTTTCGCGCGCGCACGCGGTCGCGCTTCTCGTCCGGGCCGCCGCCGCCGCCGCCGCCGGCCGCGCGGGGGTGCTGGTCGTCTGAGGCGCTCGAGGCGTCCGAGGCGCGCCTCGCGGCCGCGGCGATTGTGGTGGGTTTCTTTTTGTTCTGCGTCTTCGTCTTGGCCTGCGAGGCGGCGCTGGCCTCGGACAGGCGGGGCCGGCCCCTCCGCCGGCTCGGGACCTCTGCGTTCCCCGCCGGCTTGGTCCCTACGGCCTGGACCTTAACATCTTGCACCGGAGAGTTGAGGATCGCGGGATCGACGGGGGGCGACACGCTGCTGTTGCTCGTTGGCGGGGAGAGCGGGTTGCTCGCGGGCGAGTTCTGCCAAGCGGACGCCGCGGAGGAGGGGCTCTCCGAAGTTGCTGCTGCGAAAGATGGCGCCGCGGGGGCAGATGATAAAGCGGACAGGGTTACGAAGCCCGGCTGCTGAGGCTGTTCGAGAGACGCCGGCTGCGAGCTCGCCTGCTGCAGGTTCTGGCGGAGGAAGTACCGAGCCTGCTCCTCCTGGGCGTCCCGTTGCTTCTGGTAGCCCTGGCTCCGGTCCTGGTGCTGCTGCAGCGTCTGTTCCCCTGTCGAGACGGCAAAGAGGTTAGGGAACAGTTCAGGAAAGGCGTTACTCGGCAACCCACTCTGCAGCGTACTCACACCTACTGGGCCGAAGTCCATGGTTGCGTTGTCTTTGGGCTCCCGTGGCTTGGGTCTCTGGTGTTGTTGTTGCCAAGGGCAGGGGGAGAAGAGAGTTTACCGGGGGTATTAGCCTGGCCGATCCAGGTTGGTCGATGTCGAAACTGATTGGCCAGGTTGTGTTCGTGCAAAGCTCAAGGACGTTGTCCTATATGTTGCTGCGGTTGATATGGCAATTATGAGGATTCGAAAAGACTCTGTGTTGGAGTGCGATTTGTCTGAAGGCAGCCGTAGTGACCGGTTGCTGACTGATGGTGTTGAGAATGTGTATGTACGTATAGTCGGGAGAACACAAACCGGGGAGGGGGTTCGTAAGAGAAGACGCAAGTTTCTTTTATACAAACCATAAAATGATTTCCAACAGACGCGGGGAGGCGGACTCCAAGTCCCGTCCTGGCCTGGCACGGCATGGCAGGATAGGATGAATACTTGCTTCTGAGGAAAGCAGAGGACATGGGCACGGCATGGCACGGCAAGGTGTAGGACAGTGGCACAACACGGTGGAACGAGGTGCGTGTGCCAGCTTCCATGGAGCTCCAGCTGTGCGTGATGCCGTGGAAACGGTGAGGGGCCAGTCAGATTGGATGGGGAGGAGGGGCTTCACATTCTGTCCCATCAAAACCCCCAACAGCACAGCCTACAAGGGGGAACGGTGACCCGTGCCTACGCCAAGGTAGGGAAGAGGCGGCAGGGTTGTATTAGTGGATATTCCTCGATCTACAGGTCGAATCTTTGGGTTTGCGGCTTGTCTGGGCAGCTAGCACTGTACGATGACGAATGTCGACACGCTGCTTTCGTCCGCCAAGTGAGGAGCCCCGGAGGATGTTCTCCGGGGCGTGTGAGACGTCTGATTGGACGGGCTGTTGCCGGAATGGCCTCCGGAGCGGAGACGGCCTCTCACAACGGTCGGAATAATCTCCGTTTCGGCTGACGGAACGGACGAGTTGTATTCCTCCCCTCCCCAATGGCGTTTGCTGATCGGTCGCACCCAAGCGTGCTCTTCCAAGTATTTTCGAACTTTTTGAACGGAGCACAGGGGTTTGCTCCACATGCACACACAGTGCGGTGTTGGTTTTTTTTTATCGTTCATAACTTTTGTCGTTCCATCGTGGATTTCTCCAACTTGACGATCAGCGTCTTGTTGGTATCTAGTCACTATTGATGTAGTTTACACAGTATTACATGGCATCCCCGAGTTCCCGAAACCCTCTTGTCATTGCCCGGAGCGCATCCCGTGGAATTAGTAACGGCGCGTGGCTTTCCACGAACCGAGTGGCGAGAAAACCCTGAATTCCATCCATTTCATTGCATTGCGTCTTCCCAACATCCACCCACCCGAGCCACAGTTTTCCTCGTCTCAGCCACTGACACTGACGGTCCCTGGAGGGGTGCGACCCCCATCCCGTTTACGCTAGCATCTGCCGTTCGTGACACACCCAGGTTTCCTAGCTATTCGCCTCTCAAAGAATCATCGCCTCCCCATGGCATCGTCATGTCTGCCATTATTGGTCGGAGGTGCCTCCCTTTTACCCCTCGCCAGCGATATAGAACGCAACCGTTCCTGAGTTTCAATGGGGCGCAGGTGACAAGGCCGCCCCCAAGACCCCTCAGATCCCTTTTGGACCCGGAGAAAACTTGATTTTTTTTTTGGCCTTTACGGTTGGTAAGCAGTGGTCCCGTCACACGCCTCTAGCTTCGTCCACTCAGCGTTGCCGTTCTGAACGGAGGCTGCTTCCGGCAGGAGGGGCAAACTCCGATGGGCTTTTCAAATCTCGATCTCGTCGTCAATTCCCATGGAACTCCCTGTGGGTCCTGCCACTCTCCCCCTCGGACGAAAAGCTCCTCCCACATCGCTGTGACATTATCCTTTTCTTGTTTTTCTTTTTCTTCTTTCCGTCTTTTGCGAGTCTTTGCATCGGATATTTTCTACCCGTCTATCCACCTCGTCCCTTGGCACGTATCACTGACTCACGATACTCACGATACTCACGATACCTACTAGCGTAGGAGGGCAGTTCCAAAGATGTTGCGCCGATGTCGCCGTCGTAATCAGGCTAGCAACTCAACAGTTTGCAGAGTCTAACGATGCAATGAGTCAGTCGCAGTCGACACGTTGATCACGGCTTCCACAGGCGACGCTACGAACAGGCACAACCTCGACTGCCGAGCCGACGAATGCGCCGGTCGATCACCAGGGGACTATCCAGCTAGCCCGACCAACGTTCCTGGCGGGCCGCTGAGGGCTTGTCACTGGCGAGTCGCGTGTGGCTCGATCCGAAGATCTAGGCAACCCAGGGCCAGCACTATCCGTTCCCGAGACAGGGAGACCGGAAAGGGCAAAGACGGCCGCGAATGGCGCGATGCTTAACCCGCATCGCGTCCTGAAATGTGAGAGCCCGTCGCCAAAGTTGTCCTCGCGGTCGTCCTCTTCTTACCGCTCTGCCGAAACCAGTCGGCCTCCTTCTCGACCTGACTTTTTCGTCGAGGCTGCGAAACGATTCCAACTCGGGACTCCGTCTCCCGCACAAGACGAAGTCTACCATTCTTGAGCCGCAGGGCTGACGCGACGCTGGGAGCTTCCTTGCGCGCGTGACAGCGGCTGATCCCGGTTCGTCCGCTCTGGTCTGCGCGGAAGAATGCGTGCCATCTCCATAATGACGACGTTCGTTGCTTCCCAAGTGGAGAAGACACCAGGGGGCCAGGCCCCGTTCGGACGGCCGAAGTAGGCAAGGCACTTGGGACACGACTCGGGCCGTGGCCATCACCCAGTATCGTCGGGAATCATGACAACTATCACGTATGTTATGTTGATGCCGAGAGCCTGTCCCGGTAGATTTGACAACCCACACAAGAGTGCTTGGAAGAATAAGAGAACGGGCTGCGGTGCCAGACCTACTTCAGGCAGTTGGAAGCGCATCTCCAGCTGGCCGAACCTTGGATCATACCTTCACTGAGACAACATACACCTTCTATTGCTATTACACCGAGCCTTTCGGCTATCTGGATTGGCGGCTACTCCACCGGTTCCTGCTTCGAAACTTCGAATGGAAGATCGCCCTCTTCCCGACACTTGCAGGTCGATCATATGGCACAAGCATGGAAAGCCAGCCCGTCGGGAGACTCACATCATGGGGCTCTTGCGGCCCAACTAGGCCTACTCCGCACCGGCTAGAGCATTCATCGCGCAACGCGTCAGAAACAGGCGACAACGGCCCGGTTACGGCTGGACTAGGACTAACTACTCGAAGGTATGTATGTACTTAGTCACCCGTCTCCGGACTTCCGTCAGGGGGATTCTTCCTCCTATCCTGTGTCAAAGACAAACTGAGCTTGTAGTCTATCAAACGAAGTTGATTGCGGAATACACAACGAGCTAACTGGACTCGGGTACCCTCGCCCATCTGGTCTCGACATCAGCCACCCAAGGCGTGTCTCAAAGCAGGTCCAGTCTCGGGTATCCGGTGCGGAACACATTCTCGGGGTCGAACTTGGCTTTAACCTCCTTCAGCCTCGCCAGCGTCTCTTCCCCGTACGTCGCGACCCAGTCCGTGTCCTTCTCCGGCCCGAGGTTGCGGTACCCGTACGGCAGCGCCAGGCCCTGCTCCGACAGGCCCTCAACCACGCCGTCCATCCACTGCTTGTACGCCTTGAACTCGGGCCCCTCGCCCTGCGCCAGCGGGACACCCGCCGCCGGGTTCACGATGCGGTGCCGCCTGCGGAGCGGCCAGCACGCCCCCGGGTTCTTCCGCAGCACCCGCCCGTGCGCGCTGTGAACGACGTTCGCGCAGTCCGGGCCCGGTGGCGGGACCCCCGCGATGATCCGGCTCACCTCCGGGCTGAGGTACTCGATCGTGCGTAGGCGCGACTCGTAGGTCACGCCGGAGGGATTGGGGAACGAGCTGAAGAAGGTGTAGTCGTCGACTACGTTTTGTTAGCGCGATCGTCATAGCAAACGCATTCGATCAAGACCTCATACCTGCCGCCACGGTACTCAAGAGAGGAGTGCCAAGCGCCCTGAACTTCTCCAAGAACGCCCAACCCTCGTCGAGCTTGTCGTCCTCCGAGGTCCAGACAAACAGCCACGCCAGCACCGGCCCGACGCCGGGCAACGTCATGTGCACCGCCTCGCCCGAGAAGTTCACCGGCAGCTCCCGCTCGAGCTCCCCGAACCGGGTGAACACGTCGACGGCCTGGTCGTCGGGGAACCCGACGATGCCGCACAGCGTCGCCGTCTCCGGGTACACCCTCAGCCGCAGCTCGACGACGACGCCGAAGTTGCCGTTGCCCGCGCCGCGCAGCGCCCAGAGCAGGTCCGGGTGGTCGTCCGTGTCGACGACGTCGCCGCCCGCGAGCGCGACGCGCGCGCCGAGGACCTGGTCGACGCCCAGCCCGTAGAACGCGCTCGACCAGCCGTAGCCGCCGCCCAGGGCCCACCCCGCGACGCCGACCGTCGAGCACCACCCGTGCGGCGTCGTCACGCCGTGGCTGTGGAGGAACTTGGCCAGGTTGACGCTGATGATGCCGCCCCCGACGCGGGCCGACTTCTTGTCCTCTGCGATGGCGACGCGGTCCAGCGCGCGGAGGTCCAGGACGACGCCGTCCTGTCCCTGGGCCTCCTCGAAGTTGATGCTGTGGCCTCCGACTCGGATGGCGAAGGGGATGTTCTGCGCCCGCACCTCCCGGAGGACGGTAACGACCTCGGCCTCGGTCCGCGGGCGGATGATTGCCATCGGCCTCTGCGTCGCTCCGGCGTTGTAGTACCCCCGGACGACCTCGTAGCTCTCGGCCGAGAGGGTATAGATCAGCAGGTCCGGGTGCGCCTCCGCGAGGCCCCGCAAGGCGGGTGCGTCCGCGGCGATCTGCTCCCGCGTCGACGCCTCGGGGCTTACGATGCGGAATTCCGCAGAGGCTTCGAGTAATGCCATTGCAATTGACCGGGGTTGTTAGTTATCAATCGATGTAAACTGGCTGAAGCCTCCAGGCGAAGTAGAGAGGTAAAAGTAGAGGCCAAGTGTTATCGTCGACTCCCGTCGAACCCCTCTTTCTTAAAAGCGGCCAACATAGAGCAATGGCAACGTATGTTGGTTCAGGGGACCTGAAGAGACCCTTGGCTTGTGGGGTGGTATTGAGCCAATTCGAATGCGCGAAACACCAATGAGAGATCCTTTAACTCACGATGGACCACAAAAGCTGCAGGCCGCTGCCGGGGGTCTGAAGTGGCTCACGTCAGACGGATTGCGACGAACTGGTTGTCAAAGTCGCATTGGATCTTTTGTGCTGCCAGGGATGAGCTCCGCTGAAGATTCCTCCCGTTGTCGTGGAATGGGTGTGTTGTTTAACAGGCACGTCGCCAATCCTTCGCGTCCCTATCATCCTCTGAGGGCAATTCAGCAAGCGCTGGACATCGCGAACCTGCAGCATACGAGCGGGGTTCTCTCCTTCCAGATCAGCACTAGACCCTACAGGGCCGGCCCGTCTGTGTCGGCGAACCGGCGTCATGCAACGTCCACCCCCAGCCCCTTAGATGTCGACGGCTTCGATGGCACCTATCGCGCCGTTGTGTAGGTAGACGTCACGGACTCGGGCGACGAGAAGTCGGACGAGCCCCAGCCCGTCTGGTCCTCGAGGAGATCCTCGATGAGCCAGTCCGAGGAGGAGGTCACGGCGGCGTTGGCGACGTAGAACGACAGCCGCTCGTAGACCCGGAGGCCGTGCGCGTCGTGAACCGGGTTGTACCACATGATGCTCCTGAGGCTCTCCCTGAACTGGGGCCACGTCAGTCCCAGGCAGTCCTGCAGCCCTGCCAGCATCGGCATGAGCCACTCGTCCTCGGTGCTCTGGAAGACGGCGAGGTCGGCCATGACGAGCGTCCACGCGACGACGAGCCTCGTGGCGTCGGACGCGACGCCCTCGGGGGCCTCGATCCTGCGGAGCATCTCCCGCAGCCGGTCGGCGAGGTACAAAAACTTGAGCTTGAAGCCCTGCATCTGCATGAAGAGCGTGGTGAGGAAGGCGAGCATGGCGAGGCGGAAGGCCTCGGCGACGGGGTCCACGTTGGAGAACTCCATGTACAGCAGGCGGTACTCGATGGACGTCATCAGCTGGTGGAAGCTGTCGGCCGGGATCCTCCTCGCCTTGAAGAGCTGGTTCGCCATCCGCGAGTAGTCCCGCAGGTCCGAGAAGGCGTGGCTGAGCCGGAGGTCGATCGCGTTGAGCATCGCCCGCACGGCGCAGCGGCCGCGCCTGGTCTTCACGCCCCCCGGGCAGGGCCCGAGGATGGAGTTGAAGGCGCGCTCCCACGAGAGGCCGTCCCGGAAGTACTGCGGCCTGTCGCCCGTGAGGAGGGACCAGGCGACGTCGATGCTGTCGGGCTTGGGTGTCAGCATGCTGCTCAGTTGGGAAGGATGAGGACGCGAGAGAGGAGAACGGCTTACCGCCATAACTTGACCTGGAGCTGGAGGTTGTGGCTGAAGGCCTCCACGCCGCCGCGCAGCTCGACGATCTTGCGCAGCGCGCCCACGTGGGCGGCGGCGGCCTTGTGGTCCCCGAACATCTCGGCCAGCAGGGTGGCGGCCACGATCGTGGCGATGGTGGACTCGGTCAGGTCCTGCCCCTCCTCGGCGATGTTCTGGTTCAGCAGCTTCAGGCTCTTCCAAGTGTGGTATTTTGCCCGCTTGCTCATGGCCTCCCCGCGGGCCGTCTCCTGGATCGTCGAGACGGTGGCCAGGGTCAGGTGGAGGTAGGCCTTGTCCGTGAGCAGCCAGAGGAACCAGGGGCTGCTGCTCATGTCGTGCTGCATGCACCACTCGGCCGGGTACATGGATTCCTTGATGACGGAGAAGACTAGGGATTTAAGCATAAGCGTGAGAAGGGGGGCGAGTGACATCGGGGATATCGGCGGAAGCAGGGGCACTCACACTCGAAGGCCATACTGCGACCAATATCGTCGATCTCGTCGGCGAACTTGAACATGTGCATGTCGTGCGGGGTGCGCTGCACTCTGGCGACGGATGAACCCTCGGCGACCTCGCTCGTCGCTTCGTTCGACTCGTCGGCCACCGGAGCGACTGCCTTGGGTCGCGTCGGGACCAGGGCTCGAGACGGCAGCTCGCGGGAGCTGCCCTCGCCATTCCACGCGGCGGCGGCGGCAGGGGACGGCTCAGCCTTACGGGTGTTCTTGCCTCGCATGACGTGGCTCCGGATCATCTTTCGGTCTTCCGATTTGGACTTGCCGGTCTCGTCGGAGAGCACGAAGGCGAAGCCTTTGTTGGCTGTAAGGGGGAAAGTGGCATCTCCGGTCAGCAACGGCTCGATCCCGATCGCGATCCTCCCGCAGATGGCTTACCTGTGCGTTTGGGGCCCATCTCCAGCTGACCAAATCGGCAACTCGTAACAAACGCGGTCTCTCTGGCGGTTCGAGTCGACAATGAGCCCGATAGGGTTACGTTACGGCTTCTGTATGAGGCTAGGCTTCTTCGTAGTTACGGACGCCTCTGCGGCTTGTTGACGGGATGCAGGCTCGCTTCGTAGACCCTCTAGGGGCAATGATCTGGTAAGTCCGATGGTTCGCTTAAGTAGAGAGGTTTGGCAGGTCTCGAAGGAATGACGGAGGTCGTTGGGTAGAGGCAGCAAAACGACGATTCTGAGAAGTGAGGTACGACTATTTTCCTAAACGGGCATGCCGTCAAGACCGGTGATGGTCGAGACGAGACCGTTCCATTATAGGGACGGAGACAGGTGTTTATGCAGGCAAAGAATCCCCCCTTCGTCCGCCAACGTCTTCATCCCCTGCCTTGCGGCACAGCGAGAGATTCTAGAGCTCCTATTGGGTCGCGAACGAAATATTGCTGCAGGCAGCATATACGCTTACTCTCTGCACCAAAGCCAATGATAGATTGGTTGCCTCTTCCGGCCTAGTGCTGATGCTCTCTGCGGCACGTACGTTGGGAGCATGAGCGTATGACTGCGTCTAGGGGTCCCTGTCCCCGTGGGAAAGTACGCCTTGCGCGTGTTTGCTGGCGCGTCATCACTGGCCGCAGGGCCGGAAAAGCTGCTATTCCGACACATTTCGTCTTCCGACTGGCCGGCTTCGTGCGGCGGTCTCCACCCCGGCCGTGCGCCCGCCGGAGCGCCTGATACCGGAGTGGGGCTTGGCACCGGCGGCCGCCCCGAAGAGGTCGGGCGACGACGACGCGCTCGGAATGTTGAAACAGCCCGGTTCAGCTGAGCGTGTTGGTCCATCATGCAATTAAGTCCCCCTTTGGTGACAGTTTTCATGCTCGTTGTCTCTCCCCAGCGATTAAGCTTCAGGCCCCCCACGGGTGTCGTAGGCAATCTCGAGCTCGGCCATGTAAGGTACATTTATCTAGGTGACGACGCCGGGGTCCAGGCTCCAGGCTGAGTGTTGATCATTGTGCAAGAGCGTGGCGCGGACATCGTGGCTTTCTATTTCCGTCGACTCCTCATTCGCCATCACCTCCAGTGTCAAGTTCAACTGTCCCAACGTCCAATATGCCAAGGTAGGGTGGACATATAAGAGGATCGCCGAAAGCGCTGGGGGAAGGTGCTTTTGAGGGATCGTCAGCGTCGCCATCATCATCAGCAGCAGTAGCCAACCCCACAGTTCAATACCAACCCATCATCAACATACCCTTCTCCTATCACGTCCCCTGATCACATCGACGCCGCCAAGATGACGAGCTCCATAGAGATGAAACCCTACGAAAACTTCCAAAAGATCTTCATGAAGTCCCAGCTCTGCTCCGAGCCCAACTTGCCACCCGCGGGGTTCTCCCTTGCCGGGCAGACCGCTATCGTCACGGGAGCCAACAGCGGCCTGGGCCTCACCTGCGCGACGAAGCTCTTGGACCTGGGCTTGACACGCCTGATCATGCCCGTCCGGTCCGCGGAGCGGGGCGAGGCCGCCGCATCCAAGCTGCGCGAGAAGCACCAGTCCGCCACCGTTGACGTGTGGCCCCTCGACATGATCTCCTACGACTCGGTCCAGGCTTTCGTCGCCCGCTGCGCCGACCTGCCGCGCATCGACTTCTTCATCCACGGCGCCGCCCTCTTCGCCGAGTCCTTCCGCCTCTCCCCCGCGGGGCACGAGGAGTCGATCCAGGTGAACTACCTGTCGACCGCCCTCCTCGCCATCCTCCTCCTGCCCGTGCTACGGGACCGCGCGGCGCCGGGCAAGCCCGGGCGGCTGACGCTCGTCAACTCGGCCGCGGCCAACACGGCCAAGTTCGCGCAGCAGGGCAAGACGCCGCTGCTCGAGGCCTTCGACGACCCCAGGGGCTTCGACGACGCCATGGAGCGGTACGTGACGACGAAGCTGCTGTTCCACCACTTCCTGGTCAAGCTCGCGGGGCACGTGAGGCCGGAAGACGTCGTCGTCAACATCATCGATCCGGGCCTGTGCAAGGGGTCGAACCTGCACCGGCACCTCAGCGGGCCGGCGAGGGCCGCCATGTACGTGGGCAAGGCCGTGATCGGGAGGACGCTGGAGACCGGGGCGTCGACGTACATCGACGGCGCGGTGCTCAAGGGGCCCGAGACGCACGGCTGCTTCGTCATGGACTGGGCCATTGCTCCGTAAGTTGAAACCCGGGGAGACGAAAGAAAGAGAAAGTGTTGTGAGAAGAGGGAAAGTTTGAGCTGACATTTGAACGTCGACCAGATTCGTGCCTACCGTCTACACGCCCGAGGGCAAGGTCGTTACCGAGACTCTGTGGGAGGAGACGCTGCAAGAGCTGGATTTTGCCGGGGTCCGCTCGATCCTCGGTTGCATGCAGTCCGGCGCGCGATAAGCATGCGTGCCGGCTTCCCGGGGTCTCTCATACCGTCTACCTGGGCTCGAAGGAGCAGGTTGGGTGGTATGCAGGAGAGGTGCAGAGCGTCTAATCGCTGGATATGCTGGCTCGGAGTGAGGAGGACAGGATGGCTTCCTTTAATGAGAGCTGCCGATAATATTTTGCAGCATCTTTGGGCGTTAATAGGTGTCAGGGTATCATTTAGTTCCAGCGTTTTGGTTTTCACGCAATACATGCAGCATTCGTCCCAGACACTTGTCAATCTGTTGCTGATGTTTGGTGGCGTTCATGATAGCAAAAGTTCCGGGAAACCCCCCACGCGGCAGGAGGTTACCAACATGAAGGCTCGTATAGCGGATTCGCCATTGCGCTTCGCGACGGCATCCCATCTGCGAGGAGGAATCGAAGCTGCACCACCGACGATATCCGATGATGATAGCGGCACGATCACCTGGCGTGACTGCTTCGAGTATCTGTCAGGCGGGAGCAGTCCATGATACACCACAAACACTACGCAAGTGGAGGCAAAACGATGTCATGAAGCGCAGGATCACCTCCCCCAACACACCCCGATCAGCATAATCTTTGCTCTTCAAAGACGCATCGCGATCTCCGGGAGTCTGGGCCGGCCCTACGCTTACCTCATAGCCAGGGCCAGGCACGGTAAGCCCACGCCTGGCTACATGTCAACGACCACGGAGATCCAGACGCCACCTTGGACCCTGTGGCAACACCTTCCCGGCCAGGACGACAATGGCTTGACCAAACCGAGGCAGCTCCGTCCAGGGCTGTGCGAGTTGTTCGTAGCATGTCTATCTCAAAGGAGGCAAGTGATGTGGTGAAGCAAGTAGCGATCATCCGCTCCAGGTCATTGCGATAGGGTATCACCGGCCCTAAGTTGTCAACATGTCTGCCTAGTCACCAACGTTTGACGCATTGTTGGTCTGTCATCGCGATTCAAACCTGTCGTGATTGTTAGACGCGATCTTGACCAACACCCTTCTCGTCGTCTCGCCGACCTTGGGCAAAGCTAGCAGACCGGTGCGATGGCCATTTTCAGCCCATGTCACCGACGCCAAGCGTGCAGCGAAGGGGGAGGGGCTTCCAACGGAACTCTGCGCTGCATGCCAAGATGCTTTTATCAGCCAGGGATGCTCTCGAGCGAGGAGGTCCCCGGGCCGTTTAGCGCCACAGACTCGCCGTTCAGTCTCGTCTCGAACCCATCCCAGGACTGATAGCGCAGGGCGCGAAACCTTCCCATCATTGATGCCCTGCCCAGAGTTGCCCAAGACTTTCCAAGACGGCAACATGTGCCCAGACGGAGCATTGGCATCGCCAAGTGCGCAGAAACAAACAACCGCCAGAATGCGGCCGCGAGCCGACCGCGGCGTCTGCGCCGATTCGCGCGGACCCAGAGTCTTGGAGAAAGCTTCACTTTTGAGCCTCGAGATGCGGCGCTCCCGTTGTCCGACGGGCGAGTGTCAAGTTGAGTTCAAGACGAGTCCTGGAAAGGCCGAGACTACTGGAAGTCGAATCCCGCGCGGACGAGTCAGTCACGGAGATTTCACCGAGAAGCCAAGAGGCCACGGCTCGCCGGTGAACCGGGTCGAATGAGGAAGCTTGCTATGTCGGCGAAACACACGACCGAGTTTGTGCCCCAGTGCCCCAACTCGTCGGGCGACACCGCGCAAAAGCGGAAGGACTCTCTTTCTCTCTCTCTCTAGGCAGGCGTCAAAGTCGGTTCTCGTCCTGCTTTTTTTTGGGGGGTTTCTGGAGGATGCCATCGTCGGAACCGCGCTGCAGGCAAAAGGTCCCCCCAGAGGTCTTGGCGCGCAGCCTGCGACTTTTTAAGTCATTTTGTCGAGCAAATTAAAACAGCAATGATAAGGATCACGCGCCCGCTTGCGATAGCGGTGGAGGCGTATGTCGCCATTGCACGCGGAAGAGCTGGGCCCAGGGATGGGGGTGGGTGGTCTCCCGGGATAAAGCATCCTATGGGCGGCGACTGAGAATCGACCTGCCGAAAGGAGAAACCTGGAGAAGGGGGAGGCCAGTCCCGGAAGGGCATAGGGACGGCGCCTATGAACTGCCTCGTACGAGAGATGGGCGGTCCTTAACTTTGTGTGAACGACCCTGCAAGACAAGAGTTGCTTTGCCGCAGGGGAGGCGCCGTCAGTGGCTGGAAGTGGCCGTACGAGACGGATGGGAAGGGGATTGGGATGTCTATCATCTGCGAGGGATGAGGGATGACGGAGGGCACACGAGGGGAGGAGTTCCGCCGTCCTGGCGATGAGAAAGCAAAGCGTACGATAGATAGCAGTAGAGCCAAAGGAAGGGTCCGGGTCATCGAGGGAAGAATCGGAGCTGTAGAGAGAGTGGGGGGAGAGTCGCGGTAAAGAGACGAACTACGCCAGCAGAGCACTAGCGCATTTCGTTACAGAGAGTCGAGAGCAATCTGGCCAGAGTTCACACGGCCACGTTAACCAATCTCGTGAGGGGGAATATACAGGGATTCAGCGATAGGACGCGTTGCTCGCCCCATCTAATAAGCTGCCGATACCAGGAGCCAAAGAGGGGGTTGATGACAGGGGTTAAGGGGCCGCGCAAAAAGTCCCTCCCCAAAGAAGTCTCCTGCCGCGGCCAGAGACGGTTTTTTTTTTTTTTTTTTTTAATCAACTTGCCGCCATACGACCTCTAGGCACTTGGTTCGGATGATACGACTCGAGAGAAGTCCGAGGCTCGTGAGTGGCCCGATTCGAACGCAAATAGCCGGACGTGCGGCCGATAAGAGTTGGGGTGAACGATGGAGCTGACTGACAGCTGGGGGAGTGGAACAGGATTACAGGGGCGGCGCCTGGATGAATGTGGTTCCCCCGTTATTCCGTCGTACTTTGGCGATGGCTCGTGTAGTACTTGTTCCGAAATGAAAGAGTCGATGAGATGTTGTTGGTTTTCTCTTCGAACGTCTCGGCGATGGTGTGCAGAGTCGAGAGCCGCATCCAACGGACAAGCTTTTCGGAACGATCTCTTGACGCGTCTTGTCCTTCTCGGCTGGCACGTCTTGGAGGTCTTGGAAGCATGTCGCGATGGTCTTGGTTCTCTTGGACAGAGGTCTTGGAAAGCTTGGGAGGCCTTGGGAGGACTTGGGTGACGGGGGAGGGCCATACGCCACTCCCAGGGTCCAACACCTCTTCCTCTCTTTTTCTTCTGATTACACTAGGCATTGGGCTAGATTGCCAAGCCTGTTGTCGCCATACAAGTCCGACTTAGCGCAACCAACGGGCGCTGGCTGTTGATCCGTTGGAGACGAGACAGGGGGGGGTGGGCTCACGGCACAACACTACGCAAGTTCGAGGAACGACCGAACCGCTTTCTACCATTCTTCTTTGCCACTTTCCACGCCGGCGACGGTGCCTCCCGCGGCAGGTCGCTGGTGGCTAACGACGGTTTGGCGTTTTTGGCGTTGTAACGTGGTGTCCGCATCGCCATCTGCAACTCCCCGTGTGGTTGGATCTTCAACGATTAGCACGTCTGAGAGCTGCGGGACGTGGGCACGCACGGCCGGGGGTGCTCGCCCTCCTCCTCCATCGCTGACCCCGCCCATCTTATCGTGGCCCAAGTATGGAGCTTGAACCGAGGGTTCTTTGTGGTCCTCCGCGGCGGTTGCCTCCCTTCCCCTTCCCACTTCCCACATGCCAGTCCCACTCGAGATGCTGTTTTGCTGCTCATCTCTTGAGAGCACGGCAGAAGCAGGGGCAGTAATTCGGCGGTACTCCCAGTCCTCTCACACGCGACAGCTCGCGGTCAGTGCCGAGGTGGTGCCTCACGGACGGTTGGCTACCATGGACGGTTGGCTACCATGGACGGTTGGCTACCATGGACGGTTGGCTACCATCGCCACCAGCATATCCCCGTCACCGATATTGGCTGGGGAGATTTGAGAGACGGCGGGAGAGAGTGGGAACCGGCGACATTGACGAATGGCGAGGACCGTGGGATAGAGGGCATCGAGTCGCCGAAAAACTCTCTGCCCTCGAGCTCGACCGACTGTGGGCATCGCACCACACGGTGAAGCCATCGCGATTGCGACATGGAGCGGCCAAGCCTGAGAACCAACGCTGTTGTCTGATTGGAAGGGACGCCTTCAAAAAGTTCCTTCGCCTGATGCGCTCGCGAGACCAACCTGTGCCTTACTTGATCGAGGCTCTCGGCGCCCGGGGCTGCATGGCTGGAATCCGGCGGAGGCCCGAAGGCGGGCAGGGGTATATCCGCCCGCCGTCGTGGGAGAGAGACGGCGGCGACGGCGGGAACCTCCTCCCAAGGTGACAGCTTCAGATGAAGGGAGCCACAGCCTACCCGTACTATACGGATAGCATGCATGGCCATGCTATCCCCCCCGAAGGGACCTGACCTGGACCTAGAGCCCCATCTGCAGGCTCGCGGTGCGTACTACATGTACTGGGGAGTGATCCCGGAGAGTGTGTGACCAGGGTAAGGGGATCTCGTCTGTCATCCCGCGCCTGCGTCCGTCTGTTTCCTTTCCGTCTTGTCGTCCTTTTGCCCCAATCCTCTTCGTCGAATCCTTCCTGTCTGACATCCACCCTGGGCCATACCATGTCGGGCCCAATGGACCAGACGCACATCTGCTCCCCCTCCATCGTCGAGGAACCTTTTGATATCGGCCATGTCGAAAGTAGAAGGTAGAGCTCCCCGTTCGCTAGGGTTGCACTCGTGCCCTCTAGCTGCACGACCAGCTCGGCTGGAACTCCAGCCCTGAACATGATCATCCATGCCACACCACCACCACCTACCCCCGCCCCCGACGAGAGGGAACCTCTGCCATCCCGGCCTATTCCATCGCAGCGTTCCCACACCAGGGGGGGACATCGCCTGGGGATCGTCTCGGGGCGAGAACTGTCACCGCCGTCCCTTCGTTGCCAGGCCGCTGGGACGCCCGGGATTCCACCGCCCCCGGTCGATAAGCATACGGCCGCTCCGCTCGCGACTCTGAATATTAAAAGGTCGCGATCTCCTGCCCCTCTCTTGCCCTTCTCTTCTCGTTCCTCGGTCACTGGCACATATCCAGCCCAAGAGTCAACGGGTCCTGCAGATCAGCCCTTCCAAGCCTTACCTCAAGGTGAAGACTGAACCCAGCGCAACACAATGTCCGACATCCGCGAGCAACGGCCCGTCCCCCAGGGCGGCGTCGTCTCTGATGAGAAGGCCCAGCCCGTAAGTTGGCCCAGGCACTTCGGCTTCAGTCTCGTCAACATCCGTGACATCAGGTGCTGACAATCCCCGACCAGATCATTGACGCCCACCCCGAGGGCGCCGAGTACAACTCGCACGTCGAGAAGGACCTCAACGTCACCGAGGATGATCTTCTCGAGGCCAAGGAGCTCGCCTCCCAGATGACCCTCGACGAGGTCCGCGAGCTCATGTTCAACGTCCACAAGCTCCACGAGAAGGACCCCAACTTCCCGCTCGTCATCATCGAGAAGATCGAGGCGTTCCTGCAGAACGACGACGTCTTCGAGAACCCCGAGAAGCACGAGACCCTGATCCAGGAGATGAAGCTCGAGGCCGCCCTCATCACCGGCAACTCGCCCTACTCCGAGGTCCGCGCCGTCGTCGACAACCACGACGACCCGACCATGCCCGTCTCGACCATCCGCGCCTGGACCATCGGTCTGATCTTCTCCGCCCTGCTGGCCTTCGTCAACCAGCTGTTCTCCGTCCGCTACCCCTCCATCACCATTCTCGCCAACGTTGCTCAGTTGCTGGCCTACCCCGTCGGCAAGCTCTGGGAGAAGGCCCTGCCCGACGTCGGTGTCACTGCTTTCGGAAGCCGCATTTCCCTGAACCCCGGCCCTTTCAACCGCAAGGAGCACATGCTCATCACCATCATGGCCAACGTCGCGTACAACATCCCGTACACCAACTACATCATTTGGACCCAGGTGAGTTGAAAACATACCTTGTTGCTTGCAATTGAATGCGTTTCTGACTTGGTCTCTTCAATCAGTGGCTCCCCCAGTTCTTCAACATGCCCTACGCGGCCAACTTTGGCTACCAGCTGCTCATTTCGCTGTCGACCAACTTCATCGGGTACGGCCTGGCTGGTCTCTGCCGACGATTCCTCGTCTACCCCTCGTACTGCGTGTGGCCGGCGTCCCTGGTCACCATTGCCCTGAACTCCGCCTTCCACGCCGACAAGAACTCGACTGTCGACGGCCCCTTCCGCAGCATCTGGAAGGCCAGCAGACAGAAGTTCTTCTACGTGGCCTTCGCCGCCATGTTCGTGTGGTTCTGGTTCCCCAACTACATCTTCACGGCCCTCAGCTCCTTCAGCTGGATGACCTGGATTGCCCCCAACAACCGCAACCTCGCGACCATCACTGGCTCCAACAGCGGTCTTGGCTTCAACCCCTGGCCTACCTTTGACTGGAACATCCTGTGAGTCCCCCCGCTCCCAGTCTTTCTCCCGGTTGGGAACAATACTAACCTGCTCGCCAGGCTCTTCGACAACACTGACCCCTTGATGGTTCCCTTCTTCTCCACCTTCAACAGGTTCCTCGGCACCCTCTTCTCCGGCTTCGTCATCATCGGCGTCTGGTACACCAACACCTACAACACCGGCTACCTCCCCATCAACTCCAATAAGGTGTACGACCACTTCGGAAAGCTGTACAACGTCTCCCGCGCCGTCAACGAGCACGGCCTGTTCGACAAGGAGGCCTACGAGGCCTACTCGCCGCCCTTCCTGGGAGCCGCCAACTGCATGATCTACATGTTCTTCTTCGCCATCTACACCGCCACCATCACCTACGCCATCCTCTACCACCGCCACGAGATCACCCTCGGCTTCAAGTCCCTGATCGGCAGCTTCAAGAAGAACAGCGACTTCGAGAAGGACCAGGTCCTCGACGTCCACAACCGCCTGATGAAGGCCTACCCCGAGGTCCCCGAGTGGTGGTACCTGCTCACCCTCATCGTCGCCATCGCCTTCGGTTGCGCCGGCATCGCCGCTTGGCCCACCTACACCACCGTCGGCGTCGTCTTCTACGGTATCATCCTCTGCCTCATCTTCGTCGTCCCCGTCGGCATCATCAAGGCCATGACCGGCATCGAGGTCACCCTCAACGTGCTCGCCGAGTTCATCGGCGGCTCCTGGGTCGAGGGCAACGCCCTCGCCATGAACTACTTCAAGTCCTTCGGCTACGTCACCTGCGCCCACGCCGTCTGGTTCTCCAACGACCTCAAGCTGGCGCACTACGTCAAGATCCCCCCCCGCTTCACCTTCTGGGCTCAGATGGTCGCGACGTTCGTGTCCACCCTCGTCTGCCTCGGCGTTCTGAAGTTCCAGATGACCAGCATCCCGGGGATCTGCACCGCCGACGCAAAGTTCAAGATGACCTGCCCCGGCATCAACACCTTCTTCACCGCCTCCGTCCTCTGGGGCACCGTCGGCCCCAAGAAGATCTGGGGCGCCGGCGGCCAGTACACCGAGACCCTCCTCGGCTTCCCTCTGGGCGTCGCCGTCGTCCTCATCTTCTGGGGTCTCGGAAAGCAGTTCCCCAACTGGAAGTGGCTCCGCCAGATGCACCCCGTCGCCATGATGTACGGCGCCCTCGTCTGGGCCCCCTACAACATGTCCTTCGTCTGGCCCTCCGTCCCCATTGCCTACTTCTCGTGGGTCTACCTCAAGAGCCGCTTCCTCGGCTTCTGGTCCAAGGTGAGTTTCTTTCCCACGTCGTGCCGTCCCGATCGAACAGTCAGCTAACGTCTCCCCTCCCAGTACAACTTCGTCCTGTCCGCCGCCTTCTCCTGCGGTATCGCCATCTCCGGCATCGTCATGTTCTTCGCCCTCCAGTGGCAGGAGATCGAGATCGAGTGGTGGGGCAACACCGTCGTCTCCGAGGGCTGCGAGGGCCTGCCCTGCCGCCTCCTCAAGCTCGCGGACGGCGAGTACTTTGGCCCCCGCATCGGCGAGTTCCACTAGACGCAGTTCCGCCAGAGAGCTTTTGTTCTTTCTTGCGGCCTGGACGTCGCGGCTGTGCCCATTTTGTCTATGTTTTTTTCAGCGCATGTATGATGTGATGAAAGAAAATAATTCTCGCGGGGTGGGGGGCGAAGAAGACGGTGGTCGTCCGAGTTGGTGTGAATCGGGAGGGTTTGGTGTAATGAAATGGAAAGACGGAGATGAAATACCCCGACACTCGTTCGTAATACAGCAGAAGGTTGATTTGCAACATCTCTTTCCTCGATATGAATGCATTCATCCCGTGACATGCCGTCGACGTGAATGGTTTTGGTGTTGAGACTGTGCTCCATCGTCAGGTGCAAGTTGGATTTCCGTTCGAAGTTCTTTTGTTGCGTCGTTGTGTGGAGAGATTCGTCGAGTGCATCATGAGCAGCTCAAGGCACAGCTTTCTTGGCCTGTGCCGTAGCCGAGATTCGGGCCATCAGGCTGTCTGCATTCTTGACAGCAGCTTCCACAGAGAACGCAGTTTGTCCCAGAGGGAGGTGCTGGAAGCAATATTAATACCGCCCGCCGAAGGGTGCTGGATCCCTGCCAAGACTACTGCATCGGTGCCGTGTCGGCGTGGCTGTGCTGGAAACATCGCGGGTTTATCGCAATGCCCCTCCCTGGATGGGTGACATAGAACGGCCATGAGCTTCTATCACGCTCCCGAGTAGTTTCATTTGGAATGTAGACGAGTAGTTGGAGCCAGTCATGTCAGCCGACGTTTTGAAGGCTTGTATTGAAGTCGATGGGGGGAGTCTGATGCGCTCAACCAGGAATGCCAACACGCAGCCAGAACCTTTGTTATATAAATCGGTACAAGTGCCATCTGTCCTAGGGTAGAAATATTCCACAAGCTATGAACCTTGTTGATGAGATAGGGAGTGACTAGAATTCGACCGATATAGGAAGCCATGAAGTTAATAATGAGTCTACATTGGTTCTTGGAAATGATAGTAAATCAGCCTAGCTATCTGCCCAGTGACATCGAAGAGTTAGCGGCAGGCAGTATCAGATTTGAATTTCTTAAGCAGCTCTCCAGGAGGCATCGAGACCGTGCGAAGGAAATCTGCTCTCAAACATCATCACGAGGTGAATGTTCGCCCGTTCGGTGACATGTTAAATCACTGAGACCGGTTTACTATTACTATGCATTCTTTTAGACTATCTTTCAACTACTACTGCCAGTTTCACTCATAAATCACTTATGATTCACCCACCCAAACTACTTTGCCTTCTCCATTTGCCTATCCGTCGCTCATTTCAACCAAGCTTCCTGGCCGGAATAAGCCTCCTCAGCAGCTGTAGTCGTCAGAGTCTGGATCGATGTCCGAGTCCTTGTCGTACTTGGAGCAGGCCCTGCAGTATCCCCTGCTGATGCTGGAGTAGACCTCGTTCACGCCCGAGCATCTGCTCTCGTTGCGCTTCTTGGAGCACTTGGACAGGCTGTGCTTGTGGGTGTGGTGGTGGTGACCGCACGCGTGGCACTTGTACTTGGAGTAGCGCCGAGTGCACATTTCGGCTTGGGTATTGGTTTTGTATCGAGGAAATTGCTGTGTTCTTGGAACCACCGATGGTCAAGCTAGTGAGCTTTTCGTAGTTGATATGTCTGTGGTGGTGTGTCTGGACTGCAGTGCTTGATTGTCAAGAAGATCGATTGCGGATATGACTGCTTGTATTTGTTGAAGAGTGCTTGATGTAATGCAATGTATGATGTTTGATTGTGTTGTGTTGAGGGAAAGGAGAAGTGCCTACCGGCATCCATTCGACGCGTATATATAGAGTACCTGCATCATGATCTGAATCATTGATCTCGTGCTGGTTTTGGAGTGATACAGCAACACTTTTGCTTACTCTTTGACGACGTTGGACTGCCTTCATCACTGCACGGCAGGTTGTGCGACTGGTTCACATGCAGGTCTCACGATCACTCGGACATGTGTCCCTGAATAGGGATCAGAACAGCGCTTGTTCGGCTATGGTTGTTCCTACTCAAATTAATCACTGATTTCCTTTCGTTTCTACGAGCCAGCAATCAAAAACTGTCCAAAGTGCCAATTGCATCGCGCTGTGGTCCGTCGTTGAAACATGGTGGTTCTTATTGGAGCTTTTCGGCCTGCAGACGCTGAATGCTCACACAGCCCAGGGTGCTTCTTACCGAGCATTGCTAGGGAGAAGTTTCGCTGTTATTCTCACTTCTTCTGCGCATTATTATGAATGCAAGCCTCTCGACTGGGTCGGCTGCAAAGTTTTGATCTTAGCTTCGAGATCCTGCCGTTTCAATGGATATTCCATCCCGGGGCCGAGTAGGACAAGAATCCACAACTTTCGAAGACCCAGTAATACCGTCCAGTTCGATGTCAGGATGCGAGAGCTCTGAAATCACAAACTCAAAAAGGAGAGTATTTGAATATTGAAATTTTCAATCGAGTATTTCCTACTTTATATAACAAGCCTCGGACCACTTCAGGCACATTTGTTCGGTGTCTTGATGTGTAGAGTTTCAGCTGTCTTCAAATTCCAACCTGGCCACAGGTAATACTCGACGCAGGTTCTGACGCGCTGGGGACAATATACCGTGCGAGAACATTGCGTTCTGATGACGAAGAATTATGTTCGTGTGGTTGTCGGGTGAAGTCCTGATCTTCCTTTCCTGGTCGAAAGAAACTCGGAGCACTTTTCCGACGCATGATTTCTGTTTACGTTCATCCAATCTCAGTCCCTGCTCTAGACCTGACAACTAGGGCCAAGCAATCGGCTCGTCTGATATTCCTGCACAGCCCTACATCAGAGCTTCTGTTATGAAGAAACCGAGGTGTAGATGTTTCGGGATGATGGAAGGTCTGAATGGCTTTCTCGCGATTCTTCGCGACGGGCCGCGGGACGCGCGGGGTTGACAAGGAGACTACGTTTCAACTTGATGTCAGTCAGTCGTCTTTTTTTGTGAGGGACGAACATTACACCAAGTCGGGCCTGGTTACTGAAAGGGCAGCCTGTCTGTCTCGGCACTGGTAGATCGGGGGAAACGTGGAGGGGGAATAGGGGCTGAGCCACGCGACCTGGGTATGTTGGGAAACTGTTTCGACATTCGGGTCAAAAACTGATCAGGGTACTTGGGCATCGACCGTTTCAATCTATATTCTCCCAGCATGTCGACATCTGCATGCGTTATCCTCCCGTCGACTCGGAGCTCGAGTTATACGTCTTCCTCGCCGGGGCGCCTGAAGTCTGAGTCTCCAATACTGCTGACTTGCTGGTGACCCTATTTAGAGTAGCCTCTCATGGGGTTCTCAGTCAAGGATGCCCTAGAGAGGGATCCACTTCCGGAGGCTGATTTGAAGTAGGGCTAAGGACATGGATACAAAGTAGCATAAAGAAGCCCCAATATATACACATTAACAGCCCAGACCCAACGCTCAACGAAAAAACGACCAGCTGGAAAGCCGCCCGACGATGATGGAGTTGGTGGATCTTCGGCGCTTCCAATTGATTACACCATATGCATCTAACCCAAAGGCAGGAATAGCACCTTGCTTTTAGATGGGAGTGGTGTCATAGAAGGGAGAAAGTATACGGAAAGAGAACCCTGTCATGTGGTAGGCTTTTATTCGCATGACTTGTTCCATGGGCAGGTGAGATGCCTCCTGATGCTATTCTTGGGGATATCAATCTAAGGCCCGGCCTTGTTGTCAACAGACTCATGCAGACCAAGATAGAGAAGAACTTACCAACATCGCAGACTGTGGACTGACGAGTACTTAACTGGAGCCTTCGCCATCGTCTTGTTCGCTCTCATCATTCCAAATCAGTTCTCCTTGTCACTCTACCACTACATCCAAGATTCATATTCAAGATAACAAAAACAAGTAAGTTTCTGTCCACCGTCAAACCCATTCAAAAGCAGCTAACACACCTCAGTGCACTACTTCAAGCTCTTCGCCCCCCTAGTCCTCGCCACCCTCGCCTCCTCCCTAGTCGTCACCCCTCCCACCTCCTCCCGGCTAGAATCCCGACAGGGCAAGTTCTGGAACATCATGACGGGCTCGGAGGAGTGCGGCTCCAAGACGGCCAACGCGTGCATCGTCCGCGGCGGCGACCCCACCGTCGCCGACGACAAGAACCCGCGCTTCTCCAACGGCAACGTGTGCCAGGGCCAGACGGCGTCGTTCCAGTCGAAATTCGGGAGGCCCAGGCCGCGGGCGCGGCGAACCCGCACTGCGTCATCACGGCCAAGATCAACGACAGCTGCAAGATCAACGGGCGCAGCGGCGCGCAGGAGATCAACCTCAAGAGCTCAAGAGGAACACGATCAAGACGACGGCGCTGGGCACGCCCGAGACGCAGGGGGGACGTGGAGCTCAGCGGGAGCTGCGGGATGGGGGACGTTCATCGGCAGCGAGATTCGGATCGTGTAGGTGAGGGGGGAGACGCATGTGCTGGATCGCTATGGGCCTGTTGGCTCACTTGGTTTTGTTCTTTGGTTTTATCCTGACTTCCTCCGACACTTCGTATATGATGTCAACTGCTTATTTTCAAAACCGAGATCTTGACTTTTGGTGGCTTTGATGATTTCGTATCTAAGTGGTCATTGAACCTATACAACTTGAAGACAAAACCTCCACAGTGATGGAGGCGTGAACGAAGTGGAGTGAGGCTGAGTAGCTTGGGCTGAAGCTATGGAAAGCTTCGTGCAGCTGGACGGGCGTGCTGACGAGTGAGTTCGAAGCTGACATGGCGAAGCTGGCTTACACCTTAGTCCGATGGACAGAGACGAAAACTCGCCGAGCTCTTTGAGGCTCGTATTCCCTCAAGTGCCACCGAGAAATTAGTTGAAAGCATGGAGAGGAGCAAGCGTGATGATTAAAATTCGAGATGCTTTCAGCTAATAGGAACAGGAAATTAAACACACATCTCCTTACAAAAAAAAAAAAAAAAAAAAAAAAAAAAAAAGGGGGGGACCATTAGCGATGTCCTCGGTGGCGTTATAGTAGTGGGTCCATATGCCGCCGTTCCAAGGCCGCTTCCGCCGCCGGCGCCAAAGGCTTCAACTAGCCCGGTTGCCCGGGTGGGCTCCCGGAGTGGATTCCGTCCGGTCGTCGACACACCCAACCGGCCCGTGCAACAAACAAAGGCATTTCTGTTGAGTGGCCAAGCCCAATTTGTGGATGCCGTAAGCGCTACTAATTTGCCGATTGTGTAATAGGAGCGACGATGCAATCCGTCAACCGATTGAATAAAGGGTTGGACTAATCGTTCGCGGTACGACGTAGAATGTGGCCCCCCTCCCGGCGCGGGCGCGCAGGTTCAGACGGCGCAAACGCTTGGAGGTGAACTTGGCGTTGGGTAATCATGTGTGGCTTCGCGGGTCACCAGGAGGACGGGCCAAGCAATCCCCCCTCCCCTGCCCTTCCTCTCCCCGGTCCAAACAGCTTCCCCCAAGGAAGTGCACCCAAGAGATTGTTGGCTGAGAGCATGTGATCTAGATGGGCCGTGACGGGCGACATGTCTGTCGGTCTGGGCATCGACAGAGGGGGAGGAGGGCTGTGGTGAACCTTGAAGATAAACGAATCAAGACGGACGGGGGGGAAACGAGATGCGCTATCCGGTCGAGATGACGCATCTGATGACGGAGCGATTTGAGCAGAAAAAAAGTCCAAGAAAAGAAGCGCCATCTGCTATTTTTGCGGTGCGCTGGTCGCTTTGTTGGCCGCTGGGCTTATGGCATCTCCCGTCGCCGGACAAATCAGTCGTCGACACAAGCTTTGGGAGTTTCCGGTGGCCCGTCAGCAATCAATCTTACACTACCTAGGGTACGAGGTAATAGCAGTCAATCAAAATCGTTCCGGGGGGATGATGATAGCATGGCAGCATGGCCCCCTCACCGTCCGAAGTGTCCGGGGCCTGGTGTGATGATGTGGCCCATGGCGCCATGCCGTGCTCGGGCGCGCGCCACGGTGATCCCTTTTTTTTTTTTTTTTTTTTTTCTTTTTCATAGCATGGTAGTTTGTGCTGGCCTGCGTGGTAATAGCGGCGAGGTAACGAAGACCGGCGCTGCCGGTTCCCGAGAAGCTACCACGTTTTCTACTTCGTCACTAATTCACCAGACGAGAAAAGGAGAAAAGGTCGGCCAACCAGCCCACTTGGCCGAAGCTTTCGGCGCCGCATCGGACCGGGGGGCAGCGGGTAAACGGTTGCCGGCAGGACGGATGGGAGATGTAGACGGTACATAGGTGCTCGCGTTGGTTATGCGTGTTCATCTGTAAGTGACGATTGCTCCCGCTCCACCCGGGAATAGACGGGAACGCGAGATGAGGTGAGGCCCGCCGGCCGGTGACCCGTAGCAGCAAGCGAGGTATTAGCCCTGAAAGGGGGGACCCCATCGGGTATTGTTTCAAGCGTTTCGAGAACAGCAGGGCGCCGGTTAGTATTGGGCTGCAAGTGAGGTTGAGATACGACATCATGAGCGAAGAGATTATGAGATTGCGAGATTGCGAAAGAGAGTCTAGAAGGGGGCCATCTGACACGACCCTGCACACCCAATCCTCCCGCGCCCTTCCCGCACCGTCACCGTCATTTGATCCAACCCGCAAGTGCCGGGCGCTGGGCGCATGTCTCGGTGTCTAAGACACACAACCTCTCGACCACCGCCTTCAGGAACCCCCCTTCACCGCAGGTCACGACTCACCAAGGAGGGCGAATGGGCGATCCTGAACCCCTGGGACAGCCTTATCGCTTCATAGGCGCATGGCATCGCATCATGCTCATGCTCACCCCCGGCGGGCGGTGTAATAGTATAGTATCGTCCGTCCAGGGATTGAGAGACACGATGGCAGCTAGGAGCTAGCAGCTATAGCAACACTAGCACTAGGTATCACTACTCTTCTTACTAGCGGTGGTGGGCTTGGATGGAAGCTTTTTCTTGGCTTTGTTGACATTGGGACTGGTCTGGTCTGGTGGCCGCGACACCGATAAGCCACAACAAGACACGCAGGGGGGAAGAAACCCTCTTTTGAATAACCCTCCAGTTCTTCTTTCCCTCGCCCGGCATATGTCATTTGCGGCCTGGGCAGATGATGCTCTCCTTTCACCGATCGCATGACCGCCGCAGCCACTCCTCGTCCACGTCGCGGGCTGTTTTCGTCCACTGAGAGAAGTCCACCGAGCAAAGGGACATGCGAAGATGAGTGTTCCTGGTACTGTACATGACAGGGCCACGACTTACAAGGTACCTTGTCTGCCAGGCGCGGCAGGCAAGATACATGCAGACACGGGAAGGCAGGGCCAGGGGGGCGGGAAGTTTTCCCAGGCGCCGGCCGGTAAATCATTCAAAAACATGTACGTAGCGGTATATCGTTGGCTCTGCATGACGCATGTACCTCGCGTGCTTGTAAGTGGTTCGAGGGTACACAAGTTACGACGCCAACATTTCACCAAAAAACCAAGGAAATTTGGGTAAAGCATCGAGCATCGTCCACGTACTTCGTACGAGAGACTTATTCGTTTACTTGATGCCAGGCCAGGGTTGACGAAAACTTCCCGCGATCCAGGGCTCCAGTTCTTTCTGGGTTTTCCTCCCCCCTTCAACCCCCCGTGTTTCGGCCCTATTGAAAATTCTCTCGTTACTTGAACCAAAAAGCAAAAAAAAAAAAAAAAAAAAAAAAAAAAAAAAAAAAAGGAGAGGCAATACAAGAAGAAAAAAAAAAAAAAACAGAGAAAAATTGTTCGACAGGGCCCCAGTTTAATGCCCAGTCCCGTCCACCGTTCCGGACAGCGTCCGGGCCAGACGGAGCTCGATGCGCAACCCTTTCCCGGGCCCCATCGCCATTACTCATTCTAGCCCGGGAAATTTCACCTGAAGGAATTTTGAGGTTTTCAAGGTGCCTAAGGGGGCGCCCAAGGAGAGCCAATCTACGCTTTTAGAACATGCAATAGAACGGAACGAGCCCGATCTTGTCATTGCTTGGGCAAATACCTTTCGTCAGGTTCCCATTAACCCTGACGGAACGGCGTACGCCGTACTGGACGTGGCTTGGCCATTAGCTAAACTAGCCCAGCCCGATTTCTGATGACATCCACATCCACAATCCACGCACACACTCACACACCCCTGGCCGCCCGCCCAGTTTCTTAGCTCATGCATGGTCCGAGAAACGTACACACATCATGGCCTCCAAGTCTCAGTGACACACACACACACCTCGCTCACGAACGCGCATGAGTAAGGATCGGCCTGATTCCGTTGGGCGCCTCGAACGGGGTCTCTTGGATCGCCCATGCCCCCCCCTTCCCCCCCCTCCCCGCTTCTCTCAAGACTTTTAGGGCCGCCTAGGTTGGCGATCACTGCATAGGGTTGGTTTTGTTTTGTTTTCCCTGGGCCCGGCACACGCGGCTTATATAGTGGGCTTCGATGCCCTCCCCCTTTCGTCACCGGTCTCGACCTCTTTTTCGAAGTTCATCCCAATGACCTCAGTCTCAGTCGTCTATTTAGAGCACCAGGCCCCGTCTCATCGACACTCAAGCAAGCTACGATAACAAGAACTGTCATCCCATATCACTCGCCTCAGCGTCTCCACGCATTAGACGCATCGCACCTACACCACACTCGAGACACACACGATACGCAGACAAGATGTTCACCCGCCAACACTCCCACCGGAGGACCGCCCCCTTCCCCAAGCGCTCCGGCTCCGGCTACTCCTCCTGGCCCGAGAGCGACAGCGAGGACGACATGATCACCCCCTGCGCCGCGTCCACCACCTCCGAGAAGCCCGAGGCCCGCGTCACCATGACCGAGTATGCCGCGTCCCCGGTGGAGCAGCAGAACCACCACGCCGCCGCTTCCTCCCCGAGGCCGTCCCTCGGAGCGGGACGCCGCACCTCCGCCGACGACGCCGACCTCGAGGAGCTGTGGGAGTGCATGCTGGAGCTGCAGCAGAGGTACCGGTGCTACAACTCGACGCGCATGGAGATTGCCGCCGACAGCGAAGACGCTGCCGAGATGATGCGTACGTTGCTCTTACCCTGTGTTCATGTATGGTCCGTGAGATGAGAAAGGAAACTAACACGATGTACACAGCTACCCGCGCCTGCATCGACATGCTCAACGACTCGATCGAGTCGCTCCCCGAGGAGGGCTGGAAGAAGCTCAGCAAGTACCTCGTGCCGGAGTGCGACTCGTGTTGTCAGAAGACGCAAAAGTGGAAGTTTTGGAAGCACGCGTGAGGCAATATCAGCCCGTCACCTCGTCTTTCACTTCCGTCACGGTGGGGTCCTCACTCAGCGTGGCATTTTTTGTTTCTCCAGCGGCACCTCGAGGAGTGTATCGCTCCAGTTAGAATGATACCCTCCCAATATTTTCTTGCATACGAACACAACAAAAGTTTTCTGGCTTTCAGTTTCTTTGGTTCTACCCTCCCGGTCACGGCACGGTTGGGTGGGGGTTTCATGGTTTTCGGATCTCATAGGGGGAGCATATTGCTCCAGGCGCAGTTACACGGGAATACCCAGATATTACTCCATTTTTGGTTCGATAATACAACAAACATTAATCGCAATGTTGCAGCATCACTCACCTATGGTCTCTGTCTTTACTTTGCGCGAGAATTTGCTGGTGACCAGTCATGGATACTACTTGACTCCGGTCGACGTGGGATCTCAAGCGGGGGCGTGTGGCTACCAGTCACTCGGCGAACAGCTCCGATTCCACCTCCGATCACGGATGATGAGGTTTTGCGATCGTCATGGCGTGCGTCCGATGTGACCGGGGCTTCAACAACATATGCCGCCAGCTCCCAAGTATGCTGACATCGCCAGTGACTCACCTCGGACAGCAACCACATGCTGTGTGCCATTGAGGTCGCACAGCAGTCACAATGTGACCTGTCACCCGAACTCTATCCCACTCCCGGAAAGTAAGGCAGGCGACATCATACTTTGAGGCTGTGAGCGCGGCAGGGTCATATCATAAGGACGCGAGGGAGGGGAACTTCCGGCGTTGTACAAGAAGTTACTTGAATTAAAAGTATATGCTACCAAAACGAAACCCCGCCTCAAACTCCCAAAACCAAAATCACGTGAAGACGTCTCACACAGCCGCCGCGACCTCGACGGGCCCCTCGGGCAACCTGCTCCCAGCGATATTACACTGCCGGAACAGCCGGACCTCGTCCTCGGCGAACGCGCCCACGACGGAGTGGATCACCCCGCGGTTGTGGAACACGACGAGGTCGCCCTGCTCCCAGTCGTGCGCGTACACGTTGGCCGGCGCGATCCCGGGACGCTGCAGGCGGTGCACCGTCTCTCTGACTTTCTCGAGATCGTCCACGACCGTGCCGTCCGCGAGGTGCAGGCGCCGCACGGCGGAGGGGTGGACCTGCAGCGCCAGACGGCCCGTGACGGGGTTCCGCCAGCACATGGGCAGGACCTGGATCTTGTCCGTCTCGATCGGCGGGAGGTCCGGGAGGGGCACTTCTTTCCCCTCGGAGACGAGGCCCAGACCGTCGGACCGGGAGCGCGCGCTGCTCATCCAGACGTACGGGTGCGGCGCGTACTCCACCTTCGTCGTGCGGACGAACTCCTTGTCGGCCTCGGAGAGCCGGTCGTACATCGCATAACCCGAGACAAACGCCGTGGTGCCCAGGGGAACGGACATCTCCTCGCCGGACC
This sequence comes from Colletotrichum sojae, assembly GCA_014235955.1. Classification (NCBI taxonomy): domain Eukaryota; kingdom Fungi; phylum Ascomycota; class Sordariomycetes; order Glomerellales; family Glomerellaceae; genus Colletotrichum; species Colletotrichum sojae. The sequence continues at coordinate 145,753 of WIGN01000027.1, read as the reverse complement.
CGTCGTCATAGCGGAGCGTCTGCCTCCTGCCCCCCGGGACGCGCACCGCGAGCAGCGTCGTGGCGACGGGGGGCGCGAGGCCGTACAGCGCGGCGTCGATGTGCCAGCGGTAGAACCTAGTGAAATCCAGGTCCTCGTCGTCCGGGACGGCGGTGGCGTGGAAGGTGCGGTGGTGCGGGTGGCGCAGGCGGATGTTCTTCAGCCCTTCGTACTCGTCGACGAGGCCGTTGCCGATGACCTGCACCTGCGGCTGGTGCGGGATGGTCTTGAGGTCCGGGTGGAGGATGGAGCGCTTCGCGTCGATGGTCTTGCCGTGGCCGTAGGAGGCTGCTGCGGCCGGGTCGAAGCGCTGGGTGAGCTCGTACTGTGCCTTTGGGGAGACGTGGGACTGGTTCTTGAAGACTAGGACTTGGTGGGCGAAGAGGGCCTCGCGGATCATGACGAAGTCGGCATCTGTGGGGGGGGGCGTCAGCGGAATGGTTGCTGGTGAGTTAGAGAGTAGAGCTTACCAGAGGAGGTTACCGATTTTACGGGTATTCTCCCATTACTTGCAGGGCATCATTGACATTCGACGGTTCACGTTTGTGTTCATGCAATCTTACCGGTGAGGTTCTCAATGTCCACGTTGGAGACGACGGCACCAAAGTCAATGGCCGAGTCCCCAGAGGGGACGATCGGCTGGACTGTTGCACGGGAAGCCATCTTGGTTGGTGTTGGGACTTTTGTGGCGATTTTCTCAGTTGCGAGTTGCAAACAGCGTCTCATTTCAAATCCAAATGTTTAACGAGGGGGGAAGTGTCCGTTATATGTTTTTGGAAAGCCTGTGACACATGTGGAGAGTCTCGGAAGCCGCCGAGGGCCATGCGCTTTGTTATCTCATCGGATTGCCCCGCCTTCAGATATTACCTAGGTGGATAAATGTGGAGGTTGGCGATAAGGCTCTCTAGCAAATTCATGACATGCATTTCCGGGCGCGAAACATTGGATTGAATTGTCTTTTCTTTGATAGAAGAAGCTCTTTTATAACACAATCAGTGAGATCGTATTGGCCAACGTATTATCAATTATCTCACAGTAGGTCTCTAGGTATTTATGTACCTGAATCTGTCGTGCTCCTTCGGCCTTATCTCAAAAGGCCGAACCGCGAGTTGGATGCCGTTGTTGTTCCTCCAAACTCTGCGCCCGTCTTCCTCGCCCTTCGGCCGTGCTTGGCGCCTCGCTTTAGCCCGCTTTGTCTCTTTCGAGGTGCCCGTGCAAGGCACTCAGCATTTCGACTCTGCGGCTGCGCCGTGCCCTGGACTGAGTAAATGCCGAGAGGCCTCGGTCTCCGCCCCTCGCCCGACCCTTCGTCCCGCGGCGCCGGGGCCGTTATTGTCCGTCCTTTGAAGGCCGGTTCGGCCGAATGCGGACTTTTATCGTGATTCATGACGCCGCCAGACTTGGCCGAGTTGAGGTTCGCAGATTGACCCAAGGGTCCAAGGGTCCGACCGACTCAAGTGCAAAATGCCAAGCATGGCAACACACCAAGCTCGCGCTTTCGTGTCTTATCCATCATGCCGTTGCCCCCCTCAGTGCTTCTTGACCTTGTCCATCCACTCCTTGGACGCCTTCGTCCCGTCGTGCGCCTTCCGGAACAGGCCGCGCTCCCACTCGTCCAGGCCGCGGAGGAAGTCCTCGCTCGACCCGCCGACGCCGTCGTCCCCGCCCTTTCGCGCGTGCAGGGCAATCTCGGCCGCGCGCTTGACAAAGGTGCGTCGCATCACCTCGCTCAGCTCGCGCTCGTCGAACAGGTCCAGGATGCGCGTGCCGAGGCCGTAGAAGTGCGCGCTCTGGTCCCGAACGGGGACGGCGCGCGGGTCGGCCTTGAGGGCCTGCACGACCTGGTTCGACAGCGCGGGGGGCAGGTTGAGGGTGACGGGGGCCTTGGAGTCCTGCGTCGGGCCGGTGTTGGCGAGGGCGAGCATCTCGGCGAGCCAGAGGGGGAGAGCGAGCTGGGTGCCGGCCTTGAGGGCGTGGGAGGGGTTGTTGTCGAGGTGGCCGAGGCCTTCGAGGTCGAGCTCGAACCTGCAGGGCACTTTCTGGGGATTGTCAGTCTGTCTGATCTGGCGAGAGTAAATAGAGGCGGGATGGGGTCTTGGGGGGGGGGGGGGGGTTAAGTCAGTCAGCACTTACCTCAGCATCTGTCAAGATGGAATCAATATCATAGTACGACATCTTGACTGTTGTTTGTCCTGGCGAGTGGTCGTGGGTAGGTTGGAGTAAAACGAATCCTTGACGATGTCACTGGAATAATCTCGACGCGTCCCTTCCAGTGTTGACGCGACCCATGGCACCGGCAGCCACCAACTCTAACCCCTCCATCGGAACGTGCCTAGGTACCTAAGTACCTATTTAAGCCACAAAAGCCATTCCATGTGGCCGTGCTGTACATTTCTGGCCAATGGGAAGCTACGGATTACCTTCAGAAATTGACTCGAAGCTGGAGGTGGCAGTTCCCCACTCTTTTCCATGACGACATTCTTCTCTCATTCGTCGGCAGTGGGGAACCAACCAGCTGGGGCAGGAGCACAGCACCGGCAGCAGCAACAGTGGGCAGGAGCAGCTCGGCAACGCTCGCAGCTTTTCTGGAGATCCGAGCTCCCTCACGTAATAGCCGAGCGAACCTCCCGCAAATTGACATCATCTGAATCTGAAGCTGCGATTAGCATTTGTCAACCGCTCGCTCAATCGAACATTTTCGAGGTACTTCTACCCCCTGCCGTTTCCCTCTCTCGACCTCAATCATTGCGGATTGTTCCTTTTGCAACACCCATTGACACAAGAATCACAGACATAGAACACGCAAAATGTCGTCCACGCTCCTCCGCACCGCCCCCGTCCTCCGCACGGCTCTTCGAGCTGGTGCCGCTAAGCCCGCCGCTGCCGCCCTGGCCAGCACGAGCTTCGTCCGCGGCAAGGCCACCCTGCCCGACATGCCTTGTAAGTGAAAGAGACCATCTTGATACCTTTCAATCGCCATAGAGGTGATGCTAACTTCCCCCGCCCCTCCCAGACGACTACGGCGCCCTCGAGCCCTACATCTCGGCCCAGATCATGGAGCTCCACCACTCCAAGCACCACCAGACCTACGTCAACGGCCTCAACGCCGCCCTCGAGACGGTCGAGGAGGCCAAGTCCAAGGGCGACTTCGTCAAGGCCGCCTCCCAGGCGCCCCTCATCAACTTCCACGGCGGCGGCCACGTCAACCACTCCCTCTTCTGGGAGAACCTGGCCCCCGCCAGCCGCGACGGCGGCGGCGAGCCCGACGGCAAGCTCGCCAAGGCCATCAAGGAGGACTTTGGCTCCTTCGACACCCTGAGGAAGCAGGTCAACACCGCCCTCGCCGGCATCCAGGGCAGCGGCTGGGCCTGGCTCGCCAAGGACAAGACCACGGGCACCCTCTCCGTCGTCACCCGCGCCAACCAGGACCCCGTCACCGGCAACCTCGAGCCCCTCCTGGGCATCGACGCCTGGGAGCACGCCTACTACCTGCAGTACCAGAACCGCAAGGCCGAGTACTTTGACGCCATCTGGAACGTCGTCAACTGGAAGACCGTCGCCAAGCGCTTCGAGAAATAAGCAGCGCGCAGGGAAGGATGCTTGTATGATAGCACTTGTTGATACCTAGCAATTGAGGCGTTCAATTCACCCGTCGTGTGCAGATGATTCACAAGGGGCTATTACTGATCCAGGATGTAAAATGTTCTGACAGGCCAATTTTACAATGGCTAGCAGCTGACGGCTTTTGCTAAGAGTACTATACACGGAATAATAACTCAAAAGGTATCTCCAAACCATTACTCCTTTTGTCGCCACAGAATGACCAAAAACCCCACGCTAGAACGAAATGATTCAAAACACCAACGACCCATTGTCTCTACGGAATCGGAATAATTCCCATGTCTTCCCACGACTGACCGTCAAAGTGGATGTGCTTCAGCTTCTTGTCAACCTGGAAGAAGCAGTGGCTGAGGTCGTGCGAGCCCTCCAGCGGGACCTGCGGGATCTTGGCCGACGCCGCCGTGACGCAGGCAATGTGCGTCGCCTTGTCGGCCCCGTCGAACACGGGATCCGTCTTCGGGCCCTTCCACCCGGTAGCGTCGTCCTCGTACACGTACGAGATGTTCCCCGTCTTGGAGTCCTGGTAGAGGATCCAGGTGTTGACAGACTGCGACCTCTTCCCGTCGCTATCGAGCCGCGCGACAGCGAATCCTCCCATCGTAAAATTCGCATCCACCGTGACGGGCAGCTCCCCCGACGAGACCTGCTCCAGTCCCGCAGCCGAGCGATCAAAGTTCCGCAGCCGGCCGGTCGTGTCGCGGTACACGATGCGCGCGCTCGACGCCGGGTTCGGGTCGCCGGCCGAGTGCAGCGCCTCGCGCGGCAGCATGACCAGGGCCGTTCCGGGGGAGGCGGTGACGCCGATGCGCTTCGGCGCCTGGAAGCCCGACTCGTAGTCCCAGGTGACGTCCATGACGTCGCCGTTGCTGGCCTGGACGACCATGGACGGCCAGTAGGCCGCCATCTGCGTGCCCGAGTTGTCCGTCCGGTACATCAGGCCGTTGATGCTGTCGCCCAGCCCCGCGCGGGCGTAGCCGTCGCGCCAGTTGATGCCGAGGATCTTGTCCGGGGAGCCGATGTAGAAGAGCTCCGCCTGGGGGATGCCGGGGAGGGTCTTTGGAAGAGTGTCAGCATACATGACTGGAGATGGGAAGAAGGTTAGGGGTGACGAACCGGGTCCGGAACGATCCAGAGCTGACTCGCCCCGAGCGGCGCGCCGGCCCTGGGCGCCGCGTCCATGTCGATCGGCGCCGTCCAGTTCTGGTACAGCGTCGTGTACTGCAGCCTCCGCAGGCGCGAGTCCGGCCCCTGGAAGAACAGCTGCACGGTGAAGTCGGAGCCGATGCGCCAGCCCACCGTGGCGAGGGCCGAGTTCTGCATGATCTGGGTCGCGTTGCCCGACACCGTGATGCCGCCGCCGCTCGTCTTCCCTCCTCCTATTCCTGTTTCTGCTCCTCCTCCGCTATCACCGCCACTGCCGTCGCCATCAAGGGTGCCGGGATTACTATCGCCAGCAGGCCTCTGGTTCAAGTCCGCCGTGACCCTCCAGCCCGCCACGCCGCCGATCACGCCGGCCAGGACAAAGACTACAAGGCCCCCGAGGGCGAGGAGCAGCCACGGCCTGCGCGGCGGTGATGTGCCGCGCTGGTTTTCGAGGGTGCTGCTGCCGCCTGCGTCTGCGTAGTTGTGCGCTTGGTGGGCTACGGGCTCGTAGCCGTTGTGTATTGCCAGAATCTTCTGCTCTACTGCGGGTGACGTGTAGCTGTGGCCGTCGTGCGGGGGGTGGTTCCAGTCCCCGGCCCGGCTGTTGTCGACGGATGTCGGGGGCGTGGTGTCGTAGCGGACCTCGAGGCCGGGCTGCTGCGGCGTCCGTGGTGGCGGGTCCATCACGTTGTCTTTGTGTTTTATTCTTTTTTCTTCTTGTTCTTCTTGCCCGATGCTACGCAGCCCGTGAAACAATGGTCAAAAGGTCAAGCTAGCAAAAGCAACTGTTATGAGAGCCACAGAGTAGTGGAGATGTAATTGTGGTTGGGATGCATTCAATGAAATCGTCAGGAGTCGGGCAGAACGGGGAAATAACACGAAGCGGGGGGAGGGGGAGGGGAGCAAATCAACATAAATACTGCCTACAGTCAATCGAACCCGGCCTCTCGTTTAAGCATATCGTCGCGCCCTATGGCAAGACTTGGCATCGGCAGGCCACCACCGTTTCTCGACTCCTTCAAAGGATTCGGATGGATCTTGAGGTAGGGGACTGGCTGGTCGTGGCCAGACAGCCTGGCCCCAAAGAACGAAAATGTCGCCCAAAACACAAGATTTGTTCACGATGGACAGGGGTAGTAATCGGCGCGTAAGCACGCTGGAACCCAAAAGGATTGGGGGTTGTTTTTTGCAGGGTTCTCTCGATGAAGCGGATCTCACGATGGAGACAAGGAATCAGGCTGGAGAATCGGGGCTGGAGAGAGAGTGGCGCAATTAGATTTTGGCTACAGCCTGGAGACCGAGTTTAAGCTCTAGAAACTATTCGGATCATCCAGCATATCCAGCAATGCGTATAGAGAGAGAGAGAGAGAGAGAAGCGCCATTGGAACTCGGGAGAGGCGCTGGCTGGCGGGCGGTTCATCCAGACTACTGGACCAAAGTTCCATTCGCTCGACTATTATGCACAGAACGGGAAAGGCTTTCGACCAGGGGGTGATGGCTCCCCCCTGCTTCTTCCCAACGATAGGCAGCAAAGCTGACAACGGCCCCGGTTTGAGGATTCTCTCCTGCGACCCAGGCAGTCGAGTTTCTGGTCTGCTGCTTCGCCTTGCATCTCCGCTGGTCTCGGGCTCCGAGTCCCCGAGCCTGCGCCTTGGGAAGCGGGTGAGAGGAGATGTAGTCTGTCGGGATCAACATCAGGTCAAAGTTGGCTGCATGAGTAGTTTGGTGTTGTCTATGTAAGTTGCTTCAGAGATTTGGAGACTGACGTGCACTGCTTCGCAGTCCAGACTCGAGTGGCGGTCTTGCAAATTCCCCGATTGGCGTCGCTCTGTCACTTCTGGATGGTTCAACATGCGCATGATGCTCACCTCGCGCGAGGCCGCGTTATCGGGGAAGAAGAGGCAAACTAGGCAGGTCGTGGTTCGCCAGAGGCGAAGGGGCCACGACTCGCACTTCGCAACGCATGACGTCCAACGACTGAGAGGGGTACTTAACTCGTCAACTTCCTGCGATGCTTTGTGATTGCACTTGAATGACTTGAGAAAGAAAGTCTTCATACCAAGTACCTACTCTGTCAGACCGAGACCGTAATCGTTAATCAATCTGTCCATCACTACAACGCCATGCAGCTCTGCGACCTCTGCAGCTCGATCAACCTCGAGGACCTCCCCCCCTTCCCCGACGACGACTTCAGCAAGACGCTCAGCGGGTACCCGCGCTTCCACCACCTCGTGAAGCCGGACTTCAAGAAGGGCGCGCGCATCGAGCGCTTCGGCGTCCAGTACCACCGCGACCTAAACAGCCTCCGCAAAGCCGCAGAGGATGGGTGCGTGCTCTGCCAGGCCGTCGAGAAGGAGGCCGCCGCCCTCGCGGAGGAAATTGAGAATCTTCCCAAGCCGCGATGGGGGATTGCTCAGTGCGACCCGAGCTGGGACATGTGGCTCGTCCGGAGGAGCGAGGCCAGCGGCGACGGGCTTTGGGCGGTGTGCAGTAGCGTCGTTGATGGCGAGGGGCTGTCGTGTTTGATTCCTGTTGCTGCGGTTGGCTTTGCGTCTGATGAAGGTATGTCTGGGTCTACCATCATGATTGCATTTCTTCAGAGGAGCAGACTAATGACGTGAGTTCAGACGATCCTCTTTCCGCCGGCTCCTCGGACCGCGTGCTGAGACAAGTCCCAGACCAAACAACACTCAACCGCATCGCCGCCTGGCTCAAGACGTGCGACGAGCACCCACACTGCCACTCCCGCGGCTCCCCGATGCCGACCCGCCTTCTCGACGTGGGGACGTCCGAATCCGATCCGCTGATCAAGCTCGTCGAGCCAGACGCCGGCCTCTGCGACCGCTACGTCACCCTGAGCTACCGCTGGGGCGAGGGGGACCGCCACTTCACCACGACCGGCGAGACCATGCAGGCCCGCCGCACCGGCATCGAGATTACGGCTCTTCCGCAGACGATGCGCGACGCCGTCGCGCTCACGCGGATGCTGGGCGTGAGGTACCTCTGGATCGACAGCCTGTGCATATGCCAGGACGACTTGGGCGAGTGGGAGCGCGAGTCGGCACGGATGGCGGCCGTGTATTCCAACTCGTACCTCACGCTCGCAGCCAGCAAGGCGTCTGACGTCAACGGCGGGTTGCTCTCTCCTCGAACGCCGAGGTCGTATTTCAAGATTCCAAGGAGGGGTGATGACGAGAAGTATATTCTCGCCAGCGTGCTCCCGATAGATAAGGAAGTCATCCACGACTACCACGCGCAGATGCGCGACGAGCCGCTCACGAAAAGGGCGTGGGGCTTCCAGGAGCGCGTGCTGGCGCGCCGGGTGCTGCACTTCGCGAGCGGGCAGATGTACTGGGAGTGCCTGGAAGGGTTCCAGGCCGAGGAGGGGCTGAGGCTGCCGCGCACCCTGCAGTGCGTGAGCGAGAACGCTGAAGTCACCGCCTACGCCCGGGAGCGCCTCGCCGCCGCTGAGAGGGAGAGTGATACGGGCAGCCGCCGCCGGCGCAGGGCCGAGGACGAGGCCGGCGCGGAGCTGAGGAGCTGGGAGGGCATGCTCTGGGAGTACGGGCCGCGCGAGATGACGGACCCAGCAGACAAACTGCCGGCCATATCGGGAATCGCAAAGGTCATGAGCAAGATGCTGGACGACGAGTACGTCGCTGGCCTGTGGAGAAAGTATCTTGTCAGGGGTTTGTGCTGGCAGGGCCTGAGCTGCAGGGCCGTCGAGGGGTACCGCGCGCCGTCGTGGTCGTGGGCGTCCGTCGACGGGGTCCCTGCCACGGGGCACATTGGGACGCTGGAGCAGGTTGCCACCGTCTTGGACGTGCAGGTCGACATCGCGGGGGAGAATCCGTTCGGCCGGGTCCGGGACGGGGTGATCAAGCTCGAGGCCCCGCTGGTCAGGATGCGGGTGTCCGAGAACAAGGGCCCGACGGGCCACGTCGCGTTCCGCAGCGACAAGGGGACGGAAAACTTTTACGGGATGCTTGACGTCATCGACAGGAGCTACGATGCCAGCGCGGAGATGCTCGACGAGATGGGCGTGTATGCGCTGGTGTTGGCTTTTACGCACGCCTCTCCGTTGCGTGGGGAGTGGCAGGAGGAGAAGCAGAGCGTGCCGACTGCTCGGGGGTTGTTTGTCACCCCTGTTTCGGATAGGCCTGGGTGCATGAGGAGGATCGGTGCTGTGGTGCAGAACGCGGATGCGTTCGCGCCGGGAGAGCTCGAGTCTTGCAGGACTACGGTTTCGATAGTGTGAGGCGGCGTCGTTCTCGTTGCGTGTCGCGTCGTCTTTTCAACTGAGGATAGGCAAGAAGTTGAGCGAGTTGTTACCCAGCGGTACACTAACGATTCCACCTCTCTCATATTTAATTGATGGCATGCTCATTTAAGACATGGGTCTCTGATGAAAGTCGGTAGCGTTCGCAATCACCACCAAGGGCCAAGGCGTCGACCAGGTACTAAGACTTGAATTGTCTGCAAGGAACTATTATCGACTACCTAGATGCGAATGTACTTCACTTATAGTAATAGCCGAACACCATTGTTCAAGAGTCGGAAAGACCTAGCCCCAGGGCATCCAAGCGAGAGGACTGCAGGGTGATGAAGGATATGACATGGAGTTACTCGGCAGCATCAAGCGAAACAGAACTATCCTCAATGGTGCACCTCAATTTCGGCCTGGATGCTCAACTCCATGACCGAGCCGAAGAACCAAAGGCGGCCCCGAGATGCCGACCGTGTGGGGCCGGATCCCAGGACCGGTTTCGGCACCGGCTTAGCTCCCTGTGGGAATTGCGTCAGGTCAGCCCTACGGGCAAGCGGCCAAAGAGGACAAACAGCTTCTACGCCACGACACGAGATGAACCGGCTAGTCCTCGTTCGAACACCCGCGCGGTTCCAAGGCTGACGCACCGGACGACACTCAGCGTCTCGCAGCGGGTGTCGAGTCGGACTTACCGCTTGCATGCCGATCCAGGTCCCTTACTCATCACCAAATGCGGGGATGGACCGGCCGTTCACATGTGCCCATTTCCCATATAAGACGGACTCTTCCAGGACCTTAAAGGACGGCAGAGATGCGCGGGCTTTCATTACTTAGCAAATTATCATCTTCGGTAACCCCCATTCTCGCCCCCGCCAAAATGCACGCCGCAATCGTAACCTCCTGGGGCGCGGCCCCAACCCACACCGCGGTCCCGGACCTCCCGGCCCCGGCCCCGACCCAAATCCGCCTCCGCGTCCTCGCAGCCGGCATCCACCGCCTCGTCCAGGCCCGCGCCGCCGGCACGCACTACACCTCCACGGCCCTGCCCCACACCCCGGGCGTCGACGGTGTCGGCGAGGACCCCTCCACCGGGAAGCGGTACTACTTCTCCTCCCTGCCCCTCGGCTCCTTTGCAGAATACGTCAACGCCGAGCGCGCGCACATCGCCGCCCTCCCCGAGGCAGCGGACCCCGTCACCGCCGCGGCGTTCATGAACCCCATCATGAGCAGCTGGATGGCGCTCTCGGCGCGTGCGGGGCCGCAGGAGGAAGGGTTCTCCGTCGCGATCCTCGGCGCCACGAGCGCGAGCGGGCGGGTGGCCATCGACGTCGTCAGAGCTAAAGGCGCGTCCCGCATTGTTGGTATTGCGCGCAACGCTGCTGCTTTGGAGAAGCTGCCTCTCGATGAGCGCATTACCCTCGGCGCGGAGACGGACTGGTCGCGGCTGGGCGAGGTGGACGTCGTGCTGGACTACGTGTACGGCCCCGCGGCGGCGGCGCTGCTTGGGGCGCTGCCCAAGTCCACGAGGGAGGTGCAGTACGTCCAGATCGGGTCCGTGGGGGGTGATGGCGAGATGAGCCTGTCCGGGGCCGTGCTGCGGGGGAAGAGGGTTACGGTCCGCGGGGCTGGTTTTGGGAGCTGGACGATGGATGAGTATGCGAAGCAGCTGGGCGCGATGGTGGAGGTTGCGACGACGTTGAAGCGGGAGAACGTGCTTGTAGCTCCCTTTACGGATGTCGAGAAGGCGTGGGGCGAAGCTGGCTCGGGGAGCAAGAGAGTCGTTCTCGTGAGTGAGGATCTGGCTAAGGAATAATGAGAGCTGGGTTGATGGGCATAAGCGATTCGCAACACATGGATAGATTGCATCACATTATCAGAAAGCATACCGCAAGATTATGGCTTGATTCATATAAATGGCTCACTCTCACTTCGCGAACACCCCCTTTCTCACAACCCCCCGCTCATCTCATAACACCCACACCTAACTCTTAAACCACGGCGCCCCGACAGCCTGTGCAACAGCCTTCCCCACCAACCGCTGAATCTGCACGCCGGGGTGATAATCATTGAACCACAGGCAGCTGACGCCGTCCGCATTAAAGCACGTGGCGTCCGGGGCGCCGTAGGCCGTGGGGTTGTTGATGGCCTCGTCGAACGCGGGCGTAGTGTCGACGATCCACGACGTCACGCCGGCGTTCTTGGCCTTGAAGGCGGCGAGGTTGCTGACGATGAGGTCGTTGTACTGCTTGATCGCCGCCGCGAGCTGGGCGTTGGAGTCGGCGCCGTTGGCGAGCATCAGGGGGGTCTTCTGGGTGGCTGCGAGCAGTGTTAGTCGCGATGCATTCATCATCTGGAGGAGAGAGCATGTAAAGACTTACGCGGAACGCTGAGGAGCACAAACTTGCGAACCCCAGCGTCATACAAAACCTGCAACTGCGCAAAATACCGCCCCAAAACCTGCACGAGCAACGCCTCCCGGTTGCTCAACCAGAACGCGTTCCCGACGTCGTTGACCCCCATCCACACGCCCACCAGCGTGTTATCCGCGTTCCACGGCGCCCAGCTCGGCCTGGGAGCCAGGCTCCTCGAGAACTCGGCAACCTGGTCGATAAAACTCAGCACGGTGCTCGCGTAGGGCGCGATCAGCGCCGCGTCGGTCGTGGCGCCGCCGTAGGCCAGGTTGTAGCTGTACGTCAGGCTCGCGTTGAACTCGGTCACCATGAAGCCGACCCAGTCCAGCCCGCCCGAGGCCGTCCACCCTGGGAGGTCCGGGTTGCCGAGCGGGTTTTGGGGGTTGGGCTTCGTGGAATTGATGTTGAAGCCCGTCTGGGAGTAGGAGTCGCCGCTGCGATGGTCTTAGAGAGGGGGATAACTAGATAGAGTGGAAGGGTGAAGAGACTGACAAGGTTATGAGGTACTTGGGCCCCGAGGGCGAACTAGTCGCCGTCGCGGTGGCACGGGTCGACGAGGACGTAGGCCTCACGGTGACGGTGGTAGTCCGGACGGTGGTCGAGGTCAACGCCGGGACGCTCGTGGCGCGGGTCGAAGTCGCCGCCGGCGCGGTGCCGGGAACGCACTGGACTGGTTCTTCGTCAGCACACTGCTTCATCTCGCTCACGATGCTTTCTCGAAAAAGAAGAACTCACAATACCACGGGTTCTGCGAAGAGCAGTACCCCCCGGCGACGCAGCCCGTCGAGCCACCCCACCCGTTCCCACCACACTGTCCCCAGATGGGATTCTGCGCGCTGGCGAGGCCGGAGGCAAAGAGGACCAGGGCCGTGAAGCGAGACATCTTGAATGAACGATAACCGAGTATGGGCGGACCAAAGGGGCGTAGAAGGAGGAGACATGATCAACCGGGCTTTCGAACGGGTTTATATCATCCCCCTCCTCGACAATCACCCCATCATCACGAACAGGACCAAGCCCGATCCAAAAGCGGGCCTCGCCGTCCGCAGACAGCTCCGCGAGAGCCTCATTGGCGGGAAAAGATCGACGGGCAGGGGGTACTGCTCTCGGCGCGGGGGAGATTGTTGTACCTGAACGAGACCAGCGCAGGAGCCGGGTCCGCGGTATGCTTTGGAAGGGGAATCATTTCCAGGAACTAGCAAACTACCTCGCGCATACGAGAAGAACGAGCTCTTACGAGGGGGAAGTAGGTACGGTGGTGCGGTCGCGATGCGGGGACGCGGAGGGAGGCCATCCCCGACCCCAAAAGGGGAAAAGACAGAGATCCACAATGGCTGTCACCGTCCGCCGGATGAGCGGGATCTTGGAGCCAAGGACCCCTCCCTCGCCCATCGATTTCACCCGTGGGCTGGCTTCCGTTTGTTGGAGAAGCTTTTGTTGATATTTCAATATTGTTCCTCTTAATTTGTCTCGGCATGCAACTCCGTACCAGCGGCAACCGGCGTTCTCGGCTCCGAAGTCTGCCTTCAGCTCAGTGATGGTCCGGAAACCTGCATGAGCTGGACACGAGAGATGAATCAACGAGTACAGCATCTGAAGATAATAACTTCAATAAATCTACAAAAGAGAGACAAGTAATGTAGTTAGCGACAGTGGTATACCCAAAAATTCCCAAAAATCCAACCAGAAAATCAACACAAGAAAACCAATGCTGACAAGCACAAAAAAAAAAAAAAAAAAAGAACAGAAACCAAAAACCCCATGCTAACCAGACAAAAAGACCAACCAAACCACAACACCAAACAACAGTATTCAAAACAAATAAAACAAAAAGTCCACCGCCGAAATTTTACAACCCAAAAGTCCTCCTCGTTTTATCTTCCCTTCCTCCTCTTTGCCCTTTTTTTTTTTTCGTACGCACTCAAGCCTTGGCCCTCTCGTCAACAAAACCCTCAGCAACTTCCAGACACACTGTTATAGGTCAGTCGTCAACTTCATCATCATCAGAGGAAAGGGGATACTCACACTTCGCAACACTCGCGCTCCCCAAAATCTTCATCACCGAAACATCCCTCTCAACAACCCTCCAAAACCACCCCCTAACCTCGACAGCAACAAGCGAGTCCATCCCCAGCTCGCCGACGCTATGCTCCCCCTTGACACTCCCCTCCCCAGCACCAAGCACAACCTCAAGATACCTCGCGAACCCCTCCCCAAGCACCTCGGCAACTTCGCCCACACCCCCCTCAACAGCTCTAATCTTTTCTCTGAGGCTCTGCTTCCCCTCGCCCTCGCCCTCTGCGCTGCCCCCGTCGTCCTCGACGATAAAGTGCGAGAAGCGCGGGTCCTTGTGCCAGTGCAGCGGGTTCGCCGCGCCGGGGCTGTACCGGCTCAAACCGGTCGTGATGTCGTAGATCTGCCCCTCCACGGGCCTGCCCGTGACAATCGCCTCGAGGAACATGTGGTGGATGTCCCGCTCCGAGATGGGCGGGTACCCGTCCTTCTCGAGGAAGGCGTAGATGTCGTTACGCTCGCGGTGGAGCAGGCCTAGCCCGTAGATGACGCCGATGTTGAGCACCGAGCCGGGCAGGCCGCGTAGGCGACGGTTGGCCGCGAGGCCGTTCATGTACTAGGATGGATGTAAGCATACGATGAAAAAAAGGAAAATGGGATGAAGAAGACGAGGACTAACCATGTTGGCGGCGGCGTAGTTGGACTGTCCACCATGTCCGCCAGGCGCCGCAAACGAAGACGTCATGATGAAGAACTCCATATCCGGATCACAAAAGATCTCGTCCAGGTTGCTCGACCCAACGGTCTTGGGCCTCATGACGCGGTCCCACGTGTCGACGTCCATCTGCGCAAAGACGCGGTCGTCCAACACCATGGCGCCGTTGATAACGCCCGCGACGGGCGGCATCTCCTCCGCCAGGCGCTGCCTAAACGCCCTCACGCTCTCGATGCTGGTGACGTCGAGCCTCTCGATGCGCACCTCGCACCCCTTGGCGGCCAGGTCCTCAACCCACTTCGGCTCCATGTTGGGGTTGCGGCTCGCAAGCACCAGGTGCCGCGCCCCGTGCTCGAAGAACAAATTGCACAGGCTCTGGCCCATGTCGCGCGTGAGCCCGACGAGGACGTACGTCTTGTAAGGGCGCAGGAGCTGCGTCCCGATGAGCGGCCTCGCGATGTGCTGCACGTTGCGCGCGGCGCGCCAGTCCAAAATCTGGAAGGGCGGCGCGCTGCCAGACTGATCGAGGAGCTCCGGCACCGAGACGACGTCGAGGTTGGGGATGCCCATCTGGCCCCTCATCCCCGTCGTCCCCGCCAGAGCTCTAAGAATGGCAGATTCCCAGAGCCCCTCGATGTCCATCGAGTCCCCGAGCGCGACCACGTGCTCCGAGGTCAGCAGCGAGAAGCGCGAGTGGTACTCGCAGTTCTCGGGCAGGCAGTCGAGGATCGCCTCGGAGAGCTCGCTGCCCTCGGGCAAGAAATCGACGACGGAGGCGCCGTCCGCGGGGAACAGTGTCTTCAGCTCGCGGTTGCTGGCGTACGGGTGGATGAAGCGCTCTCCCGCGGGGGCCTTGCTTCCCCTGACGGGGGCGGTGGTGCAGGCGATGACGGCGACGCCCTTGGGCTCGAAGACCTCCCGCATGCAGTCCAGAAGGACAGAGTCGGGCTCGAGGACGAGCAGCGTCCTCTGCTCCACCATCTCGTCCGCGACGGACAGGGCGACGAGGTACCTCGTGACCAGGCCGAGCAGCGTCTTGGGCTCGACGTTGCGGTCGCCCAGCGGGAAGATGCATGAGTTGGGCACCGACGCGTACGACGAGTTGGACTTGGTCAGCGCCAGGCACTGCTCGTTGGTGGCCACGTCCCTGCCGACGCAGACGTGCGAGGCGTACCTGAGCCCGAAGTTGACGACCTCGACCGAGCTGTAGTTGACCTGGATGATGCTCTGGTCCGGCACGATGTTGCCGAGAATGTCGCCCTCGACCACGTTGGCCGCGTACACGGCCGACCCGTCGCCGGACTGCGAGGACACGATCTCGACGCAGCTCTCGAGCGTGTTGACCTCGGACGAGACGAGCCTGCGCGGGCAGTTGAAGCGGTCGTTGCCCTCCTTCCAGGGGACGACGCGGGGGATGAGTCGGTGGCCGTGCTCGATGAAGATCTCGTTCTCGTGCGTCCACAGCAGCTCGCCGTCCTGGGCGCCGGAGCGAAGCGCCTTCATCGTGAGCCGCAGGAACGTCTCGACGACGGCGTCGACCGAGTCCCGGCGCGAGTCGAGGTCGAGCATCTGGAGCTTCAGGCTGGGGATCTCGGCGAGCATCGAGCGCGAGAAGCCGTACGTGGCGGCGTGCTCCGGGTTGCCGGATCGCGAGTTCATGGTGACCCACAGGACGACCTTCTCGGGCGCCATGAGGGCGCGGAGGAGGTCGAGGCGCTCACTGGTCATGGAGCTCATCATCGGCTCGTCCAGGTCCGCGAGGAAGACGACGTTGCTGACCTCGTTGAAGTAGGCGGGCTGGAGGGCATCGAAGTCGGCGACGATGTCGATCATGTCGCAGGTGGGCGACAGCTTCTGGTGGACCTCGGCCGCCAGGTCGGCGGTGTTCTCGCCGGCGCCGATGATGAGCGTGTGCCCGGTGACCTTGGGAAGAGAGCCGTTGAGGGGGTTCAGGCCGAGGTGCTTGGTCTCCGACTCGGCCTGCCTGACGATGAGGGAGAAGTCGGGAGCAAAGAACTGCTCCGACTTCTTCGCCACGCGAGCGAAGCCGCACTCATCGAGAAGGTCGGGCCACTCGGGAGGGGTCAGGGGCTCCGCAAACTGAGTTCTCACCCCGAATGCGCGGCGGAGTCGGTCGCGGAGAGGGCTCATGGACTCGTGGATGAGGATGAGGAACGCTCCCGGCTTCATCAAGCTCTGGATGCGCTTGAGCTTGTCACGCTGCGCAGCATCCTTGACCACCGAGGTGTTGAGCACCACCAGGTCGAACGGCTGGAGAGCCGAGCTGTCCTCGTTCTCGAGGATCGTGGTGTGCTCCGTGTCGATCTTCTTCCTGAGCGCCTCGGCGTTAGACAGCCGCCTGAGCAGGTTCTTCTCCGCCTCGGTGCCGATCGTGTACGACGCAAAGGACCCCTTGAGGCCGCCGATGACGTGCTCCGAGAGCCCCGCCTCCGGGTCCGTCAGGCCGAGCACGCGCATGCGTGGGTACCTGTGCGCGATCTGCGAGACGACGCGGCTGACGTGCGACCTGAAGCGGTGCAGCTGCTTGGCCTCCTGGATGATGGTGGCGATCATCGCGGGGAGGACGTCGGGGATGTTCTGGCCCAGCATGCGGATGAACTCGAGCGCGTGGTAGAAGGGCGACTGCAGGATGAACTCGTCCAGGCTCTCGGCGGTGTCGGCCTTCCACGGGTTGGCGCTGACGTCGGCGGCCGAGGGCTTGGCCGGGGCGAGGGGCGACGACGGGGGCGTGAAGAAGGTCGGCCCGGCCTGGATCTCCTTGATCGCGGACTCGTCCTGGATGTAGAAGCGCGCGACCCTCTCGCAGCTCTCCAGGAGGATCCGCTCGGTGGCGACGTCTTCCTTGCTGATGTCCGCGGAGACGATCTCGTGCTCCGGGTCGAGGTCCATGACGGTGTGGAGGTAGAGCTCCTTGTCGTCCTCGGGCTTCGAGTTGGCGAACGAAGAGACCATGAGACCCTCGACCTGGATCTCCATCTCGCCGCGGGTGTTGTAGATGCTCATGTCGCCCACGAACTTGGTCGTCGCCGTCTTGGTGCGGGGGATCTCCTGCGTGATGATGGAGTCGACCACCAGTGACGAGCCGTCGCCGGGCTTGCCGCTGCACGGGGCGAGGTTGAAACGAATCTTCTCGATGCTCCGGGGGAGGAAAGAAGTCCAGAGCGACTTGTCTCCAGGCGACGCGCACGCCGCGAAGACGGAGTGGAAGCAGCTGTCCAGTGTGGCAGGGCTCACGCTGAGCCCGGTGGTGTCCTCGTCGTGGAACTTCTTCAACGTCGCGCTGCAGAAGTTGTACCTGCGGTCAATGCCCTGCAGAGCGCGGAAGGGTCCGGTGTAGTCCAGGCCAATACCCGACATCATGTGGTAGAAGGCATCCGTGTCTGCCGGCAGGGTCTCGGCCAGAGCGGGCTCGCGCTCGGGGAGGGCGCCCTCGGACGGCTCGCCGAGGTAGATGCGCAGGCTGCCGGTGAAGTTCTTCTGCATGGGAGAGACACCGTCGGCATAGCAGGAGGTGATAGTAAACGCTCCTTCGATGACCTTGCCTGCCAGGCGGCCCTTGGTCGAGGGCGGCTGGATGCTGAGCGCCACGAGGATCTCGACGCCATATGTGTTGGACTCGAGAGAGATGCCGCTCATGAACTCAAGATCCGTGAGCTCCACGACGGAAGCCTGACGACCGTTGAGAACAGTCTTGGCCGCGTCGAGAGCCAAGACGCAGTAGGCAGATGCGGGGAGCAAAGCCTGCCCTTGGAACTTGTGGTGCTGGATCCAGGGGATGGTCTCGAGCTTGAGGATGTTGCGCCAGCGAAGCTCGAACTCGGTGTCGTCTCGGGTGCGCACGCCGAGAAGCTCGTGGGGGCCCTGCTCGCGGAAGTGGTACTGGTGAGCAATGCGAGACTCGCGGTAGTGCGCCTGGCTATGGTCCCAGGGGTAGGATGGCAACTCGACCCTCGAGGAGAGGAGGCCGGGCTGAGTAGAGTTCGTGGTGATGAGGGCCTTCCAGCCGATGGCCTCGGGGCCGAAGTAGCACCAGGTGAAGCCCAGGAACTCGGCAAAGGCGTGTCTGTCATCCTTCTTGCGGTCAAGGAGGCCGGCGTACGAGAGGGCTCCCCCGGTGGCGGCCTTGACAGTCTGCTGGACAGGACCCTTGAGGGCTGGGTGCGGACCAACCTCGACGGCGCAGTCGAAAGGACCCTGGGAGCTCAGCGCAAGATCAATAGCCTCGTAGAACGAAACGGCCTTGACCATGTTGTCCCTCCAGTAGGTTGCCTTGAGCTCCTCGGCGGTCGGCTCCGTGCCATCGGCATACACGCTCGATACCCAGACCGGTCCATTGTCTTGCCTCGGCGCGATGCCGCAAGCAGCCAGGCCCTGCATGTACTCCGCGGCGGGCTTCTCCATGTGGGCCGAGTGGTACGCCGTGTCGACGACGAGAAGGCGCGCGAACTTTTTGTCGGCAGACAGCTCAGCGTGCAGCGCCTTGACGGCGTCCACGTCTCCGGACAGAGTGACGCTCGTGGGAGCGTTGCTCGCCGCGACCCAGATGCGACCCTTGATGTCATCGCGATCGCAGAGGGCGGACGCCTCGGCGCGGGTCATGCCCACGGCCATCATGGCTCCCTTCTCGCCGTTCTTTCCGCTCGCCAGATGGGCGGACAGGCCTCTGTAGTAGGAGATGAGCATGGCGTCCCGGGCGCTGAGCACGCCGGCGGCATACGCGGCGCCAATCTCGCCTGACGAGTGGCCGACGACGGTGTGGAAGGAGACGCCGAGGCTGGACAGCAGATCTACGAGGGCGATCTGAACGGCGGTGCAAAGGGGCTGGGAGAGGGCGGCGATGTTGATGCGCGTGGCGTCCTCCTGGTGGATGAGCTCCTGGGCGAGGGACCACGTGGGAGGGCTGGGGCAGCTCTTGAGTACGTCCTCGAGCTTCTCGATGGCGCTGCGGTACACCGAGCTGGACAGGAAAAGTTTGCGGCCCATTCCAGACCACTGAGCGCCCTGCCCGGTGAAGATGCCGAGGATCTTGGGCTTGCTGCCATCAAGCTTGGCGCGGACACCAAGCTCGGGGTTCGCGGACGACCCAGCCTTGGTCAAGAGACCGTCCAGGCCAGCGAGGATCTGGTCGCGAGAGTCACCGCTGACGGCGACACGGTAAGTCAAGGCCGATCGGCGGGCGTAGAGGCTGTAGGCGATCTCATCTGCCGACTTCTCGCTGCCAGCCATGAAGTCACGGACGGACCGCACGACTGCGACCAGAGACTTTTGCGACTTGGCAGACAGGACCAGGGGGAGCCCGACGCTGGGAGCGTCGACGTTGCTTGGCATGGAAAGCAGGCCTGCGGGGATCTCCAGGCCCGGCGCGAACCGCTTCGCGACGTGATCGTGGATGCTCGGCTCGTACCGCTCGATGATGGCGTGCGAGTTGGTGCCGCCGAACCCGAACGAGTTGACACTGCCGCGGAGGGGCTGGCCAGCCGGGGCCTGGGGCCACGGGATGACCTCGGTGGGGATTCGGAGGTGTCCGTAGAACGGCCGCACGCTGGGGTTCAAGGTCTCGAGGTGTAGGTTGGGCGGGATGGACTTGTTGATCATCGAGTGGGCGACCTTCAGCAGCCCAGCCAGGCCAGCGGCGCCTTCCGTGTGGCCGATGACGGTCTTGACGGAGCCGACCACAAGCTTCTGGTCATCGTAGTCGGCCGTAGTGCTTGCTTCGTTACCGAAGAAAGCCGTGGCAATGGCCTGTGCCTCCCTTGGGTCGCCGGCTTGGGTGCCAGTGCCGTGCGCCTCGAAATATTGGCATCGGTCCGTGGGATTCTGGGAGTCCAGGCCAGACCTGCGGTACGTATCCCTGATCAACTCGGCCTGGGCGAGAGGGTTCGGCATGGTGATGCCCTGCGTGCGGCCGTCCGAGTTGACGCCCGTCTCCCTGACGATGCTGATGATCGAGTCTCCGTCTTTCAGGGCTTGGGAGAGGGGCTTGATGAACAGCGCGGCGAAGCCCTCACCGCGGGCGTATCCGTCCGCCCCGACGTCCCACATCCTGGACCGCCCCGTAGGGCTGAGCATGTGGAGGCTGGACTCGGTGATGAACTGCTCCGGGGTGATCATCATGTTGGCGCCGGCCACGCAGGCCATCTCGCACTCGCCGGATCGTAAACTAAGGACGGCCTGGTGAAGAGCAACCAGGCTCGAGGAGCATGCCGTGTCGATGGTCATCGATGGGCCGCGGAAGTTGAAGAAGTAGGATATCCTGTTGGAGAGGATGGCTCGCGAGTTGCCGGTGGCGAAGTATTGGCTGGCTGTGATGTCGTCTCGCTGGCACAGGGAGTCGTAGTCGGCAGTCATGAGACCAGCATATACGGCAACCTTGCGGCCGGCGTACTGGGAGAGGGTGTAACCGGCAGACTCCATGGCCTCGTACACGACCTCAAGGACTATCCGCTGCTGGGGGTCGATGGCCTCGGCCTCCTTCGGGGTGATGTTGAAGAATGCAGCGTCCCACACGCGGTGATCTTGCTCGAGGAAGTAGCCCTGGGTAGCATTCGTGGCACCATGGTACTCGCCGTCCTGGTGGTAGAACCCTTGAACATTGAACCGGTTCTTCGGGACGGTTTGTGTAAGATCTCTTGGCTTGGACAGCAAACTCCAGAGCTCAGATGGGGATGAGACGTCGCCGGCGAAGCGGCACCCGGCGCCAACAATGGCAACGGGCTCCGATTGAGGGATCTTGTAGGTAGACATTGCTGTCAGGGGTATTTCTATGATGATTATAATATGGGAGGTAGATAGGGAATGGGTATAAATGGTGTAAGTCGTGTAAGTGGTCGGTATCACCAATCAGAGGGACGGCCAAGCGTGTTCAAGGTGGCATAAGAATGAAGAAGAAGATGATGAATGGGATTGTTTGCTTGGAAGCGTTTCAAGCAAGCAAGTGACGAAGACGAAAGGATATATAGAAAAAGACTTACACGGCAGAGACAGCGACGGCTTCGCGATGCCCTCCCTGCCAGCCCGGCTCGATACCATGATACCCGTGCCCATGTCGAAAAAGTAAGGGGCAAACAGACCCATCCCCGGCTAGCAGATGGGTACCCCACGACCGGGGAAGGGAGGGCGTGGGTTGCAGGGAGGGCGTGCGCGGTGTAGTCGACGACGTTCGGCGTTCGTCAGACGTGGGAGGGGTGGTTCGGAGTTCGGTGGCCGAATGTCTCACGCGGGCGCCGGGGTCTACGGTGTACGTTCGGCGGTGGTCAGTCGTCTCCCGGGAACGGGATTGCTACTTAGCTAGTCCTCCGTCCAGAATCACATCTTTGCTGGCGCCATCGGCTTTCGGGAGGCTTGAAATACTAGAAAGCGCCTCTTCTTCAACGATGGACGACATGTGGTAGTCGGCGTGTGTGTCGGCGCTCCAACTACGGCCGACGAGAACGGAAGACCAAGGTTAGGTAAGATAACACAACGACGTCGAAAACGGGGGCTGGGCTCACTGGATTGGAAGCGCGCGTCGGTCCGCAGCCTTTGCCCAGAGTCAACGTGTGGTCTTGCGTGCACAATTGCCTCGTGGGGTGTTCGGAGTACTTGCATTTGAAAGACGTTTCTTTGTCTCGGTGATCTAGTTTGAGTTTGGCTTGTTTCCCCTCCTTCGACAGAGAATCCCATGTTCCTCGAACTGTCCCCGCGCCAAACTCGATTCATACACGCCCACCAGGCCAGGTCGTACGCCGCACCGCCGTACGCCGCACTGCCAGGAACAACTACAACGGTATTATGTAATATGAGCAACTCTTGAATTGTCTTTATCCGTCCAGAAACGCCTCCATATCCTTCCTCAGGCTCTTTAGCTCTTGCCCAAGACTCTCTTCTTGCCTCTTAAGGGCCTGGAATGAGACATCTGCTACGCCAGAGAACATGGAGACTACATCAGGTGCCCTTCCCGGGGGCGAGGCCGCCGATCGCAGAGTCGGATCCAGCGAAGATGCTGCTCGCCGCATCTGCAAGAGAAACTCCTCCGCTAACTGAATCGTGAGAGACACTTGTAGTGAAGGCGTCGAGTCGACCGCAAAGGAACCGACAGTGACGCCAGGCAGTTTCCAAGACTGAAACAGACTCGCCGGCTGCAGATGTGCTAGTTGTGAGTGAATGCAGCTGAAAACCCTCTGATACATGTCGAGAAGTCGAACATATGTGGAGAGGACGAAGAGGCACGTCGCCGGATCCGCCAGTGAGTCGAGCCCCCTACCCGGCTGGTGCCTTTCGTCCTCGCTAGTGGGCGAGGCGCCTTCGGTCGGTGCCATCTCCGCCAGGATCTCGGCAAAATGGCGCGAAAGTTTGAACATCTCGTCGATGGGGAAAGGCGTCGTCACCGAACTCCCACCAGCGGGGCTTGAGACAATGCCGAGCCGCCCTGGATCTTCCGGAGCTTCGATTTGGTGTGGCAGACGCGAGCACAGCTCAAAGAGTCGAGAGTTGATGTCGATAATCCGCGGCATCCACTGCTCTGCCGCAGGCACTTGTCCACCCGGGGCAGGCCGCAGCGTGATCTGCCTCGTCCTTTGCCTCGCCCGCTTCCGTGTGCCTCCCTGCGACGTCATATCCCCGTGGGGCTGAGCGGGACCGGCCGAACCACGCTGCGGACTGGGACTTCCGAGGAAGATCCGACTGGCGGGGTCCGCTTCAGGGGCCACGGGAGACGTGAATGCAGACCCAGATGTGGTCGAGTGAGGGGGGCTCCACGAGTGGGACATGGAGCCTCCCGCCATCAAATCATCCATGGCGTCCGGGAAAGGCGGCGGCAGGTGCTGGTCCGGCGCCGGGTTGTGTTGGTGATACAGGGTGGGTTGGCCAAAGCCAAAGTCGAAGTCGACAATGCCCAACATGGCGTCTGACGACACCACATCATGATCCCCGAAGGCACCGTTGCCGCTGATAGAGTCATCCGGTTGGGTCTTGAGAGTGGCTACACAGAATCGTCAGTAAGGGCGGATCGCAGACAAGTCAAAGACACAGGACTCACAGAGGTCGGGTTGCACGGCTTGGCTCCCGCCTCCTATCCGCTGCCGCTTGGGTGACGGAATGCTTCTTCGTACGACGTCGTCTGTTGGTTGTTGATGTTGGTGCTGCTTTCTGTACCGCAGGGAGGGACTCGATTTGCATTGGGTCTTGAGCCTGATACACCTCTCGCAAGCTTCATCGCCAACGCGTTTACAGCTGAGCTTCTGCGTATGGCACCTGTCGCAGGCCTTCCGATTCGGACCGTCCATCATTGTCACTGCCATGGTTCGGCGTTGGTAAAACAGGGACAAATTGCGAGGATTCCAGAGTCGGGGAGGTGTGTAGTCAAATAGGGCTTGTGGGCTGCAAAGCTTGCGAGATCCCAGCACAATGAGACAGCTCCTGCATGAATGGATGTCATGTCCCAGTTTGGATAGGGGAGAAAAGTAACGTGTGGAGGGGGTAGTCTAGCAGAGAGAAGGAGAGAGAGAGGAGAGAAAGGTACGAGGTACCGGCACTGACAAGCACAGAGGGCGATCCATTCCTCGCCTCGATTATGGCCCGCTTGAAAAAGCATAGGAGTGCCGGGCAGCTACCATTGGGTACAACCCGGTTTAGTCCTGGCCGCCATGTTTTACCATGGCGAAGATGGACGAGGGTGCTGGGCCTTGTCCTTCGGAAGCTGATGGGTCGGCATCTAGACGAACTAACCTGCTCGAGGGTTCGTGGGCTGGACTGTGAACTGGGACTGGGACTGGGACAGGGAAGGGAGGGCAGTGATCACGCTTAGTCCGGCGGAAGGGCCACGGACACATCCCCGGGGGCCCAGCACGTTGGTACCGCCCTGCGTGACTCTTGTCGAGATGAACACCATCGAGGGGGATGAAGGACGACGCCTGAAAGAAGAAAACACGCTGCTGTTAGCTCGAGGGCGTGTTTGCTCTGCACCCCCATCCCATCCCATGCGGCATCCCATGTCTGCGTCTGTGCTTTTCGAATCTCTGCGGTGGGCTGCACTTGGAAGGCCAAGGGTCGGTTGCAAGGGGTTGGGAGATCCACCAGGGTCTCTCTTGTGGAGATGATGAAACCCCGGAAAACGAATTTCCAACATGGAGTTCGTACTGATTTGGTAGGGCAAATAACAAAGAAAGCACATACGAACCTGAGAGTGTGGGAATTTCTCAAAGACTGTTTGATACGGATGCTGGCGGGCCAGTCGTGGCGTCGGATGGCCATCCGAGCTATTGCTGCTGGAAGCTTCTTCCCACCACCACTCGGTATGTCCACGGCAATCGACGGCGTGCACAGGATCCCCCAATCGCAGTACATAGTATGCACAAGTGGCTGGAGGAGGGAAGCCTCGAGGACTGTGTGCCAAGAAATGGCTAGTGATCCTGCACTTGCGGCGCCGTCGTCCGTCGCTGACAACACCCTCACGGGATGAACGGCGGAGTCCATACGTTGTGGTTTCGGCGTACAATCTCGGTTGAAAGGCGCACTTAGCTTGAAGGCCGAAACATGGGAATGACGCCCCGCGCCAGGAGATTCGAGATGGCAGCGTCAACGGTGTGATGAGTGCCGTCCGCCTTCCCCTTGCCATCGAGCTGTTCGATGGCGTCCTGAGCAAACCTCTCGATGCGTGGTAAGCATGCTCTCGGCTGCAGGACGGTAGAGCTTTTTAGCAGTCGGGGTAGCTCGAGGTCCATCGCGGCCAATCAAGAAAGTCGGAATCCCTGGAAGGAGGAGGGCCCAGACTCGACTCGGTTCGGTTCGCAAGTGGTGATGAGGAGATATGAGCAGTGGCGATGGCGGGGAAAGCGGTGTCGAAGCCCATGCAGTTTGCGGGAGGCCTGAAGATGAAGCGCCCGATCTTGCATGAAGATTCCCATGAACTGTACGCTGCCTGAAGAGTTTGCTCGAATCCATCACTCAATGTGTAGACTGGAAAATTGCTAGTGTTGTTTGCCCGTTGTTTGTTGGCGTTGTTTGCTCAAATCTCTCTTCGCTTCTCTAGCTACCGGCTGCCCGGTTGGACCAGGATACCCTGTGCCTGTCCCAAAACATAACGGCGATAACATCTACCCGGCATACCCTGAGATGTGAGAGATGACCACGCTGCGGAATGAAATCACGAGCTTAGCTGAGACGCCCTTGGGCCGGAGGGGTAACGCGATGTTCATCCTGGCGAGGCGAATAGGCCTCCTCTGCACGTCCTGACATGGCGACCATGGCGAAGCTGCGGATAAGCGTGCTCTCCCCAAATCCGACGAATGAGAAGCCCAGTGACAGCGTCTTCATCGGGGTGAAAAGCAATGTAGTGCACGACTAAGAGCTAAGAGGTCACGGTGGAAGGCTGCCGCGGTCTAAGAGGCGACCTTGCACCCACTGGCCGTTGGATAGGGCCCGTTGTGGATTCGGGGCTGCTAGGTCGATAAGCATACGGCCGTGAGCATGGCAGGATGGCGCCGTCTCTTTGTCGTTCGGGAAGACCAAGCAAGCGCGTCAGGCGGGCATCTGACAGGCGTAGATGAGGAGGTCGAGGAGAGCAAAGTCGGTGATGGCTGCGCGAGAAAAGAGTCGGTTGAAACGCCGTCGAGCGACAGTAACGCGAAATCTATTGAGCGAATGCCGGATTGGGAATGCTGCAGGTCTAGCGCCACGTCTCGATGGTTGAGGGTGATGGGGGGCTCAGAGCTAGCGGGAAGATTCACGACGCTACCCTTCAAGTCATGCCCTGGTCTGGCTGGCACTCGCAAGGCCATGCTCGAATCCGGACGCAATGGCGCGCATACATACTGGCATGACGAAAGGCTGGAAGAGTAGCCGCAGGTCGTGGCAGGGCTTCTGCGCGTGCAGTCGGATCATTGCGTGTTGACTCCCAAGGGGCATCCGATACCGTCGTTGTCTGGAGAGACATTTTGGGGGGCGCGATCTCGAGTCGGGCCAGAGGCAGGGGGCCTTCGAAAAGATACGAGACCCATGTCGCGTCGAACAAGAATGGATTGGCGGGTGCGTCCGCGTCGCCCAGCCCGGAACTCGTGGCAGCCCCCCCATAATGGCCGATCCGGAGGATCGCCAGGCAGGCAAAGGCACCGTGGCACCGTGGCACCGTGCCTCCCGCGCCGGCTTGACTGTTGCGGACGTTGTTTACACCCGGCGTCGTGTAACCCAGGGTGACGTCGTTCCTGGTTTGTTCCTGCAGAGCATGACGCCGTTGATCGGGGCATATGTCGTTCGTTGCATCTCTTTGAGCGAGAGCAAGGCCTTTGTGTATACGTGCGACGTCCGCCTCACGACTGGGAATGCAGCGGCCGTATGCCATCGAGCTGATCAGGGGTTGCCGCTGGGACAGCGGGAGAGTGCCATGGCATGGGCGATATGTACGGCGCAGCATCACCTAGAGAGCAGCAGTGCTAGGCGCGATAGCGGGCCGTTCCATGGAATGCGCACCAGGCCATGTAGCAGCCCGCGTTGGTGCCGGTGCCGGTGCTATTCAACCATCGCCCAGGGGGCGCTTGACAGCTCCAGCTCGAGGTTCCTCGCGCGCCAGGCAGCTTGGCTGGGAAAGGCTTCTTGCTTCTGCATCGTCGGGACTGGCACAATGGATGCGAAATGCCGTGCTGTGCGTGGGTGGTTGCGGGTGGCCGATGGTGTGTTGCATCACATCTTGACAGCAGCCCTCCCTTTCGGACTTGGCTTTCCCTCTTTCCATGACCAAAGGCGCGAACCCACAGCTTGGTTCTTCAACCCCGGCACAGAGAATCCCACGCAATACATTGTCGGCACCAGGCGAACGATAGGGAGATCCAGTTTTCAATTTGGACGGTGATCACACTCCGAAGAAGGGTCACATCGCTCGACAGCGACATCGGCAGGGCGCATGCCACAGTGGGTAGCAGCGAGCAGGTGCAGCGTGAAGCGTGAAGCGGCCTAAAGCTGGAACCCCGAACAGTCAGTCTCGCGTGCTGTGGCCTGCGGGGGAGGCGGTGTTGGCAGCTTACGCAGATCAGCGTCCTCAAATTCATGATCGACGAAGACTCGGATCCAGACCGAGCTTCGGATAATTGCAAGGCATTCGTCAGGCCCAGGTATGAACTCATACGGGGTGTGGTTATCGCCAAGTGGCGTCCAGCGTAAAGAGGTCACCCAGTCTGGCCCCCTCGGTGGGTGGCCGCCGTGACTGAGGTTGATGAAATGAACTGATGGGCGAATAGAGTTTGAGTACCAGCATTCCTCGATGCCATCACGGCCTTCTCAGGTGCAGCAGCAAGCAGCAGGTGGTGGCCAAGTGGCTCGGCAAATGGGGGCGCCAGGGTGCCGGGGAATGCTGGTGGCCCTTCCAGAACTCTTGCCGCCTCGTCTTGTCTATTCCACGTTGACTCTGTCCTTTTCCCAGCCCCTGGAATGTCCTTGGTGAGCGATGATCGAAGCGCGATTAGACAGTAGGTCAGGGGTCCTGTCCTGTCCTGTCCTGTTCGTCTCTTCGTCCGTCCGTCCGTCCGTCCGTCTGTCTGTCTGTCTGCTCGTCTGGGTTCCTCGGAAATCGTTCCGGCGATGCAGCGATGCTTGGATCGATTATCAACGAGAATGTGAGGATTGACTGTTGAGAATTGAGAATTGAGATGTCAAATATGACGACGACATGCTCGAGAGGGCGAGAGACTCGGCTGATGCCCATCCTGGCCGGATCGCAGGAAGCAAAGAAGGAAAGCGATAAAAGAAAGATTGGTGGCCCCGGGTCGATGGGAGCCCCTGTGTACCTGCTGCAAGGAATGGAAAGGAAGAAAAAAGCCTGCGCTGCAGCGCATTAGCTGCTTCGTCAAGCCAGGACTGGACAGGGTTGAGATGCACTGCACGGCCATCTGTGTTGCGAGGATTCCATCTTGGCGGGATGAAGAAACGAATTTGCCTTGGGGAAGGATTTGCAATCCATCACGATGCAAGCAGGTACGCAGGCAGGCAGGTAATAGACGCTTCCTTCCGTCAAACAGAAATACTACCATTACGCAGTACGGCAAGGTACCTTGGTAGGTACGTAGCGTACGATCGTGATGGAAGGAAGGAGCACCGAGGGACGGGACCCTCTGGCCGCAGTGGAGCCCTTCCCAGCGGCGGAAGCGGGAAGGCGGGGCCGGCAACCCATGAGCTCCTTCCCGTCCGGCAACTGCTTGATGCTGTGTATTACCTTCCTATTGCTCTTTCCTTGATGATCAGTATTGTTCCTACCTCTTAAAATCTCTAGTTAGGTATCGAGGCAGTACGGTTCTGAAAACATTAGAAGCCTCAGGCCGGTCTCAACTAGGTATCTAGGTAGGCAAGAGGAATAGATCCATCCACCTGCGCTTTCCATTTGGGACGCCGGATCACCAGGGCTCCGAATGCCTGGGCACGTGGGGGTTACCTACCTAGATACCTAGGTGCAGTTGCCAGTCAGGGCGTGAATCCATGGAACGGCACTGCATTTACTACTTGCAACCGCCGACGACCTATGGACTCAACCCTCCCGTCGATTCATCGTCCACTGCTTTGGTCTTGGAACCATCGACATCTCGCTGCTGCCCTGCGGTCCTCCCTTGATTTTGTCGCATTTCACATTGTCCGTGTCCACCCGGAACACACTTCCTGCGACCCGGCCGCGCTTGGGACAGACGGACGCCACCCGGGGACCTGAGTCTTGCATCCGCTGGTGTTGATATCCGTGTCGATCTGGATCTCCTGCAGCATGAGTATTTGGTTCCTGCGTACGGATACCGTAACACTAACTCCGCTAGAGTACGCCCTATGATCTCTCTGCCTCATTCACGCATCATGCACTCGATCGCCGGGTCACGATATCCTTGCAGCGCATCCCGCTCATCATGACCGGCTCCCTGCTTAACGTCGTCGGCCCTTCCGGAACCTAGCCGTGACTCCCGCCGCCGGGTAAAGAGGCAACCCAGCCGGGTGTCGCACCTCGCCTCGTCGTTAAGGCCCGCGAGGCTCACGGTTGGGCGCTGGAGCCAAGTCATCCTCTGCTTGGTCGTGGGAAAAAGCAAGGCTTCCTCCGCAGGTGCCCAGTCATACATACGATTTCAGCTCCTCGTCTTACCTTACCCAGTTTATTTTTGGGCTACCCGTTGCCCTCCCGCGCCATGCCGTCTCCACGGACGCCCATGACCTCACTCCTCCGCGTCCGGCTGAGTCTCGACGGATCAGGCGTTCAACGGCGGGAATCATAGCTGGCGCATTAAGACGAATAGCACGAACGAGTCGCTTGGCCAATACTTGCGACTTCTAAGCCCAGGATGAACGCTGTTGAGTCCATGTGGGATCGTTCTGGTGTGAACGTTGGGTTTTTGCGTTCGCTCGCGCCCCTCGTCATCTCGCATCTCAGCATCAGCTTCATTCTTCACGCTTCATCTACCCGACACATGACAAGGTTCGATTTCG
The DNA here is from genome assembly GCA_014235955.1 of Colletotrichum sojae. NCBI lineage: Eukaryota > Fungi > Ascomycota > Sordariomycetes > Glomerellales > Glomerellaceae > Colletotrichum > Colletotrichum sojae. The sequence goes on along the minus strand of WIGN01000027.1, from coordinate 116,100 downwards.
CATCCAGAAGCCCAACTTTTCGGCCTGTGCGTTTGATTTTGAAAACTTTTCACAATGACAGAATTTCTCTGCAGGAAACCAGCCCATGGTCTCGAAACAGCAGGCTCGAGAGGGAAAAAGCAAGCGTCGCCCTCAACCGAGGACAAGCCACCAAAACGAAAATGGAGGACCACAAGACAAAAAAAGAACCATCGTCCGCCCTTTCTTTCGCCGCTTATACGAGGCTCTCCGTCACACGAGAATTTTGGTCAGGGAGGATACTGGCTCGGAAAGAAAAAAGAAGTTCCCAAAATTTTGAGAGAGAGGTATCTGTCTATCATCAAGGCCCACGCCAACAGAGAAAGGAAAAGAAAAAAAAAAGAAAACCGAATTATACATACTCCAGCAAAACTGCCGCCCCGCCGACGCTTCATCCCTTCGCAAGATCCCAGTCCCACAGAATTGCGGTGTTTCTTCCCTTGCAGTCCAAACTATTCGAAAATATTTTCAAATCATGGCTTTCCTTGGACCTCGCTCCTAGACGTCACCGGTCGCAAACAGCTCCAGCTTGACCCTCTCCCTCTCGACGCCCAAGCTCTCAAGCGCGAGTCTCACCTTGAGCATCCACTCCTTGGGTCCACAGACAAAGTACTCGGTTCTCTTTTCGGTGAGTCCCAATTCCTCGACCGGCAGCTTCGTCAGGTCGAGGCGGTCCTCGAAGTCGTACTCCTTGCCCTTCTCGTCGCCCTCCTTGACCTCGTTCAGGAAGATGTGTGCGCTGACATTATCCCGCTTCCGGGTCAGGTCCCGGACGTGCTTGGCAAAGACCAGGCTGCCGCTGTTCCGCGCCGCGTGCACCCACTTGATGGGCCGGTTCGGCGTCTTGCTCTCCGGACTCAGCACCGTCTCGAGGATCGCCATGAGCGGCGTCGCGCCGACGCCGGCCGAGAGCAGCACGAGAGGTGCGTCGGCCTTCTCGGCTTGCGACACGTCGAGGAAAAATTCACCCTGCGGGTGCGATACCTCGACCTCGTCACCGACCTGGTACTGCTTGTGGAGGAGGTTGGAGATGAGGCCGGTGACAAGGCCCTTGCCGACGTCCTCGGCGGTCGAGTCGACGACGGTCGTCTCGCGCTTCACGCTGATGCGGTAGTACTCGCCCGTGTTGTGGGCGTCGCTCAGGGAGTACTGTCTCGGCTGCGTGATGCCGCCCAGCTCTGGCACGGGCACCTGCACGGAGATGTACTGGCCGGGCTTGTACTTGGGAAGGGGCAGCTTGCCGTCCGACGGGGCAAGGTAGAAGCTGGTGACGACGTCGGACTCGTCGATGCGACGGATGATCTTGAACTTGCGCCAGTCGGTCCAGGGGCCGGCCTCGCTGTACATCTCGGCCTCGCGGCCGATGAATACCTGGGCGAGCTGACCGTACGCGGCTGTCCAGGCCTCGGCGATCTCGGGGGTCAGCGCGTCGCCTAGGACGGTGCCGATGGCCTTCATCAGGTGGGTGCCAACAATGTCGTACTGCTCCGGGCGGATGTACAGCGAGGCGTGCTTGTGGGCGATGCGCTCGACGGCGCCCTTGAGCTTCGGCAAGTCGTCGATATAGGTGGCGTAGGCGAGCACCGAGTTGGCGAGGGCGCGGGGCTGCTCGCCGGAGGCCTGGTTGCGCAGGCTGAAGACGTTCTTGAGCTCCGGGTGGGTGTCGATCATGTCCTTGTAAAAGAGGGTCGTGATGGTCTCACCGTGCACCTTGAGCACGGGAGCCGTCGACTTGACGATGTTGATCTGCTCCTGTGTGAGGGCCATTCTGACGGTTGATGTCGCGAAATTCCGGCTGGCGAGGCGGGTTGAGGATCGAGCCAAGTCCGGCAGGAAGCGCGAAGCGTTGGTGAAGGCAGACATGCGCTGAGGTGAGGATGTGGCGATAATGACGAACAGCTGAAGCAAGTGTCCAGCCGGTTTGGTCTGATGTTTCTGTTATCGTCTGTGTGGAGAGACTTGTCTTTTTTTGAATGACACACAACTGATCTGTGGCAGACTGTTTCATGAGCGGGAACTTCGGGCGATATATATCCTGTTTGCCTTGTACACGCCAACAGCCGTCGCACGAGTTGACGAGGTACCAAAAAAAGCCTCGGAATCGAACGACAAACCGAACCCCCCCCCCCCCCCGGGCATTGACAAATATCGCGTCTATCAGTGGTTCCCGGCCATGTGCTGTGCAGACTCCATCGCCTCCGCTCCGGAGACTAAACCGCGGAGGGCAGACAACTGGGTACGCCGTAACACGCCCTCTGACCGGGTGGCCTGACATCGGACCGTCGATGAAGCTTGCATCTCCGCGGCACGGCGCCCGGGCCCAACCCACTGGTTGTGGAAGCAAAGGCGCGGAAAGCCCGCGGCTCGGCCGCTTGGTCACACTCTCACCTATGGGAATTTGTGGAACATCCCGTCGGCTTCTCCAGATTTCAAAGTTTTTTTTCCCCTTCATTTACTATTGCCCTGAAAGCTGTTGTTCTCGATTCCTGGGGCAGCAGTGATGGCATAGTGGATCGCTGTGGACTATGCAAGAGTCAGTCAGCTACTCACGTACTGACCAGTACAAATGCAGTGGGCCGCGTTGCTGCAGAATTGAGGCAGCATGTTTGAAACCCGCAGTCTGTGAGCATCGTGGACATAGGCAAGATGAGTAAGGCTTTCTGCGTTTGCAGTAGTACATAGTAAGCCCTTTCGCGTTTACCTCTGTTGTCCATGTACTCTGACTAAGGTAATGGGTAGCTTGCAGACCGCACAGCTACTCTAGCCTAAACCTGTGCTACGGAATCGCGAAAGGCGTCAGCGACATCCACATGGGCTACTCAGACATTGGTATCAAAGCAGCACCGCTCCCCCGCGCCCTCTCTCGTTTGAAGGATCATCAAGGCTCGCTTACAACCACGCCTCAGGGCGCCCAAGACAGGGAGCTCCTAAGCCCACGGCGGCGATGTGGCCCAAGGAGCGACACGCCGCTCTGCTACGCTGAAAAGGTCTAGTGTCTTTGAACTTGTCGCATCACGCCACTCCCGCACCAAAACAGATACACGCGTGGCAGCCACTTTGCGTAACGTACAGGCAGAGACACGGCAATAACCACTATTTGGGAAATAATATTGGGAACTCGCATCAGAGGCCACGGCAAGTATTGGGCACATGTGTGTCAGAGTCTTTTGAAAGTATTGGGAGCAACCCGCAGACTGTCTTGCAAAGGGTCTAGTCTAGACAGGTCTCTCGTTCCCGCTGTCGTCGACGACGCATGGACAGGGGCCCCGGAGATGCATCATACCATATTCTTGGAGACGTCCTATTCTAGCCGGCAAGGATCGAAAAACGGATTCGATGGCTGAGAAACTAGCATCAAGAAAACCAGATGGACAGCAAAAAAAGGAGTTGGTCAAGTGCCCCGCGGTCCCGACGGGATGGTCTCAACATGCCGACGGTACCCCCGCGAAAAGCCGCGATGAAGAATGGGCTGACGGGGCCCAAATGCATTAGCAGGCACCTAAACGCTCCTGAATTCCAGGGCCCGCAGCCCTGTAGGCTCTGCCTGGATTTTTCTCGGTGATGCGGAAGGCTCGCGGCAGGGCCCGAAACAGCCCTGAGCTGACATAATTCGCAGTGCTGTTAGGTAATGAATTTAAGGGAATTCCCGGGCTCGGGAGCAAAAATGCATTGTCACCGTCGCGGGCACCCCCCCCTGAAGGAGATCACGTTCCGTCAGCGCAGCCCGGCCTGTCCCGACCCCTGGAAGCACCTCCGCGGAGCGGGAGGCAACGGGATCTGTGAGAATGGAGGTCTTTCACGATTTGCTCCCATTTTACAGTTTGATGTTCTCGTGGGGACCTGGATTTTCTTTCAGCACGTTTCGAATTGTACCGGGCGCAACATGCACCCCGATCTTGGCGTGATGCCATTCTTTTGGCAGGGTGCTGCGAGAACAAGTCCGATCGCCCGTCGGAGGGCGCGACGGAGGTCATTCTGTTACCCTCTCTGCCCGACTGCTCCGAACATTTGGAATAGAACAGACGTATGCATATATTGGCTCATTTGGCTCATTACCAATCAGCTGGATCCCTTTTGAAATCGACGAGAGAGAAACATATATTCGGCGGTGAGCAGTAGCTGCGCCAAACGCCCTTGAATGACACTGATGGCTGTGGCTTGCGCAGGCATTCCTCGTCGCTTCTCGGGTATGGCAACTTGCGCCCTGGGGGTGACGAGGTGGGAGAGATTCGAGCTCAAGTAGAGTAAGAGAGGGGGAGCATTTAACGATGATATTTACTTGCGCCATCTATTGATGTCTTCATCGGGCGACGTCCTGGTTGGCAACCTAGTCCCACCACGGCCACCAGATCGCGGACGCCTCAACTGCCTCTCGGACGTTATATCCTTCTCTCCACGAGAGGGACATCATCCCGAGCGACACTCAGAGCACAAATCACACCGCTTCTGACCACGAAAATGAGAAACTCCTCGATAAACGTGAAGCCCAAGACTCCCGTAACACTCAAGACACATGACCATAATCTACCTGCATCTATACAGACAACGACAACCAACAACACCCCATCAATTCCTAGGATTCAAGTTCCAATACCCCTCCCCGTCCCCGGGCCCAGCCCTCCTCCCGGCCATCGCGGTCCTGTTCCGGCATCTCGGGCTGTAGTGATCCTCCCTCAGCCCGAACGGCCACATGGCCACGAAGCACACCTCCGCGACGCCGCAGCCGGGCTTGCACTTCTTCCAGACGCTCCAGTCCAGGTCCTTTTTGAGTCTTTGGTACACCTTCCGGCCCGTCTTTACAGCATCTCCCATCTTGTCGTCATCATCCCGCTCGGAAAGAATGTCCAGGATCCCGGCGGAGGAGAATGCTGCGGGGGAGGCTAGCTTCGGCGCCGCGGAGAGGAGCAAGCTGCGCACGGCGAAGATGTCACCGCAGATACGGGCCGTGACTTGCTCCACGGCGGCATACACGAGCTCGTCCTCGGGCGGGAAGGCATCCTTCCAGACGGCGGCGGGGGTTAGGAAGTGCGTCACGCACCTCTCCCTCGCCGTTTTCGACAGCTCATCCTCCAGGACGTGCGCATCCGACGCATCCCTCGGATAATCCACAAACGTGTTCGTGACGACGAGAGCCTGGCTGACGAACCCCTCCTCGTCACCGTCCTCGTCAGCCATGGCCTCGATGCGATCGGCGTGTCTGGTCACGATCATATCAACCACCCCTTGCCAATCAACCTTCCCCTCTGGTCCCTTTTCCAGAACCTCCTTCACACGACCCAAAATCACATCTCGCTGGGACGTCGTAACAGTCCCCAGGCGCGGCATATCCTCCCGCTCAGGATTCCTCAAATCCAAAGGATACCAAAACCCGCTCACAACGCCGCCCCAATCCAACCGCACCCTCCCGCCTCCAATCCCGTCATATCTCTGCCCAACGGCTCTGGTCCACTCAAACATGTCACTCCCTCCCCTCTCCCCCTCGATCTGATCGCTCCACGGCCGGCGTAGCGCACCCAGAAAGTCCAAGCCGTTGGCGAAGTCGCAGTATATAGCCTCGAAGCCAATCTCCATGCGAATAACCCCGTCAAGGCCCCAGGACGTGACGATCTCGCACAGGTCCCGCGCGCGCTCGTACTCCCCGAACCCCGGGGCGCTTTGCAGACCCCTGAGCAAGAAGTCCTGCGTGTCGAGAGTCCCCATATCCGTCTTCCCCGCGGCCATGCCGTCGATGTACAGCAGCCGAAGGTCCCGGTTCGCGCGGTACGTGTGGAAGTACCCCCTGACCGCTCTATCCCGATCATCATCAGCAGCCGTCATTGGCACCTGCCCCCCGTCCCTCGCAATCACTGGCGGCGGCAATCTCTCTCCCGGCGGCGGTCCTTTCCCAGGACCCTTCCCAGGCGGCCTAGGCGGAGGACTCCCCCTGCCCCCCCTAAAGCTCCTAGCAAACCCCTCAGAGTGCTCGACCTCGAACGCGAGCCACTCGGGCCCCGCGGGGGTGGAATTCGACCTGCTGCCGTGGTACAGCGTCGTCCCCCTCGGGATCGTCGCCGGAATCAGACCCAACCCGTTGTGGTGTATCGAGGAGCCCCACTGCCGCATCGCAGAGTGCACCGCGTTGAAGACGTGCACCGCATTCTCGCGCGCGCGGTCCAGGCTGGGCGCGAAGCTCTCTTCCGCCTTCGTCGTCGATGATGATGCAGCATGTCGTTGTTGTTCTGGCTGAGGTTGAGGTAGTCGTCGGTGCTCCGGAAAGGGCTCGGCCGAGACGAGACCCGGCGATACGGCCAGCGCCAAGACGGCGGCCGAGATAAGGCGGACCATGGCAATACCCAGGTGCTTTGTGCGTTAGTCGCCCAAAATGGCGTTGAGCAAGAAAAAAGCAGGTCAGAAACACGATAAAAGGACAGCGGATCAATCACTCATGAAAGACAAAGAAGAAGAGAGGACAAGAGTCAGAGAACACCAAAAAAATGGCGCGGCAGGCAACCTCAATATGTTTTTCTGCCTATCCCGTATTCCGCCCGCTTATCAATCGCATCTGTGCCACACCACCCCCCTTCACACACCAAAAAGTTCCCCACGGACGCGTGGCGGGCCGCGATTTGACACGACTGACTGATTCGCGGTGAGACTGAACATGTTGCAATTCGGAAAACCGACCGGGGTTGGCGCGGCCCAACGGTCGGAAACCGGCATGCTTTTCAGTCACCGGCCGCCGCCCTGGGGCCATCACAGTGCGCGTGCTTGCTGACGTTGGCCCTTCTCGAACCAACAATTTCTTTGTCCTTTGTTCTGCTGCGAAACATGACACGCCGTTTCCCGTCGTCGACGACGCTAATAAAGCCGTTTAACCTGGCTCGGCTAAAGGCATTTGATCTCAACGGCTGGATACAAGCGCCACCACAACGTATACACGGACAAAACACAAAGTGGGGATATAAATTCGGACACAGACGATGCAGCTACTCTAGGATATCTAGCAGTCTAGAACCTTTTCACCATCCTCGAATATTCATCACGCGTAAATCATTCCGTCAAAATGTGACGCTGGACTCTTTACTCACCATTTTGCCCGTTCGTCTTACCAGGCACAACGGGAATGTCCTTCTTCTGCGTAAAGTGGCGCGGCAGACGATTCTCGCTCTGCAAGTAAGGCTTGCCGGCCTCCTCTCTGGCCATGTCGTTGACCCATTTCTCGTCGCCACGCAGGCCAGTCTTGACACCGACTTCGGCCCACTTGGCGGCGAGGTAGAACCAGCCCAGGGCGTTGCCGACTGTGCCGACCTCGTCGCTGACGCCGTTGGCGGCCTCGTAGCTCATCTTCTTGTGCAGCTCTTCGTCGGTGAACAGGTCGACCAGGTGAGCGGCAACGGTCTTGTAGTCACCAGGCTCGACCAAGTAGCCGTTGACCTTGTCCTTGACCTGGAGGGGGATGCCGCCAGCCAGCGTGGCAATGACGGGACGTCCGGCGTGGAGCGCCTCCGAGACCTTGACCTCGAAGCCCTCGCGGGTCGAGAGTTGAAGGACGACGTGCGCGTTCGCGATGACGGTGTTGAGCAGCTGGTCGTTGGGCTCGAGACGCATGATGCTGCAATCCTTAATGAGGTGGGGGTAGTGTTTCTCGAGCTGACTCATGGTCTGGTCGTAGATCATGCTGGCGTCGGGGTCGTCGACGGATCCGTTGCCGCAGACGACGAGCTGAGGGATGTCCGTGTTGCCGGCCTGCTCCATCAGGCGCCGGAACTCGGCGTACGAGTCAATGACGGTAGGGATGCCCTTGGAAGGGTCGAAACGAGCCACCTGGACAATGTACTTGCGAGCAGGCCACTCAAGCTCCGTCATCCGTTGGTTGCGGCAGGCGTTGTTGTAGATGTGACCATAGTAGCCAGTGTCCCATTTGTTGAGCGGCTTGTTCAGACCATCAAGCCAATCGGTGGTGGCGGGGAAATACACCACCTTCTCCCGGGGAACGGTATGCGGGACGAAGATGGGGATCGGATGGCTGATGAACATGTCGGCATGCTGAATGTTGCTCCACAGGAAGTTCCAGATGTCTTCCTGAGGGGAGCCGGCCTTTGCAGTCAGGTCACTGCGGATCTGGATGTGGGATCGGTAGAGTACGGGGCGGTCCGGCGTGATCTTCTTGATGAGGGGAATCAAGCCAGGCATTTGCGGATCGTCAATCTGGTTGCGTGTTAGTTAGTGGTGGTCCAGGCTTCAGGCCGTTGAAGCAGCCGCAGTTGCCCAGGGCCCAGGCAGTGCGAGGCGGGGCGAACCCGAGAGAAGAGCTGGTGTGGAGATGATCCCACTTGCATGCACCCATGGAGGGGTAGCTTGCAGGTGGGGGGACAGGGGAGTTGGAGGCGGGCGCGGGGAACGGTTTGGAGAAAGACTCACCATGACGACGTCAGCACCGCCCTCCTCAGGGGGTCGCAGAGGGCCTCCCTCGGAAAGCCAGTAGCGGTTCGCATTGTCCGTGATCCAGTCAATGATGGACTGCTTCTCCTCGGCCGAGATGCGCTGGTCGGGGTGACTGACGCCCTGGAGGATGTTGTGGATGTTCTTGGTGACCCTAAAGACGCCGGGCCTTGGCTTGGGCACTGGGTATGATGTCAGTTTCATACGACTTTTTACTCGCAGCAAGGAGGTTCGCCTCAAGACGGGAAAACGTACCATACCAGGTCAGGTCGACACCAATGAGACGCGCAAACCGCACGAGAGCGTGCCGCATCAGGGCCACGCCACCACCCTGGGGAGTGCTGCTGAAGAAGGCAACCTTGATCTTGTTCTCGCGAAGCTTCTTGGCAAAGTACATGGTCGCATCCCAGGTCGGGGCGCCGCAGGTGTCCTTGTGGTTCTGGATCGTGTTCAACTGGACGCGGAAGCCGGCGTCGGTCTGGACGACACCCCTGAAGCCGACCTGGAGAAGGGGGACCAGAGAGGGGCCAAAGTTCCTGGAGGTGGGGAGCTGTCAGTGACGGGATCCGCCGGATACGGCTCGCGACCGGGGGTGGCGCAGACTTGGCACTTACATGATGCACTTGCGGGCCATGGAATCGGCCTGCTCATCGACGCGCTTGATGTCCCAGAAGCTCTTCTCCTTGTGCTCCTCGTCGGGGCGCAGGACAACGGGGACGATATCGAGGTCGAGCCAGAGGCGGGAGCACAGGTTGGGGCTCATGTACTTGAGCGTGGTGGGCAAGCCGGCGCCGATGAACTTGGAGAAGTTATTGTGCTCGTAGCTCTCGAGGGTGTCGATGACATAGTCGGAGATGGCATCGTTGCCCGTCTGGGTCGCGTCGTCAAGGTTGATGTGCTTAACAGTGAAGTCGATGAGGTAGACGGTGTCGTGAATGGCCAAGGCCACAACGGCAGTGTGAGAGTCGGAGAAGACGGCAGAGATACCGCAGTAGAGGGTCTGGGAACGCGTGTCAGCCGGTATTCGGCCAGAAGGTGATATCGTCGACTTACAGTCAGAGCTGGACCAAAAGCATCACCCTGTTCATGCATGGTACTCATCTGCCTCCTCCTATGGGCAGATGTTGCCAGCGAGAACTGGCGGCTCGGTTGCTTGGGGTTGGCCGACATGACGGCGGTGGTCGCGGGGGTTGTTGATGGAGAGTTGGACGGAAAGTAGAGACGAGCCAATGCTCAACAAAGTCGTTCTTAGAAGGAGAGCCACTCGTAGACGTAAGATCTTGAGGGGCGATAGGAGAGTAAAGAACAGAGGAAGACAACGAGGCGAAGGGCAGGAGAGGGGCCCCGGGTTTTGTGCTTTGGAGGTTTGGCAGCGAGGGGAAGACCAAGACCGGGTGCGACTGCGGATACGGGCAGGACGGGTGAGGAGCTCGAGCTGGTTCTGGTTGAGGAAGCCACCGTCAGACGATCCTGCCGTATCTGCGCTGATGGGTGACCGAGGGAAGGAGATACAATAAGAGCCTGGGACATTCGTATCCGGGGGTGTTTCAAAAAGCAGCTTGGGTCACGTTAGTGTTGGAGGCGCGGCCTGTTGGAGCTCACAAGGGAAGTAGGTACCTACTGTGTAGGCAAGCAGCCAGGGAAGGAGGCGAGGGGAGGCTCTTCCCCGGCCAGTAGTAGGTAGGAGGTACCTCCATTTCGCCTTACACGCGGACGCGGACGGGCAACGGTAAAGCGGGGCCGGGCATGGGCGGCCTAGCCCCACCCACTCCTCAGTGATTCCCACTGAAGAGGTCACAGTGAGGTCAGGCAAGAAGGTAGGTACGGAAGGTACGGACGCACTACAACATCCCTCCTTCCTTAAACTAAGTCAGAAGCATTGGGTTCAAATGGACATGTGGGTTGAAAAGGAGGGGACCTTGCATGGTGACGCAGGCCATTTTCGACCTTGGAATAGGTAGGTACCTTGCCGAGATAGTAGAGCTACGGGGGCAAGTCCATCCCGCGCGATAGCTCACCTCAGGTGGGCAGCTTCCCCTTTTCGTCATGCGTGAAAGCGATGTTATGTAGGTGCCTTACCTGGAGGGCTGGTAGGAAGGCACTGTCAGTTCCATCGGACTTGGAATTCTGGTTGGGTACTCCAGTGTCCCATGCAATGCCTGGCATGTTGTTGAGGTTGCGTTCCGGGAATCAAGGTTACACGACCTGCTCGGATACTACACCTCAGACCGTACAGGTCAGTACACTGTGTATAGGTTGGTTGGAACCTTTCTTGGTACGACCCTACGCAGCAGGTACACCACTGTTCCGTGGATGTATACCTCGCGTGGGGAACCCAGCTGTGAAGTCCGAGGGGACATTAAGGAAGTGGTCTTTTTAGTATGGAATTATAGTGTCCCTGTTTTCATTTACGAACCACTGCATAAACGCAAGGCAGGTACTTACTACTCCTAGCCTTGCTTGCCCCTTAACTTGACGGCAGGAAGGCCCCCTCCTCCCCTCCTGCCGTTCCGACCATTGACGGCCACCCGCTCCGGCAGCCGTGCGCACAACGGCCCCACATCAGCGTCTTAGCTCCGCTGCCACAACGCCACCTGCGTCCACCCTCAGCAGTCGCCGGTGCACCTGTCATCATCTCGAATTGATCGCTGAACTTCGACCGGACCAAACCTCGCACATGCCGACCACTCCGTGCGTCCAACAATGCCAACAGGCACTTCTGAAATTTCAATTTCTCCCCGCACTTTGAGCACCCTAGACTTTGACTTGGGTCAAAATGCGGTGTAGGCGAATACCTACATGATCTTTGCCTCCCTATGCCCTGTCCTGCTGCTCCCCGCGCCAGGCAACACCCACGATGGCACATCTGACGACGATACTGGCCAGCCTACCGGGCCTCCCAAGCCAGCCACCCACGATGCATACTACACACCACATCTCGCCTCCTCCTTCGCAAATCGCCTCGGTCGCCCTCGAGTTGTCGGTGAGAGGACATCCCACCTGACAACCGTGGGGGGAAGGACACCACCCCTAACGGGCAGCGCTGGAACGAGTCCCTACTGGCTCAACAACAACCAACCTGCCACCCACCATCCCGCGAGAAACATACGATGAGACCCAAACAGTCGGAGATGATGACCAGGCCTGCTGCGTATTCGTTCAGAATCCGCCGGTAAATTTTCTCGTCAACCTCAACGGAGGGTTGCGGCTGCCGGCATCCACCCTCTTCGACCGGCAAAGGTCTGCTCTGCTGCTGACTGACGTTGCGTAAAGTAGCACCGGCATCGGCTGTCGCTCGAAACTCCTTCTGCAAGATGAAGGAGGCTCGAGATCAGCTGCATTGTTACTGAATCACATTGTAGACAAACACAGCCTTCCTGGACTGGGTCGCTGTGGCTTCCCTTCCAGAACGCATGTCTTGGTCGTCGGCCGTTGTATCGCACCGTTTCATTTCCCTCTACTCACCGAGGTGGAGAATGAGGTGAGGTACAATGTCACTGGCATCCTCTGGCTGTATGTACCCCAGGTTTAGCGCCGGGCGGCCAACAACCTCGTACCTGGCCGGATGGTCACTATTCTCGGTTCCCCGCCGCAGCGGCAGCGGCTTCGTCTGGGTCGCCGTGCAACGTGCTTCTCGGAAGCAGGTAGCGCCTGTGGCTCCTATGGAGAGGCCGCAGGGCTACTGCCTATCGCTGGACATGTGCATGACTGTGCAGGTCAAAGTCTTCGTCCGGGTGCGTTGGCGTCCGCCATTCGCATGGCTGATCACGCGCAGTCTGCTGAGAACCAAGGCTAGGGCTGGGGGGAGGAACCGACAGGGATGCAGCCGGTGAACTGCTTTCACCAGCGAGTCCCACGAAGGATAGTTTTCGATGCCCACTTCCTCCAGCTCGAGTCAACACGTTCGCAACCTCGACCTTGCCCCAGACGGCCCGTCCGGGAGGCTAACAGTGGACATGTCCAGGTAGTGGGCATCGCTGGCCCCTACACTACTCATAGTGTAATAGGCTCAGCACAGGGCAGCTGCTCCATTACAGTCAGAGTATTGCTTCTTTACTCTTCTTTCTGACAACTTTCTTCTCCTCAAACTGCACGTATTACTACGGCTCGCAACATTATCTCAATGCGTTTCTCAAACATCGTCGAGGCCGCACCATCTCCGCTGAAATCCCGCAGACCATGGACTTCCACATCAGAACCCAGGTGCTTGGATTTTGGCACATCCAAATCAGAGAGAAATGAGCAACCTAGTCCATGGTTTGCACTACTCCTAGGCCAACGTGGTCACCTTTGACATCATACGACGGCGAAACGTATAGACGACGTGCCAGCTTTGCGCAGGAATTCCTTTCCCCAGTTTTCCTCAGACCACGTCGCTCTGTTCCTTGGCTTTGGGGCCCAAACCGTATTCTCATCTCCAGAGTATGTTCAACCGTGGGAAAGCGTCACCCCACGGTGAATTTCAGTTTTCTAGCGTGGGGGATGCCCTCCATCTCATCCCAGGCAGAGATATCTACCGTATGACAATTTGGGATACTGGTGAGGGCTGTGCATCTCCAGCCAAGCGATCTCATACTTCCTCAACGTCGCACACTCAGCTGCTCTCTGTGAAGTCTTCAAGTCACTTCAATTAGCCTCCAGAGATAAGTGTCCGTATTGGGAACAATGTCGGCTCGTAAAACGTCCACAGGCTGTGTGTTCCCAGTAGAGCTGTCCTCGATGTGTGTTCTGGGCCATATACTTTCACAGTTCACTGCAACAACTCATGAATACGATCTTCATAACGGTTTCTGCCCCGAGAGAGTATGGAAGTAGACGTAGGAGTGGACATTTGGATCAAGCAGGTCATGCCGCACCTGGACCAAGAACTGCTCGACCTCGCCGGGTGTCCACCCGAGGCCCCTCGTGAAGGGCCCAATCGTAATGGCATGTAGGCCATCAAATATCACGCTCAACGTATACATACCGATAACCCTCAAGAACTTATTCCTCGGCCACCCCCCGACGGGCACCTTTCTGACCTGATGAACGACGTTTCCGAACCCGGCAGCTTCGACACGCTCGGGATTCTGCTCGGCGGCATTCATGTCGACACCAAATTGAGCCAGCCCCTCCTTAATATTGGCAACCATCTTCACTGGAGTGAAGTCGGGCGGCATCGTCCCGTCATCACAGCCATATACCCATCGCATCTCCTGTAACTCGATCCACCCTCCTGGTTTTAACGTCCTGTCCACGGTCACAAGGCGTTCTCTTTTTCTCGCCCGACAACGAAGGAGGCCACTCACTTGTACGCAGATGCCAGCAGGGCCGGCCAGTCGTGTATTGAGGGCGCCATGTTTCCCAACCGAATAAAGTCAAAGGAGTCCCGCTCGTGATACCACTCGGCCTCGGCATCGTCCACGACAAACTTGACGTTTGGCGGCACCCAGTCGGGCCATATCGGGCTCAGATCAATGCCGGTCACCGCCGCCTCGGGATACTCATCGCCCACTGCCTGCGTTTTAGCTCGTGGCACGCGCGGGGAAGCAGCACCCTCCTCGTCGAGAAGGAGCGCAACATACTGTCAATGGCCCACACTCCGGTCCCGGTGCCGATGTCCAAGACTTGCTGCGGATTCACCAGCGGCGCCCGGTGCAGCTTGTTCCCTAGCAGGTGCGTCATGACCACATGCTTCATGAACTCGCGCTCCTGCTCCGGGTCGTCGTTGGGGAAGTGGTAGCGCCCCTCGCGGTAGCGGTGGTAGCGCCGGTTGTTTTCGAAGGCGTAGTCGCGCACGCTGGGGGAGAGGGACTTGGTCCCGAGAGCGGCGTGCTGGTGGTGGCTGCGGGTGTCGGACTCGTAGCCGTCGTCGGAGGCCTCGATCGTGTCGTCGTCGGCGGGTCGCCCGGCGTTCGTTGCGAGGTCGTGTTCGGTCATTTCGGTCATAGCCGTTGTCGTCGCCGTCGCAACCCGTTGTTGCACGACCTCGGCGCGCGTTTTGCGGAATAGCACTCTCGGTCGAATACTGACGGCTTCATTGATGCAAAGGAACGGTTAGGGTTTCCGTGGGGTTCGCGCAGTTCCCACCGTTCGGTATTTAAAAGCTGGTCCGCCCTGTGATGGTCCGGACGCCCTAGGGGGGCGTGGAAGGGACCCTTGCCTGCGGGTTTCGGGCGGTGACGGAGCCCGCTCCGGCTGCGGTACGGGGTTGGAACTTTGAAGCAACGTATCTTTTGGTGTTTCTTTCTGTGCTTGCGTAGACTTGATGCGGAGATGATTTGAGTCTTTTACCTAGCTATCACACCCAGCAGTAGCTTGTTAGTTCTGGCAATGAGTCCAGTACCGCTTGACACCGCGTCCTTGCTGGTCGGCATAGCTTTTGCTGCCCACCACGGTAATCCATTCATTCTGCCCCCGTGCCTCCCATGCTGAAACCGCTGCCGATGCACCATCCCCCGCACCCACGCCTCGTGAACGCAGCCGAATTGCCGGGGTTGGCTACATGTCGTTTCTGACGGCGCGCCGATCGTTTCTTCGACGAGACACACCGCCTCCTGCAGCCTGGCGACCGTTGGAATCGTACGATCGGGGAGATGGGTTGCGCCGGGGAATTTAGCGGCTGCGACCGAGGGCCGTTGGGTGGGGCCGTGGCCGTGGTATTTGGGTCCGGGAGCGCGGAGTATGCATCAAAGCTGACTTTGATTTCTTAAGTATGCTGCGGAGCTCACGGTCAGTGGATGAAGTATCTATTCATGAATCGACGGACTCATTAGTATTATATTAGGACAAACTTTCACGGCCCGTTTTTTGCTTCTTTCATCACGCACAATGTCTGGTGGGTCATATGACTGACTCTATGGGTATCGTATTTATGAGTTTGTGAAAAAGAAAACTACTAATAAGAAGGGTGATCAAGGCACCAGGCCTCGTCACGCTTCCGCGTCGGGCATCTCCATCGTCTCGAGCACTGTCTCGAGGACCTTCCTGCACTGCGCCCGGTAGCGGAGCGCCGTGACCTGGTTCCTCGTCGCCGCGTCCCCGTCCTCCAGCTCCGTCTCGGACTGGTCCAGGCGCTCCAGCTCCTGGAGGACCTTCCACTGCACGATGGCGACGGTCTGCTCCAGCAGCGGTCGCGCGGGGGCGGGGACGGCGCCCGTCAGGACCATGCGCAGGCGCCGCAGGTCCTTTTCTTCCTCCGCGGAGGACTCGGCGGATACGGGGAGGAGCTCGTCGCGGTGGTCTTCCGTGGTCTGCGCGAGGACGAGGTCCCAGACCATGGCGTCCTGGACGTGGCGGAACGGAGGGAGGATGGCGTCTGCGGCGAGATCGGGGAGGAGCTGGGCGGAGCGTGTTGCTACGGAGCTCGGATCGCTCACGGGGCGGAGGGAGATGAGGAAATCTTTCGGCTTGGACGACGACCCGGCGCCGCCCTCGGAGGTCGCTGTCTGCTGTTGTCCCGCCCCGCGCTTGCGTACGTGCACGTAGTCGTTGTGCAGACCCTCGGACTCGGGGATGACGAACCCGTACGCGAGGAGCAGCTCGGCGTTGGTCTTGGTCGTGCCGTAGTTGTTGTACACCTGCGCCCCTGGTGCGTACGCATCCAGCGTGCGCAGCTCGCAGGAATCCGGGGCGTTGGCGTCATGAGCCCAGGAGACTCGGGCCAGGGGCGAGTGGTTGCCGACGTCGAACAGCGGGAGCAGCAGCGAGAAATCATCCACGGCGCAGCCTTCGGGAAGTCCCAGCGTGCGTTGACGCGCGGCGGGGATGACGAGGGAGGGCCGAAAGCTCCGGCTCGCGAAGATGCAGT
Source organism: Colletotrichum sojae (assembly GCA_014235955.1). Lineage (NCBI taxonomy): Eukaryota > Fungi > Ascomycota > Sordariomycetes > Glomerellales > Glomerellaceae > Colletotrichum > Colletotrichum sojae. Next base: position 99,872 of record WIGN01000027.1, on the reverse strand, counting down.
ACGCCCAGTTGTACAGCAGGCGCGTGTAGTCGCGCCTCGCGGGGTGGTCGGCGAGCGCGGCGGTGGCGTGCTTGTACTCCGCCTTCAGCCGGGACTTGATCTCGGCGACGGCGACGTGCACGTTCGTCTCCTCCAGGAGCTCGACGTCGTCGGACGGCCAGAGGGGCGGGAGGGCCCAGGAGGAGAGGGCGTCTGGCTGGGGGAGGGTGCGGATGTAGGGGTGCCAGAAGGAGGAGGACCCGAGGAGGTACTGCTGGATGAGGAAGAAGCGGCTTGTGACGTGCGGCGGGACCGTCTGCAGGAACGAGTCTGGGAATGGAGTAGGGGATCCTGCGGCGTCGTGGTGGAAGCCTGGCGTTGGCGTGGGCGTGGCGTTGAGGTAGGAGAGGGTTAGGTGGAGGGGGCATGTGACGACGGGCTCGCCTGGCTGGACGCCCGCGCCGGCGCCGGGGGAGACGCGGAAGGAGTTGCCGGTGTGAGGGTCGGCGTAGACTTCGACGGAGGGGTGGAGGCGTGCTCCGTGGGACGTGGCCCAGGATACCAGCTCTTCCATCTTGGTGTGTGTGTTGGTTGATTGAGAACTTGTTGATGTGAGTGGGTGTGTGGTGTTTTTGGTGTGTGTGTTGGTTGGTATGCGAGGGACCGAAAATCTGGAACCGGGGCCCTGCCAAGGAATTGGAATAATACCAGCCCTTTGGAATACTTAGCTTCTCTTGTTTCTCGCGAACCAACGTGAATGGCGTTGGCGGCTGACGTTGAAAAGTTTTCGGGTCGTTCGCTTGGGTTTAAGGTGGTTTACCTTCCCAAGGTGTGTGGAGTGCGGGGTAGTAAAATTCAAGGTGAAGGTGGGGTGGAATCACGGTGAGGCCAAGGTGAAGAGTGCCACACCGAGACATATGACGCCAATTGTGGGGTCCCTAGTGGTGCCCCCTCCATCTGTATAGTGCTAGTATCACACCATCAAAGTACTAATAATAAGTAGCCCTTCGTGTAAGTCACCGTGTTTCTCCTTTGCTTGGTTTTCCGGTGATGTTGCTTAGTTACTAGCTCAGCGTCAACTTCAAGGTTCGGACGGTTGGTTCGCTGGCATGTTGAGTCTCAGGGCGACACCGACTCCCTAACCCCCCGGGGGCCCAAAGGGAGACCCGAAAGGTCTCCCAGAACTCCCCGGAGTCCCGGGCCTGAATCTGTTCGGCGAAACAGTGCATCTACCTAGATCAGATTACTTCGCCGAACTTACCGAGTACCCGGTTCGCATCCTTTCCTCTGAACTAGTGTCTCGTCTGACGCCGTAGGGCGTGGGTTAAAAAAGGTTCGGTGTTCAAAGCCAGAGGGATGGATCGGTGTGTTACAAGGAGGCTCAACTACCGATCCCACCAGTCAGAAGACGACGCATATCCTACCATGGCAACGCAGAAAGGACAGACGATACGCTTGCTTGGCACCTCGCTTGGTTCACCCCGGACGGGGAGTCCGGATCAAGGGCGCGAAGCAAGTGGACATCATGGCCTTCCGTGTGTTAAAATCGCACAACATTGTATCGTGATCGCCGATAACGTTAAACCGGTAAGCTTCTGAAGGTCTAGACTCAACCTCGCTGCTGTTTTCGCACAAGGAGGCGTTGGGCACTGCGTGGGTTGTGTCGTAGTAAATCTCAACCTTGGGTACGGGATGTCCTAGATCAGTTTACGGGGGGTAAGTCAACGTTAAAGATCACTAATTCGGTATTCACTAATCAACTAGAAATATCGACAATGCAAAGGCCGTGCAGATTGAGTCTGTGTCGGAGAGAAACCCCAGGTTCACCTTGGTTGACCACTAACCGAACGGGACGTGTGATAATCGCCATGAGCTAGTGATTGACGACAAGGATTGCGGCTGCAGCTCTATTTATCGTACATTTTAGCAAATATTCTCAAGCAAAACGCAAAAAGTAAGTTGTCAAGCAGAATATGCGTAGTGGCAAGTCGATTTAATACACGACGACGACGTATTCAAGCTGTTGTCTCTTTGGCCACGCGGAACTATCCTAGGCGTCGGAAACAGTTAACGTCTATGCGAAAACCTGGTTGTCCTTCACGCCAAAACGCGTCGCACTCGGATACTGACGCGAGGTTTCAGGCCTTTTACGGAAGGAATAACCATTGGGGCTAATCTCTACAGAAAACGCACCGGCCGTAAGCTGCGCCTTCTCTCTAAAGACGCCCGCCCTCTCGGTTTCAGAACTTCTCTGGGACTCGCCCCGCGAACAATGAGCATCTATTTCCGCTCGTCTCGTCCTGCCAGCAACCACGGATTCGACGTTACTCGGGCCCCCTAACGACCTCACCTTTCGGAGTTTACAAGCCCAGTGGGAGCCGGACGGGAAACTTCAGCCGAGATAAGCTTTTGTGACGCTATCGAGGCGTATCATCCGCCCTAGTGTAGCTCAAGAAGCCATGCAACCGGATGACAGAAAAAGTCGCCGACGTCGTCTGCCCCATCTCGTGGTTGGTCGACGAGTGTCTGCACTATTCGGAGACGCCGAGGGCTTACGAAGCTGCCGTTGAGGAATATATAGCCGTTGCAGGGTTTGTTCAAATGTATACAGTATGCTTGACTCGAAGGGCGAATCTACAGATAGAGCATGTAGAGAAAGGCCGACTTGAAGTTGGGGTGAAGGCCAGCTAATCGCGGGTCAGAATATACTAGGCTCAGGAGGCTATACATCTCCCGGTGACTTATCAACATGAATCCATTCTGGAAAAAGAAACTTCACTGACAACCGCAGCCCAACCCTGAATGACAAATTGTGACAGACTGCCACGTTTTCGAGCCTATTTCTGAATAAGTTTGAATTGCCGTCCGGGAAGGATATGCGTATCTCGTACGACAGCAACATCGACGGCAAGCAGCAAGGAGCAACTATAGAAGCGTAAGGCCATCCAATCGACCGGCACCCTTCGAGATTCGCGCTGACTCGAACGGGATGCCCATCTTCTGCCATGCCACGTTGCCACGTGAGAGAGAAAGTCAGCTTCTCTTTTTGTGGGATGGGAACACAGTTCTAGACTTGGGATCGAACCTTCCACGAAAACTTCTAGAAGAAACCTTTTTTCCTACCGGAGGGCATGGAGCCCACGGGAAGCGAAGGCGAAAGACGGGCTACTCTGCCGAGTCCGTACACGCATCTTTTAGGATTCGTCAACAAATTTCCCGTTCAAACCAAAAGGGGAGTTCGTTTCGTAAAGTCTGAATTGTGGAAACCGGTTGTTCTGCGCGCGAGAGCCCACGCACATACTAAAGGCGGCGGCGGCGGCGGCGGCGGCAAGATCACGTTGTTTTTTTGACCGAGATGGTGTGCTCTCCCCCGCCTCGACCGCTGCCTCTCACACGTGCGTTGCAATTCCCCCCCCCCCCCCCCCCCCCCGTGTGTGGGTGGTGTCACTGGTGCGAACCTTGTTGTTGCGAAGTTCGGTACAACTTCCCCTTGGGCGAGTCATTAACGGGATTAAGGGAGGTCGACAATTGGATGCCATCAGCGCAGTTTATGGCCCATCATGGTTGCTGTTTCCGCCTTCTCCTCTGGCCAGAGAGGACGGTCGTCGGTCCCGAGAAGGCGGACATGGCCACGGACGCTGTGCTGCAGTTGACGGAGAAGGGTTCCTGCATCCTCATGAGTCGTCGTCCGTCTGGTGGTTCGGCCAACCGGCTGGACTATTTCAACCGGCGTTCCGCCGCTGTGAGGGCAAGGATACACGAGAGAACATGGGCGGCCAAGAACGAGATAGCCCCATGGTCCTCGAAAGTAATCTTCTGTCTGCTCATGAAACCCACCTCTCTCTCTTTTCGTTGACTACCTACTCGGCGCGTTGATTACTCGGCGATGACAGTTTTTAATGCCGAACCACCTAACCTTTAAGGGAAAAAGTTATCCCAGAATTCCCATGGCATCAAACAAATACCATAGTCACTCCGGCCATCCAGTCCCATTGCCGGGTGCCGGCTCTCACGGCGGGCGTCGAACCCCCCCCACCTTGGAGGAGGTCAGAATCAGCCGGTCCAAGCACCCCTCTTGATTTACGTTTCGCAAGTCCAAATAAGCTTCGGCCCATTGCACGACATGGGGTCCTCGGTGCTTTCCAGGAAGACGTCTCTGCCCAGGCAGTAAGGATCGTAGAGGTTTGGGCGCCCAGCAGGTTGCGACCGATAATAAATACCAGAACGAACCGCATCTGCCACCCAATCCGAGCCAAAAACTCTCCGTCCAAGTTGCGGCCTACAACACGGTCTCTACGCCGCCTTTTGCCTCGCCGTCTAAGTGCTGCTCTTCCCAACTATTCACTCTCGTTTCATTGCTAGCATGCCTTGCTCCGCCCCTCCCCGACCCAGACTACGACCGCCCGTGTCTGATGCGAAATGTCCAGCCAGGAGGCGGCGGCGCCCCCGCCCCAAGGCGTGACGCCCAACCTGCAGAACCCGACCGACGTCCTGCACACCATCAACCTCGTGTCGCAGATCCTCTCCATCGTCTCGGTCAGCGTGTTCATGATTATAAGGATCTACGTGAAAGTCATCATCAGCCCGCCTCTTCAGACTGATGACTGTAAGCACTCGACCCTTTTGCGTTGATATCAAATGCTCACCTTCGTCAGGGATTGCCATAGTAGCTTGGGTACGAACTTATTCTGAAACGTATTCTGTGGCATGGAGCTCACATACGGGCAGATCCTGTCGATGGCCTACAGCGCCACAGCTCTCGTGAGTAAGTATTCGCCAAGCGCCGAGGCCACATCTCACGTCTACGGCGATGTTAACACCGAAGCCAGTGCACCGCTACGGCGGCGGTTTCCACGTCTACGAGATCACAAAAGCCAATTTCATCGGCTTCAACAAGGTGAGACACCCAATGACGTCCCTCGAAGCCATCAAACCTAACGTCCTCTCGGGGGCTGTACGCCGACACCCTCGTCTACGGCCCCAACTCGTACTTCACCAAGCTCGCCCTGCTCCTCATCGTCACGCGCGTCTTCCGGACCTACAGGAAGACCGTCCTGGGCACCTACGCCGTCATCATCTCCATGACCGGCTACTACCTGCCCGTGCTCGTCATCAAGGCGCTCATCTGCAGGCCCGTCTCCGGCTTTTGGGACCCGGATGTCAAGGCGGACTGCTTCAACCAGCGGGCCATCTTCGTCGCGGATACTGCCGTCAGCGCCGTGACTGATCTCGCAGTACTGTGTCTCCCGATTCCGGTCGCGGTCACGTTGAGAATGTCGTGGTCGAAGCGGTTAAAGGTTATCGCCATGCTCAGCGCCGGAGGCATCGCCACGGCGGCTAGCATCGTGCGGATGATTCTTGTGGTCCAGCTGCAGAAGTCGGAAGACGAGCCGGTGGATTTCATTCGCTTCAACCTCCTCGGGTACGTTTACGTCCCCCTTTGTCCGCTGAATTACCCCCTTTTCGATGAACTATCTCCCTGGGCGTGGTTGCTGACAAGCGCGACAGCACCGCCGAAGTAAGCATCGGAATGATCTGCGCCTGCCTCCCGGCCGTGAACATCCTCATCATGCGTGGCTGCGACTTCTCCGCCAACTCGAGCCGCGCGACGCGGAGCTTCTTCGGCCCCGTCGAGCTCAAGTTCCTCAAGGGCAGCAAGCTGCGCACGCAGAACCTGACGGCCATGATGGCGACGGAGCTGGGCACGGAGGTCGGCACGGGCATGGAGTCGTCGTCGGTGAACCCGTCGGACATCTTGCAGGCGCAGGGGGAGCAGCCGGCGGACTTCATCTTCCCCATCGAGAGGCTCAGCCGGCTCGGCCCCGTGCAGACCGCGTCGACGGCGGCAGGGTCGGACGACTGGTACACCAAGGTCACGTCGCCGACGTTCTCGGGCCCGGCGTCGCCTGAGTGGGCGCGGAAGGCTGCTGATGAGATGATTGAGACTGGCGATCTAGAGAGTGGCAGTAGGCGGGGTAGTTAGAGGCCACTTGGGTTGTAAAAGTAGTGGAAATAACAGAACAAGTCACATAATCACAGGTAAAACAAAAACATTCGTGTAATTCGTAGGTCTTCGATCCTCCTTGAAGTCCCTTGCCTGTATAACCGATCTCCAAAAAGGCTGAGCAATCGAAGATTCTATCTAATGGCATAACAACCCCCGAGTCTTAGACTAAGCTTGCTGAACAAACTCCTTGTAGACAGCCCTCTCCAACTCGTCGTAAAGCTTGATCGAGACCGGGTCTCCGGGAGGGAGCACCTGCGTGACCATGACAGCCGCGACACCGGACTCCCTGTCCATCCACCAGCGACTGTTGGCCATGCCGCTCCACATTATACTGCCCTTCTTGCGCTTGCCCGGGACGTCTCGCATGTTGATGCACCCGCCCAGGCCGTGATTCACGGGGATGTCGGAGGAGAACTCCACCACGATGGCGCCCCAGGTGAACGCGATCCCGTTCAGCATGGCCGCCTGCTGCTCGTTCAGCTGGGGCCGGCAAATCTCGTCGAGCGTCTCCTTCTTGACGAGCCGGTTGGCCATGAGAGCGCTGAGGAACTTGCCGTAGTCCTGCGCGGTGGTCCACAGCCCCGCGCCGCCGCTCTCCATCTCGCGCTCCTCGGCCACGGGCATCGCGCCCGGGGCGAGCCTCGAGCCGTCCTCGCCGCGGTAGGCCCAGGCGGCTTTCCGCTCGGCAGTGTGGGGCATCTTCTTTGGCCAGAAGCCGGTGTCGTTCATCCCCAGGGGCTCGAAGATGTTCTCCGTCATGTACTGGCCGAGCGACTTGCCGGTGATCTTCTCGAGGGCGTGGCCCAGCCAGTCGGTGGCCGTGCCGTAGAACCAGCCCTCGCCTGGCTTGAATTTCAGCGGCGTGGTGAAGCCTTCGAGGGTTCCGTTGAGGTTCGTCGTTTTGCGTCCGATGGCCTTGTGCCATCTCATGAGGTCCTCGTCCGCGAGGTCATACCCCAAGCCCACGGTGTGAGTAAGTAGCATCCTTGACCAGACTTGGTTAACAGATGTTCCTCAGATTTATATCTCTTCAGCTTTACCTGGGTGTAACAGGCGTGTCGTGGTCCTCCAGTATCGGTTTCTCGTCGTTGTCGAAACCCTTGAGGATCTGCATCTGCCCAAGCTGCGGTACTAGGGAGCGCAGATCATCATCCAAGCCAATCAAGCCCTGCTCAACAAGCTGCATGAAGCTTGCGGAAGTGATAATCTTGGTCAATGAGGCGACCCAAGTGAACGAGTCGGCGCTCCATGCGGATGAGTCCGGGGCATGATCAATCCGGCCAGCAGAGCCACTGTACAGGATGCCTGCTTACTGAGTTAGAGGACATGTTCGGAAGCGACGGAAGCTCTCGATACTTGCCATCCTTGTTCACCACCACGAACGACGCGCCGAGGACCTTGTCCTTCGTGTCCTGGCCGCCGGCAGTAGTGTGCTTGGCCAGGATAGCGTCAAAAGAGCTCATCGTTGGAAGAATGTTTTGGACGAGTGTGCTGAGGAGAGATTATGTCGATCTGAGCAAGAACGAAATTTGGATATCGAAAACGAATTGCTTTAGCAGTATATAAGTCAATTGTTTTGAAGGCGACTGGGGAAAACGGAGGACACTGTGGCAGGCCACGTTGCGGCGGGGCGGGTCTGAACGGCGGGACAGGGGCGACGTTGAGGATGAGGTCAAGTCGAACTGCGCCGCCTTCCGACTTTAGTACGGAGCGGAAACGAAAGAACCCCGCACCTGCCGATCTACGGGTGATCTCAGATATCGTTATACGTGTGCTATGTAGTACGTGCTTTCCTGTTAGCTTGCATGCATTATTTGTAATCCGTAGAGAAGGCGTCGTCGCTGACTCACCATGCGTCGACTATCAACAGCGGTGTCCTATTAATTGATATATATTCTAGTGAAATCCCTCCCTTCTTCAACCTAAACGTTATGTTATACCAAACGGGATCCTTCGGTGTCTGGTAACTTGATTATCCAAAGAGTAACATTTGTTTTCTGCGTGAACATGCTAACTGTATGATTTGAGGGCACTTGCCACACCTCGATAACCTCTGCTCAAGGCATCAGCATGATATTCTTCTCCTGGAACTGCACCCTTCCGAAGAAGAAACCTCGTGATGGACTCCCAGCCATTTCTATAGGCTTCCAAAAGCGCCCGACTAGGTGTTCCGTCGCCTCGAACGTCTGCGCCTCTTGAGACCAAAAGCCTCACAATGTCTTCATACCCTTCCCTTGAGGCCAATACTAACGGGTTTTCCGCCGCTGAATTATCATAAAAGTTAAGATCGGCGCCATTTATAATGAGGCCTTCTGCGAGCTGGCGATAGCCGTACTTCAAAGCCCATGTGAGTGATGTCTGGCTTCCTTCATAAGGCTTGAGATTTATGCCGTTTTCGATGGGAAGCAACACCAGGTTTTCCGCCGATGAGGTGGAACCTCTCTGCAACGCTCTCGTAAGCATCGTAAGACCATCTTCGAAAGCATTGACGTCTGCCCCATTCTGAATGAGAAGGCGCACAGTTTCCTCATGGCCATTTTCTACGGCTCTTGACAACGGGGTGCGACCCGCCATGTCTCTATCCGTGATTATGGCGCCGTCCTGGATAAGGCGCCTGACAGAGTCGGTTCGACCCTCCTGAGCGGCCCAGGAAAGTGGATTTCGACACGCACAATTCGCCAGATTGCCCTTACCGGAAAGAAAGGTATCTAGCTGCTCTGTGATATTCATTTCGCAGCTCGTGCTTGGGGTTGAGCCAAGCATGGCATCCAGAGATCTCAAGTTGCCGCATGCCCAGGCTGCGAAAATTGGATATTGATGTCGATCTCCAAGAACATCAGTGATCTTTTCCACCCCTGGAATCGTGCGGATTAGGTTGGCGCAACCGATTTCAGCGAGAATGTACAGGAGGTTGACGTCTTTTACGTAACGGCATGATGCGTGCTGGAAAGTGTTGCGGGCAGCGATCCATTCTGAAAGGCGGAAACTGGATAAAAGGTCGCGTTGATGTATACCCTCCGCTGCAACTTCGGCATGGTGAAAGATGTGCTGACAGGCGTACTCCAAGAAAGGATACACCCTCGGGATATCTGCCGGCGATTCGATGTTTGGTTCTCGTGACAACTGCCTGATGCGAGCACGAACTGATTCATGGTCCATATAGGTTTGACAGCAGTGTTTGAGTCGTTCATTGCCGGAGATTTCCCAGTGGAACCCCAGGTCCGGCCACAGTCCCAGGAGACCTCCTTCTTTGATAAGGAAATCGCGGACGGATTCGTGGATGAACTGAACCAATGGTTGTGTGCTTTTACTGATCTCAGCCAACCCTTTAGAGCACCCAAAAACATGCCTCTTCGGTTTCGATGCGTCCGGAAGCTCTGGGTCAGCTAAGCCCATAGAAATCAAACCAGCCCAGAGTGCATGGCTAAACTCCTGCGGCTTCATGGGTCGCTTGGCGCAAAGAACCAGTAAAATAGAAAGTAGAAGCTGCTCCTTGTTCCTACTGTCACGCCGCAGTATACCCTCGAACAGATCACTCAACCCGCTTGGTATTTCTTCAAGAGTCTTACGAAGGCTCATGCTCCCTCGAGAATATTCTTGGTTGAGGATGCCGACGACCAACACGACCCACAAGAAAACCCCAGATGCCTTTTGAAGAACCATAACTTGGAGCTCGTCTCCATGTTTGGATTTTTCAATGCGGAGGCGATTGGCAACATAGGCTTTTAGGTCTTGAGTGTGGCCTGGCTCATCTTCCATTACAAACGCCACGCCCCGACGTAGAGTAATGTAAGGATAATGACGGCTCGAGAAGCATACTCGAAACCCAATTCGACGAGAAGTTGTCTCATCAGTCAGATCTTCGAAATATTGTATCATATCCATTATTTGTTGTTCATCACACTCGTCCAAAGCATCGATGAAGCAAGTAAAGAGGCAAGAACCCAGAGCGAGAACAGCTTTCTCAAAAGTTCTTTTGAGCGTGTTCAGTTCAGAGGAGCCACTCTGGTTCTGTTGGAGGTGGCTGTCTGTCAAAACTGTGCCGAGGGCAGGATAGCTTTTGAGCAGTTGGTAAATCAGAGAGCGAAACATTCCCTGAATAGGCTTCTCCAGATGCTCCCCACGAGCATTGAAGAAGAATGAGACGACGACAGCTTTAACAACACGAGCCTCCTTATCCAAGGATTCCCAGGCCTGGTACTCTCTGCAGGGAGGGCGTTCCTCATGAGATGTTTTTGAGACGGCCATGTCTTTATTGTAATCTTTAATGCGTTCGTCGCGCTTTTTGTCGTATTCTTTGCAGGGCTCACAAGACCCATGAGCTTCAGCTGCTTCATGAGCGCGTGATTTTCGGGCGAGCGCTTCTTCAGAGATGGATTCGTGCATGTTGAGATATGCAAACTTCATGATGGTTGACTTTCCTGTTCCTGGTTTTCCTCGCATCCATAAGAAACCATGATGGTGCGCAATCTTTTCAGGTTCGAGCCAAGATTTGTATAAACGGTGCTCCAGGAACCACTGGCATGTATGTGTATGGGCGCTCTCTATCGCCGACTGGCGCGAATCAAGGCGATGGAAATTGAGGTAGCTAAGAAATCGGTTCAATTTCTCTGCTTTTTCAATTTTCCGTGCCTCTTCTTCGTCTGTTTCTGTGGGAGTTTTGTCTGATTGTCGCGTGTCAGGACAAATGCAAAGAGAGTAGCTGAAGGAGCGTTGAAGTTTTCTTACGTATATGCCTGCGATTATTTGCAGTCTCAGATTTCGACTGCACCTTGCTCACAGACATGACGGCCAGCAACTGTCGTGCGTATGCTGCTGCGGTAGCTGCTGCGTATCTTTGCCAGGCTTTATTCTTGTGGGAGTCTGCATAGTCACAGATCCCTCGGATTGGCAGGCACGGCATAATGTCCATTATGCCTGCGGCCTCCATCTCAAAGCAGATGATGTCCAGTTCCCGAGCAAGAGTGTCGCGTTGGCAAGCACTTCTCATAACTTGGTTGCCAGAGGCGATTGCGCCGTAGTGAATCAGGGGATAATCCCGGATCCTTCGCGGAACGAGTTTCAACCGATCGCATTCGCTGCAATCCGAAGGCGTGGACTGATGCTCGTATGTGGCAGGGAAGAGCTCATCTTGTTGACTGGTCGTCCGTAGCCTGTACCATGCCCGAACCTCTCATCCACGACCGAGGAGATCGAACTGATCTGGCGCTCTTCTCTCGCCCTCAGAGCTGTAACAGCTGTTCCAAGGGACTGATGAAGGATTCTTACGGTTGCTGTACGCTGAAGTTGGCCGTATCCAACAGACTTTCCCAGGTCATGCTGCATGACCCTTGTTCCGATGACGACATCTCCCAAGCGGATATCTCCCATACTTGGAACTCCGCCGCTAATTCCAACCATGAGACAGGCGCGAATGAACGGAAACGATCTTTTGAGGTTCGATGCCACATCTGCGGCTTTGTTCGTTCCATACTGATCCGTCGGTAGGCCCGCAATAACGACATTGTGTGATCCGACCCTCCCCAGTATGTATGTGTTCGTATCTTCCGCGTCTGTCGGCAGCGCGTCGGGCGCCTCGTCAAGCATCGCTTGCGCCGCACCATCTCAATGTGTAAGGCGCAAATCCACGCCATGGTGTATTGTTTGTATCGGAGAATCGGAGGGTTGCCCACCCCAGGAGATGGAACGTTGTTCGGATCGTTGCGAAAGGTTCTGTGTCGTTCTGAAGACTCGGAGTATCCGTCATCGGCAACGTTGTGGAATTTGTTCTTTCGTATTGAGAGCCCGACATACACATCATCGTTCGATGTCATGATGCTCGCCATCTCCGAAGTTTTCGCGGACGAGACACACGGCAGACGGCCAGGGAACGGTCATTCCAAAGATTGCTGGTAGTAGACTTCGCCTCGTCTGGACATCATGAACACGAAGAGGACAAGAACTGAGAAGCCGCGATTTGAGAAGTCGTTAAGAAACATTGAGGCGCAGCAGCCTGATCATTTGAAGTTGAGTGGTTTGTTGGCATGCCAAGCGTATGGGCATATGCAGTACGGACAAGCATGCAGCAAAACACCTCACGTGCTGCCAGCCTGCAGCTATCTCTGCCAAACTTCGCTCATTCGATGAAAGAACAGCTGTGGCGACCATTCATTCGTCAGATAGATTATAAGTATTTATTTCTATATGATAAGTGCGTCTCAATTGCTTATTTAACAAGGTCCTTTCTATGCAGTAAGTACCAGGACGCATGAGCAACCTTCCTCGAGCGCTCGAGCCTGAGTGCTGTTGCCTCCCACGCCGCTGCTAAGAACCTCTCCACAATGCAGTTTTTAGCCTGCGTACCATTCGATGAGAGACATAGCGCGGCTACATTCTTGAACCACACGCGACAACAAATTTGTCTCAGGTGAATCGCCTCTTTGTTCTCTCTTAAGATTGAGACGCTCAAGGACAAACCAAGAAGCTGCGAAAATAGTAGCCTTATCGAGTATAGATAAGAATACACTGGCTCAACCAGTCTGTATCAGGACTTCCTCGATGTCAGGATAATGGCAGTGGCCGCGTGACAATGTTGACTTTGACTTCTGACAGGTTGCTTTATCGACATCTACTGCGTGGCTGGCGCGGAAGCAGGGTCAGCAAGAGCTGTTGCATCAACTATTCCTGACTCAAACCCTCATGTTGGACATGATTATTGATTAGTATTGATCTAGAGTTTTGCTTCATTTCAGAGAACCTCTCTTCGTCAGAGCCATGCTGTAGTTCGGCTCGTCTCATTCTCCTGGAGGATCACGACATTCGACGTTCGCAGTCGGCCCTTTCGGCTGGATGATCTCAGGGACAGTTTCAAAGTCCAAATGATTCGCCTCCAGCTCCTCCGCAAAGCTGCGCTGTATCCCCCCAGGCCCCGTGAGCTCAAGGGTCTCGGTCTCGGCGAACGGGCTGATCAGCTCTCTCATGTACCGGTCCACGTCCCACAACCGCCCCGGGTGCCGCAGCCCGGCCTCAATCGCCTCGTCCAGCGTGGTGCTCCAGTCCAAGTCGGGGAGGGCGTCACGGAAGTTCATCGGCCCCGATTCCATCAGCTCCGGGAGGTTTCGCACACTCTCAACTTTGACCTCGCGCGTGACGTATATGATGGTCTGCCACGTCTTGGCGACCACCGGCCAGAACACCGGTATGGATGCCAGCACCAGCGATAATCGGTTTTCCGTCTCGCCGAGGAGGATGATCGTCGGGAAGGTTCTCGTCGGGTCGGGTGCGCTGTCTGAAGTCGCTCGGTTCGCGAGTATACGCCAGGCTGCGATGACGTTGATCCTGAAAGCAGAGTTAGCTAGGTGGTTCGCGTCGGAGGCTGTCTTGTATTCGTACAGGGCTCCGATGGAGAATAGCCCAATGAGCCCTAATCTTGTCGGTCGCATCGTGTTGTGGCTGAACAGCAGCGGGATGGGTAAGACGAGAATGAGGAAGTCCAGCACCATGTTCGACCCATTTGATGCCACGACCATGGTGTAAACCTCCAGTGGGTTAGTAGAGCCGTATCCGTAACAATTGTCCTCTGATCCGAGACGGTAAAACTGGTACGGCGGGAAGCAGGGAAACCAGGCCATGAAGGAGAAGGCCAAGCCCCATAGCGCGACGACAACGATGAGAGCTAGGGACATGGTTCTCAGGCGCGGCATACGATCTCGAAATACTCTCAGATACTGCAAGAGAACCGACAGCTTGACGAAAGCATTCGACATGGAGAACGACGCGTTCGAAATGTAAAAGAGCTGCCATCTATCAGCGTGCGACTTCCAGACGAAATCGCTAAGACTACGGAGAGGAGGACACCATACCTGGAAAAACGTCTCCCTATCGCTGTCTGGGACTTCAACGAAATGATGACCGAGGCCGTAATTGGTGACTGGCTACATATTAGTCCACACATTCTGTCGGACTGCACTTGGCTGGAGCTTTCTCACTCAAGCAAAGCCCTATCGCGCTTGTCGAACCTGTGAGCTTCGGCGTGTCAGTCAGCTTCAATCACCCCAATAACTCACGCGGCGCGACTGCTGAGACCGGCCGTACCAATGCGAGAACAACCACGACGTCGTCCCATCCGGGCTTCCGTATAACGTGTACTCTCACGTATATCCGCAGGCCGACGCAGAACCAAGCCAGGACCTGCTCGAGCTCGTCAGTATGTGTGAGCAGCAGATCCGACCCCACTTCCCGGGGGGCACCCAGACCAGCAGCGAGGCGATCACCGCTATGATTGTCGACTTGCGGTTCTGGAACGGTAAGTCATCGTCGGTGTAGTTCGCTGGGAATTCGCCAGAACGGCTCAGGTTCCCGAACATTGTTCGTGGCGGGACGGCCCTGGACGAGCGAGCTGAGGGGCGGGCTCACTGGCGATCGGGCAGAAGGTTCACCTAACTTTAGGACGACAGAGGGCCATGCTATATAAAGACGGACCGGCAGTGGTCGTAATCGGCCTGTCGGAGACGTCGGGGGACCGCACCCTCCCACGTGATACGGGAAAGGTGCCTGTCAGAGAGAGAGAGAGCATGACTATGCACAAGGTTTCGTTTGGCCGTTTCAGTATCCATCCCAAATGGCAGCATGGCCCGACGCCGCGATCCGCGGTTACATATCTCACTTCCGTCGACGAAGCCATGGTTGGGGGAACCATGGATTTGACACTGACTCGACGCGCTGCTCTTCAGCGCAGAAAGAGTCCGCTGAGAACTTCCCATCCCGCCAGTCGAGCCGCGCCCTAGAAAGCTTATTGCGCTGCCTCGGCCGCAAGTGGGCATGTACGCTGTATTAAAACGTGTCGAGGGCCCGGGGGATGCGGAGAAGTCCCGCGGCAATCTGCTTATGCATCGCATCTGTCACATTCGGCATGTAGAACCGCCCTGTAAAACCTACTCCAAAGTATGTTGTTCGTCCTGTTTTCTTCTCACACATGACTTTTGGTTTGGAACGAGAAAATTGAAAACGAGCCCTTTTCGGTCGATGTAGAGATGATTATTCCTTGTGTCATACATGCTTCATGTGACTGGTCGTGACTGTGTTCGACTATGGCCGTAATTTATGAGCTTCGAAGATCCAGAGCACTATGGTAGTCTCTCAATGATTCCTCGCACCCACCTCATCGGTGGCTATTAAATTAAAGTAAGGCTTCTGTTGAACAGGAACATCCCAGTAACTACTCGACAACGATTATCTTCTGCAAGAGGACCCCTTACAATCATACGGCAGTCTCATGCAGATCACGGAAGAGTCCGTGTGGTTGACGTTCCCCACCCCCTCTCGATCATGGACAGCCTCAAGAATATGCGCCTCGCCGTCCAATGCCACGGATGAGCCCATCTCCTCACATTAAAAGGATTGGGCTGAGAACACGTGCAGTTCCGCGGTACGTGTTGAGACCCCTGCGAGATGGTTACCACCACAACCTCGAACACGAGGGTGGACCGTGTGGTCTCTGCGGACTATTAAGCCGAAAGATCCTGACACCTCGCATTGCGATTGTTTCTCGTTCTATTGATGAATTGTGAACAGCCATACGGACATCGACCTGCCTTTGCCGTGAAAAACTGCCGAGACGCTATCAGTTCGAAACAGGAGACTGCTCAAAATCTTCGGCTCATGACTTGTGTCGTTGATCGCCGGGAGAAGAACCCCGTATAGGTTTTCCTCCCGTTCCAGAAATCAACTGCTATACCCGATCGGCTTGATCAACTTCACGGACATCCTGCTCCAGACTTTTCGCGTCCTCCGACTTGTTGAGAGCCGGCACATGCGCTCGGCGGTCACCTTCATAGCCACTGGAATTCAATGTCAGTGCGTCGAGTTCAACGAGTTTCCATGAGCAAAAGGGGCCCGGGATGACATACAACAGAACGTCCATCTGGTCGATAGTGATGCCCTTCGTCTCGGGCAGGAAGAAGTAGGCCCAGAGCGTGGCCAGGAGCATCCAGCAGGCGAAGAAGAACCACACGCCAAAGTCGAGGCTGCTGAAGATGTACGGCAGCGCCTTGGTGATGATGAACTGGATCAACCACTGCGTGAACGCGGCGAACGTCCCGGTCAGGTTGCGGAGGGCGCCCGGGAAGATCTCGGCGGAGACGATCCACCTGCCGTCAGTTAGCTCGACCGATCCAAGCTTCTGCCCCGTCTTTTAGAATTTTCACTCACGGGATACCGTTGAGACCGAATGACCAGAAGACCGAGTAGATCATAATCGCTGCCGTGGCCGCTCTGCCGCCTGCCTCCGTGGAGCTCGACAGCTGCTCACCGGCGGCAATCTTCGGCGCGGGGTTGCCGACTTTTACGTATGCACCCACGAACCAGAGACAAAGCGAACAGGCCAGCGAAGAGATGATCGTGGGCCTACGTCGACCCCAGATGTCGATGAGGGCGCCGTAAAAGATGATTGAGGCAACTGCCTTGACCAAGCCGTATATTCCGGTGTAGAGAGCCACGTCGGTGATGCCGATGGAACCGAACAGCATGGGAGAGTAGTAGTTGATGGCTGCAAACACACGCCGGTCAGGTTGGAGATATTAACACGCCCGAACAGAGAAGACGGAAACTTACCAGCGGCGCCCGACATGTTCTGCAGGGCGAACGAGCAGAACACAAGCAGGAGCCGGTTCCACATACCCTTCCGCGACAACTCGAAGAGAGAGCCACGGATGTACGCAAAGAAGCCGTTACCATACCCCGCCGCGACGGAGGCCTCCTCGGCGAGCCTGGCGCGGATCATTTCGACCTCTTCCTGCATATACTGGTGCTCTAGGGGCAAATGCCTCAGTGCGACGAGCACCTTCGCCCCCTCGTCGTCTCGACCCTTGCGGTACAGCCAAAGCGGCGACTCATGGAGGAAGAAGCCGCCTACGAGCAGCGCGCCCGCGGGGATGAGCTGGACGGCCATGGGCAGACGCCATGAGGCGGAGCTATTGGCATCCATGTTCTGGTTAATACCATAGTTGATCCAAAACCCGATCAGCGAGCCGGTCTGATAAGTGACCTCGAACAGGCCCGTGAGGATGCCGCGGATTGACGGGATGGACAGCTCAGCGATGTAGGACGGCACGGTGGCGGTGATGACGCCGCAGCCCCAGCCCGTGAGGGCGCGGCCGGCGTACATGGAGGCCAGGTCGTGGTTGGCGGCGACCATGGGGACGGCGCCCGCGATGAAGACGAGGTTGCTGATGATCAGGGCCCACTTGCGACCGACGTACTCGGTAACTGGGCGAGGGAGCGTTTAGTACCCGAGTACGGAAAGGAGAGCTAGGAGGATACATACTGAAGAAGCACATCAACGCGCCGCCCAATGCGCCGGCTTGGAATGCCGAAGTAATGTTGGAGGATATCTCCTTGGAGGTGTCTTTGGTGATGCCAAAGTCGCTGACGAAACTGGCGCGTGCAATCGTCGTTCCGATGAAGGCCGAGTCATATCCGAAGCTGCGTGGGAGTTCTCATGTCAGCGAAGGTTCGACAACCTCATGCGCGGAGTCGCGCAACGACAAACAGCATCAACATACAGTAGCGACCCCATCGCGATAATGGACGACTCAATGTAGAGCCGCCAGTTGTAGACCTCCTTCGGCGTCGGCCGATCCTCCACCGCGCGAAGGCCTCCCATCTTGCTCGGCCGAACGGAGTGTGTCTAAGTGATTCGTTGCGGAGTTGTCGCAACAAGAGACCGCGATACAAGAGCTGGATCTTCCGACGAACAGTGCCGCAAAGGCTAAACAGTCAAGCACATAGCAGAAGTAGAACAGGAAGCAGGAGAAGGTTTCGACGTCAACGAGGTTTATCCTCGATTTCCGTACTTATCCCCGCAATCCCTCCCCCCCCTCCCCGTCCCACACTCGGTCCATTTGTGCGGGGGAAATCTGGGGAATGGCGCGCGCCCGTCACTCGCGAGGGCTTCGTTCAAGGGGGGGCGGGAAAAGGGAATGGGGGATGGCCGGGGCAGGTGGGCAGGTTCGCGATCATTAACCCGACGCCGACCATCCCAAGGATGAGTTGCACCAATGAGAGTCTCACAGTCCTTACCATCGCGGGCGCCGATCTGACCCGATGGACAGGGGCGAATGGTGGTTGGC
The DNA here is from genome assembly GCA_014235955.1 of Colletotrichum sojae. Taxonomy (NCBI): domain Eukaryota; kingdom Fungi; phylum Ascomycota; class Sordariomycetes; order Glomerellales; family Glomerellaceae; genus Colletotrichum; species Colletotrichum sojae. The sequence goes on along the minus strand of WIGN01000027.1, from coordinate 81,779 downwards.
AATTGGAGAAAGGGCCAGCCAAGCGGCGATAGTGGGGTTGTTGTTGGAGCTGAGTGGTATTAGGATTGATTAATGGATTCTGTGCCTGGGAAGACGGAGATGAGGAGCATCATCATCAGGCGGTGAGACCTCGAGTTGATGTTGATCAGGATGGCCATTGCCGATGTAGACGTAATATGAACTTGCTCAACCCAACTTCAAGTTCTGAACTGTTGTAAAACACACAGAAAGCTCCTCTGTGGTCTTCAAAAGATAGCAAATTCGACGACTCAAAGTACCATCTATCTGAATCTATCCGAATCTATCCGAATCTATCCCTCGCATTTGACCAACCGCTTGCATGGAAGAAGGGGCAAAACATGATCCAGGGTTGAGTCTTGTAGATCCCGAGACTCCTCTTTAGTCCTGTGTCGATATCCACCTGCCCCATGATCTCATGTCCACCACGGAAAAGCTTCAAAGCTAATGCCAACGTCCCCTCAACATTACTTTAAGTGCTTAACTCGGCGACGCCCCCTTTCGGCTCGATATTCTTGGCCCCATTCACCCGTCTCTACTCCTCTTTCTTCCTCGCAACGTGAACGGCAGGAATGCAGAGCAAAACGGCTCCAAGACAGATACTTAGACCGCTGAAGAGCTGACCACGGCTGTAGTCGTTCTTAGCAGTGTCAACAAGCATCCCAGCGATAGGAGCACCGATAAGCGCCGCAAATGCGACGAAGCTCCACATCATTCCCGTCCTGGCACCCACGACATTAGCCAGCGGGACCAGCCTCGGCACCACGGCGTTGGGCAGCGCAACGGCAATACCAGACATGAAGCCGACCATGACGCCCCAGACCGTGATGCCCGTGGCATCCCAGATGCCGATCCACCCGAGTATCAGCGCGCCCAGGCTCAGGCAGCCCACGACGAGAACCCACACGGGTCCGATGGTGCGTACCTGCGCGACGAGGGCCGGGAGTATGCGTCCCGCCAGCGACCCCGCGTTCATGTACGCGAGCAGGTAGAAGGCGAAGTCGGCGCTCTTGCCCAGGGAGAGCTGCGCGTAGGGCGCGACGGTGAAGGGCGGGATCCAGTAGCCGAGCTCGACGAAGAAGAGGCCGGCGCAGAGGAAGAGGTAGGGCACGTCGCTGAGGGCCGAGGCGTCGAGGAGGTCGCACCGGCGGCGCGGTCTGTGGCGGTGGGCGGGCGGATCCGGGCGTAGGAGCAGGAGGGCGAGGACGGAGGTGGCCAGGACGAGGAAGCCGAAGATGCGGTTCACCCAGGGGAAGCCCATGCGGGGCTCGAGGTGTCTGAAGAGGATCGGGAAGACGACGCCACCGACCGCGGAGCCGGTGGCGGCTATGCCGGTTGCAATGGGACGCTTGGTGGTGAAGGCGTTGGAGACGATTGAGACGCCTGGGACATAGAGCAAACCGGTACCTGGGCGTGGTCAACAGCCGGGCAGCGTCGAGGACGAGTCGAGAAGCACGTACCGACGCCGATGCATATGCCTTGCGAGAGGATGATATGGACATACTCGGCCGCCAAGCTCAGCATGAAGAACCCAAAGACGACAAGGAAAGCCCCGACGCTGAGGAGGCTCCGGATGTACCCGCCGTCGTAGAGCGGGCCGGCGACGATGCCAGTGAAGCCCAGCAAGAAGACCTGTGTCGTCCCGATCCAGGATATAGTGGAGGGCGAGACGGAGGCCAGCTTGTCAGTCTGGTAGTATGCCTGGTACGCGCCGTACGTCGAGGCGATGCCGTAGGTGTTCATGAAGATGATGAACGAGCCTCCGACCTTGAGCCAGGCCTGGACGCCTCCGTTTGGCGGGATGGGCTGCAGGGAAACGGCATTTGGACCTGGCTCTGGCGGTTGTTCGAATTGCAACGTTGGGAGGGGCTGCAGGATGATGGCCTCGGTTGACGTATGTACGGACATTGTCGCTACGGCCACCAGGCGGTCGCCAGGCGGCGGTGGTCACTCGAGGATTGATGGATGGTGATGCCGCCACAGAGGCAGGGAGGCAGGGAAGTCGTCCGGAGAGCCCGCCTTCTCTTGAAGGGCGTCAGGATACCCCACGCTGGCCACGTGCCGGCGCGGAAGAGAGCTCCGCACGCGCGGGGTCATGCATCATGATAGTAGTTTTCCGTTTGCATACCCGAGGACCCCGCGGCTTCCGCCCAAGCCCTTGGCTATCTGGGCGGGGTTCGGTCAGAGGGGGTGACGGCTTGTTGGGGGCTGTCTGGCGCAAGCAGCCTGGAGCTTACTCCCGGTGCCGGTGAAAGCAGCAACCAAGCGGTCGGAGTTAGTGGAACCTCTGCTATTCCATATATCACACTCGGTGGTGTGGACACGGCTTTTCGGTGGGTGGACACTCGGACGGCAGCTGCGGTGTCATCCGATATCATCGGAGGTGTGGGGACTGGCCCCACCCGACCGGAGGATATTATCCGGTACCTCTCGGTCGCTTCCATCAACGGGGGAGTTAAGGCACCCAACCAGTCGTACCTAGTTACCGACCGGCAAGAACGGAGTTGGCCTCTTCCAGAAACATCCCAGTCCGCCAAAGTCTACCCAGGAATTCATGTGATGGTCGTGGATTCGCATTCCTCCGCTGGAAATGCTCGCCTGGTCTTAGTCAGTGCCTGTTGAATGAGCTTCGTTGCCGTTGTCGTCGTCAGGAATCCACAAGTCGAATTCTTCTCACCGGCGCATGACAGAATTATCCTGTAGTTCGAGCGAGAATTTGGGAGCCGGCGACGCTATCCGATCCTTTTTCGCGATTCTAGAACGACCAAGTCTTTTACGTCGCTCATGACCTGCCAACCCATAGGTGTCCCCCACACCGGCCTCCGCAAAGTCATTTTACGGCCTCCGCAGAACTTTATTGCCTCCGCAATGGAAGTCGTCCGAACCCAGGACGCTTTGGTCAGGGAACAGAGGCATCCACCCAGCAGGGCGGTAGCAACGCAGCAAGGCAGAAGAGGAAGGGGAAGAAAAAAGAGAGAAACAAGTTTGGATCGGCGCGTGACCGCCCCCGAAATGGAGAGAAACTCCAGATCCCGGACACTGAGCAGATCCATCTCGGCGGGGGCGGGGGGCATGGCGATTCTCTCGGCCATAAAACCCTTGGCGGGCCCCATGGGCCATGAGTGCGGTAACAGCGAGCAAAGTGCCGCTGAAATTGCCCATTCCCCACGAAGTCATGCGTTCGTTCCGTGATCTGCCTGCGCACTTGCATACCTTAGTATCCTGCAACACCATCCACTACACTATGTACATATGCATGTAATCTAGCAACATGTGCCATCTGCCCACTCACAGAAAACAGCGAGCACGGTAGAGAAGGAAACCCCAGCCAACCGGGGAATGCAGCGGACACAGCCGGCCGCATGCCAAGTTGCCGTCCGGCAGACGAACACAGAGTCCAGATTCCCAGTTCCCTTGCATCACCATCAAGAGTTCCAGCGAACGATGTCCCGGCCGAGCCCCCGCGACTCCGCAACACCCGCAGTTTTGTTCTCTCTTTCTACTCCGTATTTCCACGTCGGTAGCGCCTTTGACCGGCTTGGCCGCCCCGCGATTTTCCCTTCCCCATCCCACGATTTTCCCAACCCCATGGTCCACCGGTCACCAACTAAGCCATCCCTTTCGGCCCGCAAGTCGCCCCAAGAAACTCTGAAATTTTCACCTGATCAGGCAAGAGACTCAACTCGCTTTGTCATGGGCGCCACGCTGCTGTAGAGGGGCCCCCCCCAGGGATTATGACTCCATACCCTTGCGTCTCTCGACCTTGGCTCTCCCCTGGCTGACGTCGTATCCGGGGGGCCTTCGAATGACAGCTCCCCGCCGGTCGAACCGTCCGGATCGTCTGATGAGAGGAGCGTTTGCGCGTGTGCCCATCCCCGGCCGGCCCGCGGGGTGACATATATATAAGATGAACTACTCACGGCCCATCGTCCGATTTGTTTCGGACGTCAAGCGGCGAGCACACCAGTCTCTACAGCACACCATGGCAGTTCTCAAGGGCGGCGCCGTCTTCACGGCCATTGTCTCTCTCGGGGCCATCGCGGTCCCCGCCTCTGCGGACGTCCCGACCATCACCCCGGAGTACCTCGCGACGGGCGGCAACAGCTCCCTCTTCACCCGCTGGAGGCCGCGCTCCCACTTCCTCGGGCCTCACAGCTGGATGAACGACCCCTGCGGCGCCATCTACGACCCGGCCACCGAGACCTACCACCTGCACTACCAGTTCCACCCCAACCACGCCACCTGGGGCAACATCTCCTGGGGCCACGCCGTCTCCAAGGACCTGTTCCACTGGACCGACATCCGGGACTGGGCCAACGACAGCTCCGTCTCCCTGGCCGCCGGCCGCTACGCCGCCGGTCCCCTCTCTCAGTTCACGGGAACCACCCAGCCCGTGAACCTCGAGGGCGAGAACGACGGCACCCTCCTGACCTTTGGCACGGGAATCCACTACCTGCCCACCAACTGGAAGAAGCCCTACATCACCGGCACCGAGGTCCAGGCCCTCTACACCTCCGCCGACGGCGGCTCCACCTGGGACGAGGTCGGCACCGTCATCTCCGGTCCCCCCGAGGGCTGGAACGTCACCGGCTGGAGGGACCCCAGCTTCTTCCCCTCCACGGACCTCGACGCCCTCCTCGAGGTCTCGGAGCCCCACTACTACATGGTCCTCGGCTCCGGCCTCAAGTCGGGCGACGTGCCCGTCGAGCTCCCCGGCGCCGCCCGCCCGGGCTTCATCGGCCCCCGCATCCCCCTCTACTCGGCCCCGGCCTCCAACCTGACGCAGTGGACCTTCCTCGGCGCCCTCTGGGAGCCCGCGGCCAACCAGTCGCTCGGCGAGCCTGACGTCACGGGCTCGTACGGCTACAACTTCGAGGTCAGCTCCCTCTTCGACCTCCCCGTCGGTGACTCGGGCGAGAAGGCCTGGTTCGTCTCCATGGGCGCCGAGGGCGGCAACACGACCTCCCACTGGCGCGAGCAGTGGGCCCTCTGGAACCGCGGCGACGTGAGCCGCCGCGACAACGGCTCCGTCGAGTTCACTCCTGGGTCAGGCGGTGCCCTCGACTGGGGCATCTCCTACGCGCAGGCCACCTGGGCCGACGCCCGCAACGACGGCCGCCGCGTCATGTGGGGCTGGGCCAACGACGACATCGTCGGCGCCGACTCCCAGGCCACGGCGAAGCAGCTCGGCTACCAGGGCACCATGAACCTGCCGATGGAGCTGTTCGTCAAGGAGACCGCCGGCGTCGTCAACTGCGGCGAGCAGAAGGACGGCAGCCACTGCGTCAAGAGCTGCAACGGCTACACCGCGCAGACGCTCGGCATCCGCCCTCTCCCGGACGTCGTCGAGCTGCTCCGCGAGGGCGCCGAGGAGCTCGACTTCCAGGTCGGCGCGCTCGACGGCGAGAACAAGACCGTGTCGGCCGACGTCGGCACCTCGTACGAGCTCACCGCGACGCTGTCCGCCTTCTCCGGCCCCGCGGGCATCGTCGTCGGCCAGAGCCCGGACGATGCCGAGCGCACGACGATCCTCTTCGACCCCGCGGCGGCGCAGATCAGCGTCGTCCGCGATTACAGCAGCCTGCTGCCCAACTTCAACAACGCCACCTTCGTCGGTCACTTCCAGCCCTACGAGATCCACGAGCGCAACTCTACTTCCACCAAGACGGAGGAGCTGAACTTCCACGTCGTGCTGGACAACTCGCTGCTGGAGATCTGGGTCAACGAGCGGTTCGCACTGACGGCGCGCATCTACCCTTCTCGCAACGACAGCACCGGGCTCAGCTTCTTCGCGGCCGAGGGCGCCAAGGCGACGTGGAGCGACGTCAAGGTCTGGTCCGGCCTCGCGCAGGCGTGGCCCGAGAGGCCCGAGGACACCAGCGTCCCCTTGGTGTGGGACACGCCCGAGCAGACCAACAACTACACCTGGTGGGACGGATGGTAGACCATGTTCTTTGGCATGACATGAATGATTTAGACGTAGAGTAATATTTACTATTAAATGTTAGTTTTCATGATCACTTCCAAGGTGTTTACCGTTCCTCACATTTGTGATTGTGATTTGTACTACGCTCTGCAGTTTATCGACCACGATTCGATGGATGTCACACATGATAGCCATGATGAAAGCATATAAAACACCGGTGGTTACTCGAGAAACATAGGAATCCTGACCGAGAAAAAAGTCTACGATGCATCCACAAGCCCAAAATAACGGCACCAGACGACAAAAATGCACAATGAAAGGGACGAGACTCGAACTCGCGCGGGTTGCCCCACCAGGAAACAGATGTTAAGCTGACCTTAACCTGGCGCCATAACCAACTCGGCCACCCTTCCGTTGGGGATCCTTGAAACCTCCTCGGATTGCTTGTTGGGTTGGGGTGAATAACAAGATGATTATAAGCCCTAGAGTGGAGCGAGCGTTGGGCGTGGAAGAAATTGCCCGCGAGTGGGGACCGCGATGGCGTCGTCTCGTGTCCGCTAACCCGGCGAGCCGGTCGTGAAACGACACCGACTGCAGGGTTGGACGGGCCTTTGGATTCAACGGCAGTCTGTGGTGATCGTTTTGGGGGGGAGAGATGATGATCCTCCTATAGGTTAATTGATCTTCCGTCAAAGTCGCAGCCAGCCACGGTACTAGTTGGTAAACCTGCATAAAATAGCTTCCAACTAGACAGCTCCAAGACAGCGCTCCTGTCCGTTGATGTGATGCCGGGAGCGTTGTCTTGGCTTCCGGACCAGAACCAACCAAGACAAAACACGACGCAGCAGGCCAATGATCGCAGCCCATCGAGCACTGACGATTTCCACCAGGGATCGAGTCGTGCTGCTGGCTGGTCCTCCCTTGATTTTTTTGCATCAGGAATGCACAAGACAGACCCCAATGATGCGGGAAAGACATGATGCAGCGTCAAGTGTCGTATTCCTTCCCGGCGTGCCCATGTGGAGATCATCCGCGCGGTGCGTTGTATTATTAGTGTGGTGTTAGGGGAACAACTGGATCATCGCGATCTTCCTGTCCGTGTGCCGAGCACCAATCAGCACCACCAGCGGCCCGTGACGTCATGCATCGGTTACCCAATGCGGCAAGCACCTCGATAGCAACGTGCTTGACGTCGGCGGCGGGCTGCTTGCTGTCCAGCTCTTGGTGCTAGGAATCATGATTTAGTTCCCTATTGAGAGCTCGTGGCAGCTTCAAAATCGCCAGGGCCCCGTCGGACTTTTTTGAACAGGAGCTGCCTTCCCCCCTGTACTGGACTCAATCACGAAACCGTAACACAGCTTCCAGAGGAATTCATCATGTTCAAAGGGAGACACGCCGAAGACGACGAGCCGCCGCCGCAACAGACGGTGCCGGCAGCAACACCTGCGTCACCAACGACCTCGGCTTCCTCGGCCGCAGACCCCGTAGACACCCCCAGCCAGTCCAGCTTCGGCTTCTCGAGCCAGTCGACGATGGGACAGGAGGAGCCCGAGATCGTGGAGGCGCACGAGGAGGAGAGGCCGACGGACAGCCACCACCTGGCCGACATGGCCGTCAAGGAGAAGCCCGCCGAGGAGAAGGGCCACGCCGAGGTCGAGCACGGCGAGATCGAGGTGAAGAACCTGGGGTGGAATACCCAGGCCGACAAGGTCTCCCAGCCCATGGTCGGCGGCCTGACGAACGAAGAGCTCTGGATCCTGGTCAGACGGTTTGACAAGGTAGGCAAGGCCGTGACAGGGGGGATTTTGAGGTACTGATTACTGGGTGTAGCAAATATTCCACGTCAAGTCTATTTCCGAGCCTCCGGTAAGTTGTTGCCCGTCTGGTCTGCATGATTCCCGTCTGACCCTCCCGCAGCTGGCGTCCCTCGATCTGAACATCGCCGACGAGGAAGAGTTCTCGCCGGACAAGCTTCGCGCCCACGTCGAGCGGCTGTACATGACCGTCATCGTCGGCGCCTTCGCCCTCTGGAAGCACATCGTCCGCATCCGCTCCTGGCGCGAGTGGAAGCGCACCCTCACTTTCCTTTCAGTATACACCGTAGCATGGCTCCTTGACTTTGTAATCCCAGTCCTCGTCGCGTTCCTCATCGTCCTCGTCCTCGTCCCCGAAGCCCGCACCTACTGCTTTCCCCCCGCACCCGCGTCCCTGATCGACAGCAAGACGGGCGGCGTCAAGAAGCCCGCGTCGGGCGTGCTCGCGTCCGACGACTCCATCACGGGGGCCCCCGAGAAGCACGCCGGCGAGGCCGTCGAGCAGGAGGCCCACAGCTTCGTGAACAGCATTTCCTCGCTCATCGTCAGCACGGCGGCGGGGAAGCACCCTCAAGGCGATCCCCACACCGACGACGCTGTCCCGGACCCTACTAACCTTGCTGAAGATGTCGTCAACGCCAAGGACAAGACCGTGCCCGGGAAGGAGCCCGGCGCGCACCACGACAAGACCAAGAAGCCCGTCTCGGAGACCGTCTGGACCCAGGCCAGGCCCGTCATGCACGCCATTGCGGATGTAAGTAACCGACTGAGCGCACCTGAGATGGATTGTCATCTGACATATGCAGTTCGTCGACACGTACGAACGCTTCGGGAACGCCCTCAGCCCAACACCGCCCTTCCCCCAGCAGCGGCCGCGACTTCTGCTCGCCGGCGCCCTTCTGCCCATGCTCCTCGGATCTCTCTTCACGGACTCGTACATGCTGGTCAAGGGAACCGGGTTCCTCGTCGGCTTCACCTTCTTCGGCGACCCCATCATCCAAAGAGGCCTGGTGTTCATCAACCGGTCAGTCTTCCTGTCAAGTCTCATCGCGCGTGTGCCTAAAGTATGTCCTCGTCCAGAACGTATCCCCACTGGCAGAAGTACGTTGAATTGCGAAACACCATCCTCAAGGGTATCCCGACCAACGCCCAGCTCACCATCACGCTCCTGCGGATCGGCGAGCGGAACAAGGCGCCCCTGCCGCCTCCTCCGACTTCCAATACGCCGCCGCCCGACGTGCCTCACGCCACAGCTGGTGAAGGTCTAGAGCACCTCGGTAAGTCTCCGTCTCCTGCCACCCGCAGCCCACACGGGGCTTACATGAAAAACTCACAAAGGCGTCGACCAAGACGAGATAGACGAGGCGATCCAGCCCGACCCCGCCGCGCTCGCGCCCGCCGAGTCGGAGACCGAAGAGCACAAGCAGAAGAAGGGCCACCGCATCCTCAACTTCATCAAGAGCACCGCCAAGGGCGGCATCAACACCACCCTCGCCGCGGACAAGGTCAAGGCCAAGGCTGGAGCCAAGCACGCGAAAGACCGCCTCGGCGTCGTCAAGAAGCTGCCGGACCCGGACAAGGGGCCCATCAGCTTCCCCGCGCGGTGGAAGGGCAAACGGGGGCATGCGTTTATTACGGCGACCGCGACGACGCCTGCGCTGAGCTGGACGACCGAGGCGGAGGACGTGAAGCCGGTTTGGTCCGTGACCATTGCCGATATCGAGGTCAGTGGATTGCCCCGTGCGAGATATGTGTAGGCTAATGCACTCCCGTGAAGGAAATCCAAAAGGTTGGTGGTCTGGGATGGAAGTCCAAGATTTTCGTCGGCTGGGCGACAGATCGCGAGATTGCGGACGGCCTGATCATCAGGGACAGCCTGGGCAAGGAGTATCACCTGACGGCCATCCTCACCAGGGACGAGCTGTTCAACCGACTGGTCGCCATGGGGAACCAGATGTGGGAGGCGTGGTGAGGTGGCATGACCGCATACACGATATTCACGGCCGAAGGCGTTAGGAATTTGGGAACAAGACGGGGAAACATGGGTCACGAATAGGGCGGAGTGTGTAGCATCTGCATTTGAAATACGAACCAGGAGTGAGTTGACTTTTGGGGTCCCAACCCCTTCCGTGCCCGACATGACCTCGAAAGAGCCTTCGCACGCGAACGAGGCCTGGAAGGGTACCTTGGGCGAACCCAGGAGGTAGAAGCAAGCCGCAGCCCAGGCCGTGGAGGTCGGAGATGCTGACGCCCTGGTTGTACTGCCGGTGCCGCTCCTGGTCTGCGTCGCGTGCTGAGGATCCTCCGAGTCCGGGCATGATGGGCGTCTTGTGTCTGTCATGTGAATGGATGACGATGGGCTTCTTTGGGTGTGGATGATGTTGTTTTTGGACGGTCAATGGAGTTGATGAGTCGAAATTGCTCAGCTCGAGTTTGTGCGCGTGTTTTGGAGACCGCCCCGGAGATGGACGGGCGCCGACGCACGCGTGCCTTGTGCTGTCGCCCGGGCGGAAAGATATAAACCAGCCCCACACCCCCCCGAACTGGATCGCCCCGATTTGGAGCGCTATAAAGGGCCCCACATCCCCCCGAACCGATCGGAGCCGGCCCCCCGAACGGCCACCCTTTCCTCTACGGAATCCGGATTTCTTTCTATGTAAACTTTCGAGTAAATATGTATTCTTATAACTCAAAATGATAGAAAGATTTGGAATTTTCACATTGACTATGACTTTCTCTTAAAAACCTTTTTTTAATATTATTTGAGGGGGAAAAGACGTGAATTGCTATGGTGAAGGGTGGCCGGTATGGGGTGATGGCCCGTGTCCCGGCCGATATCCAGTGTCACGGCTTACCTAATCCCCAGGTGAGGTTTCCCCCGCCCTCAGCGCAACCGTTGAGGCCGCAGCTTCTCCGGCTCCCTCTTCTTCGGAGAACTTCCCTTCGACATCACCACCGAAGAGGCACCTCAGTACCGATCGACCTGTACTGCCACCGCTCAGCAACAATACCCACCAGAAAGTCCGCGAAAACTTGGGCAGCTATTCGGAGTCTCGCTGTCTATGATGTAGTGGAAAGCTATTGGCCTTTTCGCGACCAGGCAAAAGGCCCAAGGACATTCAAGCCAGGTGTAACCGGTCAAAGAACGGCGACGCGATGTAACATTTTAAACCGTGAAGCTGCAATTGGAGACAGAGTACACGGGGCTTTGACGTCTGGAAGTTCAATAATGCGAGCGGCGGGATACGGCTCTGCAGACCCCAGGAGGAGGGCGACATCATCGGCGATGTGTTTCTGATTCCGTTCCAGCACATTGGTGAGTATCTACTGCTACACACACAGTCACAGTCCCTCACACATACACAGAGCAGGTTATAGTCTTCCCCAACCCTCGCAAGCCCGCCAAAAAGGCCGAGGCGTATCTCGTCATCATCGTCCCCACCGCCGCCACGGGCGCCTCGGCCGTGAAGCGGGAGTACCCGCAAAACATATCCTTCGCCTGGCCCGATAGGGCAGCGGACAAGAAACTCGCGGGCAAGGTCGGCGAGGCGGCGGACGGGAAGCAGGACACGTATTTGTCCGTTATGAAGCGCGTGTTCGACGAGCAGCTGGCGCCGTTCGGCAAGAGCGTCGTCGACGTCTCCGGCCAGGCTGGGAGTGGGCATATCATTGGCAAGGAGACTGTGCTCAAGCCGCCGATGGGGGGTAGGCTCCAGCACGACGTTAAAGGTGAGCGCACTTGCAACATTTTTTCCCGTTTTTGGGACTAAAGAGTGTTTACAGGATTGCTGCACTTTCTCGAGACAGGGGTGCTGTTTACCTCCGAGTCGCTGAGGGTGTACATCCCCTTCGCCGCGTTCCGGGGCGCGATGCTCGTGCTCGGACGGGAGATGAAGGACGGCGGGAACTGCAGGATCGCGGGGCTTGGGGTCTTGTGCAGGGCGAATGAGCCGTTTTACCAGCATGAGGAGACCGGGGAGACGCTGATGAGCTTCGGGCGCGTCGATAGGTCGCTGGTGGACGGCGTCAAGGAGTACATGGAGAGGCACGGGGTCGTGCCGATGATGTGCCAGCAGATGTTTAACGACTACGAGAACGGGCAGCCTGCGTCGGGATTCATGCCTCTGATGATGTAGGTTTGGGGTTGGTTGCGAGGCGAGGTTAGTTGTTCGTCGAAGTGCTTCATTGTTGTTGAGAGAGGGACGACATGGCCGATATTCATCCACACCGGGCGAATAACACCGTTGCCCCAATCGCTGGCCCACGGTTCGCATGATGATGCCATTTGCTTTTCGATGCACAACGAGGATTGGGTTTCCTCTGTTAGAAAAAAAAATGGCGCATAAACTGGGCCTCCAGGCATGTTTTTAATGGGGATTGCTGCGCGAGTGTCGGTGTGTTGCCGTGGGCCGGATCCATTGATCGACATCGACGGAGGAAAACAAAAGTAAAAAACACAGGGAACCCGGCTCTTCAAAGATAAGGCGAAATATATGAAAGCCTCAACTTCGGAAAGCCGATCATCGTGACGAAGTCCTCACCTTTCTCTCTCCTCCACTACATCACGACAAACAACAATGTCTCCCGCATCATCGATCCACGACCCGGGCGACCCTCGCCAGCCGCTCCTCTCCTCGCAGCCACGCCGCGCAATGACGTTCCAACTCCCCTCCCTCCAAGCGGGAGGCCACCGCCGCGTCTCCCCCCTCGCGATCCGCCGCGCCTCGCTGCAGGAGGTACACCCGCACCCAGAGGACGTCGAGCCCGTCCTCCCCGCGGCTGCCGTAGCCCCCCACGAGGAAACCCGCCTGCACAAGCCCCAATGGGCCCTCAGCGCCGGCTCCCCCAACGCCTGGGCGCAGCTCCGCCACGCCTGGCGCGAGGAGCTCGCCGAGTTCTGGGGCACTTTTGTCATTCTCCTCTTCGGCGCGGGCGTCGAGTGCGAGACGCGCCTGAACTACCGCTCCCCGGACATCCGCGGCAACGCGGGCGGGTTCCTGCAGTGCCGGCTCGCCTGGGCCGCGGGCGTGGCGCTGGCGGGCTGGATGGCCGGCGGCGTGTCGGGCGGGCACTGCAATCCCACGGTCACCGTGTCCCTGGCCCTCTTCCGCGGGTTCCCCTGGAGAAAAGTGCCGAGCTTCGTAGCCGCGCAGGTACTGGGCGCGGCGGCGGCGAGCCTGGCCGTGTACGCAAACTACGTGACTGACATCTCGGCCTACGAGGGCGGCTCCGCGCGGAGCATATTCGGCGAGCACGCCACCGCGGGCCTGTTCTTCACGCTGCCCGCGCCGAAGCTGCCCTACGCGGGGGCCTTCTACACCGAGTTCCTCGCGTCGGCGACGCTGGTGTCGATCGTCTTTGCGCTCGCGGACAAGGGCAACCTGTCCCCACCGCGGGGCACGCAGCCGTTCGCCATGTTCCTGGCGCTGCTGGCCATCGGGTCCGCGCTGGGCGTCAACACGGGGTACGCGATGAACGGGGCGCGCGACACGGGCCCGCGGATCGCGCTGGCGATGGTTGGATATGGGAGGGAGGTGTTCACGCACGACGCGTTCTACTGGCTTTGGGCGCCGTGGGTTGCTGCCATCGCTGGTGGTGTTGCGGGGGCTTGTGTTTATGATGCATTCCTGTATACTGGCCGGGATTCGCCGTTTAACATGCCTCAGAAGGAGGACGACTAGCGGTTGGGTCAAGTGTGGTGGCTGGGAGTTGTGTGCTTTGGCAACCTATACTCCGTGGTTTGTTACGAGTAATGGGAATAGACAGGAACGATCTGTGACGGCGCTTGGAACTCTGCATGAATAGACCGGGTGTTTTGTTTGAGAAGGTTTACGGTCGTCAACTGCCTGAAGAATGACTTGAGCCATTCGGAAGTACATCCATGCCTGCAAACGTACAAAAAAGTAAAGTTGAATCTGAAAAAAAATAAGCGACAAGCCACAGGAGCGAATCAACGCTTCCCAGTGACAGCACCTTCAGTGACCAAACACCAAAACCGCAAAAAGAGTTGTCTCCCCTCCCAGAATCGAACTAGGGACCTTTCGATCATCTTGGATGAAACCATTACAGTCGAACGTGATGAACCAACTACACCAAGGAGAGTGAGCGGGACTGAGCCCCGCTTGGTGCGATGCCCGGTGGTCAGCAAGAGCCGCTCATAGACTGAGAGAGATCCACAGGGAGGCTCCACCAGTCCTGGCTGCTGAAGAGACGATGCTTGCCAGGTAGGTACCTACGTACCTACTATGAAGTGAGGACGGAAAGGAGTTGGGATAATCAGGGACTCGTAGGAGAGAAAGAACTTCTCCAGGCAACTCGCGCTGACAATGATGGCATTCCCAGCACGGACGAGACGAGGTAGCGAACTAGACAGGCGGGTAAAAAAAAACATGGGACCAACCTGCAGGGACATGGCGCAGCCTCTTCGGACGACATGACACGGCGCCGTCTCCGAATAACAGTGTAGATATCGTATTATCGCCGCGCCTCCATTGAACACTCACATAGAAGACTCCCAGTAGGTCTACCACAAAATGCTGTAGTCGGAATATGTTCACAGCCACATCGCATTGTCGCATCGAGGCAGATAAACATCTCCCGCAGGGAAAGTTACCTCTTTGCAACATGCGACAGGGTCTCGTCTCGTCTCGTTCAACCAGTCGCAGCTCGCCCTTTACGTCCTCTCACGTCAGCCCTAGGGTATTGAGTACTGACGCACCTAGGGATTGAGTGCTGACGCAGGCAACTTTGCCCATCAATTCAGGATTCTCATGCCCCCCGTTCAAAAAGATGACCAACATTGGTCGAATTCACTTTCGTCTGAATAGGCCCTGAGACTGGCCGGCTCGGGGATGCTGACCCGAGTACAGGTGCTGGGTCCGAGGCGGAGAAAATGATACTCGTTCTTAGTGCAAGATGATTCGCCTGCTCGGACGACGGCGATGCGATACAACGCCAGAGTCCGGAGAATATTTCCACACACAATGGATCAATATCTGTAGCGTTCTCTCCGAGTCACGATGGCTCATACCTTCTTCGCAGGGCTTTCCTCGTCCCGATTGCCTGATTCCAGGTCCTTATACTGCTGCCTCCAACGTGCCCCAGGCGCCGAAATAACCCCATACTATGGAGCTGCATCCTTGCCCCCCCTCGTCCCTTCAATCCACCCGCACCTAGGCAGTCGTTAAGTGCAACCATTGGCATAACCAGACAGGCGCGATCCTTCGCCAGGTCACGACGCCGCTATCCGCGAGTCGGACGTTCCTAATGCCAAAACCTTTATTGGCAAGGCCTGCCTTCCCTCGAGTGCGTTGTCTCGATAGAGGGGCGGAGAGGGTTCGGCGCCCGTCCCAGGAAACAAAGTCCCCTACATAACCGACCCCTGCCCGGATCCCGTTTTTGTTAAAGGAAGGATTCGGCGCTAAAATCTGACGTCTTGTCTTTGACTACAAACGCGCGCCTGGCTGCGATAGGTGCCGATTTTCCCTCGGGTGCGAGGCAATGTGAGGTTTCCGGCTCTTTGGGAAAGGGGGTCGGCGACTGGCTACGTAGTGCTAGTAATCAATTCAGGCGCCGCCGATATATTTGAACCCAGAACCCCGCGTCGCTTGGATGCAAGGGATCCTGTCGCTTCAAACGCTCTTTGTCGATTGTAATTCGGGAGGGAGAAACGAAACGTCACCTTCACAACCACCGACATATCTGGGAACCGACATCGATATGGCCGCCGCCGCCGCAGAGCCACTGACCGAGGCGCTTGGGGAGATGGCGGGCAATGGCACCGCCAAGGCGGGCAGCTTTCTGACCTTTTTGGTCCAGGACATCCAGAGGTCGCCGGCAATCTACACCACGTTCGCGGTGCTCCTGGCATTGCTCGTGTTCGTGGGAAAGCTCTCGTCGCCGGCGCTGGACCCCCGCGAGCCACCCGTGATGCGGTCCCGGATCCCCGTCATCGGCCATTTGATCGGGATGATCCAGCACGGCCCCCACTACTTCAAGAGCATCGAGTAGGTGCCTTGATGCCACGAGAATAAAGCGAATCGAAACTGACCGCCCGTAGGTACCGCAACATGGCCATTGCGACGCTGCCCATCCTCGGGGGCAAGATGTACGGCGTGTGGGACCCGATCCTGGGGCAGGCTGTCCACCGCAACAAGGCCCTGACGTTCGAGCCCTTCGCCGTCGAGTTCGCGCAGAGGGAGCTCGGGTTCGGCGACGACAAGCTCAAGCTCCTGCAGGAAAGCACCATGATTTACGAGTTCTTCGAGGGCATCCACGTAGCCATGACGCCGTCCAACGTGCGCCGCATGAACGCCAACGCCCTGAGGTACGTGGCCGAGGTGCTGGCCAAGACGGGCGACAAGCCCTTCGAAACGTCCAACGCCTTCCTCTGGGTCCGCAACCTGATCACCATGGCCACGGCGGACGCCCTGTACGGACACGAGAACCCGCTGAAGAAAGACCCCGGCTTGCTGGACGAGCTCTGGTGAGTAGACACGTTCGGACCGCGTGATGTGGCAGCCAAGCTGACGGGAGGGGCCGGCAGGGCTTTCGACAACGACTTGGCCAGGTTGATGATGAACATCGCCCCGTCCATCACCGCGCGGAGAAGCTACCAGGCGCGCGCCAGACTGCAAGCGGCGCTGGCGGTGTACTACACGGCCAAGCACGATCTGAACGAAGACGCAGCACAGATCACCAGGAACCGTGCCGCGGTGTTCCGTAATCACGGTCTCGACGGCCACGACATCGGAGTTTTCGAGGTGGCCCTCCTCCACGTCGCGACGGCCAACACCATCCCGACGCTGTTCTGGTTCGTAGCCTACGTCTTCACCAACCAGGACGTGATGGCCCGTCTGCGGGACGAGGTCAAGGCCATAGCGACTCACGGCGAGAAAGACGAGGTCACACTCGACATCAGCGCCATCGACGAGAAGTGCCCCCTGCTCCTGAGCTGCTACCGCGAAGCCATCCGCATCTCGAACAAGGGCACGGGAAACCGGCGCGTCTTGGAGGACACGACCATCTCGGACGGCCAGGGGAGATCGTACCTACTGAAGAAGGGCACCAACCTCCAGTTGTCGGCCGAGGTCTTCCACACCATGGAGAGGGTCTGGGGGCCCGACCGGGACGAGTTTGTGGCGGACCGGTTCGTGCAGCCGACGACTACCGCCAGGGGCAACCAGGAGAAGCTCGACGCGGAGAAGCTGAAGAAGGCGTCTTGGGTTCCGTTCGGAGGCGGGAAGCACCTCTGCCCCGGTCGCAACTTCGCCTTTGCGGAAAACCTGGGTTTCGTGGCGTCCCTCGTGCTGGGTTACGAGGTCACGGCGCTGGACGACAATAATAACCCGACGTCAAAACCCCCCGCGGTGTCACCCTGCGCATTCACGAGCGCTGCCAGCAAGCCCGTGAGGGAGGGCGAGGGATTCGGTATGCGGGTTGAGAAACGTAAGGGGTGGGAGCAGACGAAGTGGCTGTACACCAGCTGAGGGGATGCTCTGGACAATTTTTATTCGCAGTGCCTGTTTAGCGATTAATGGAATCAAACACACATATTTGGTGTCCCACATCGTATCGTAGGCATTTGGATTCTCGAGGTGCCTTGGACCAATTGGGCCGACGAGGATAACGGTGATGATGGTTAGCCAACAGGCCTCCGATCAGCGCGTTGACGTCTGGTAAAACAAAAACAAATCAAGACCTAGCCAGCGTGGCAATGGGGCTGTACACGGTAATAGCAGCTGGATCTGCGGAGATTGTGTGTGTGGTGATGATGATGATGCCAAAAAGCCAAGAAATCAAGATTGGGAACACTGGAGCGAAACCGGTGTGGAGCGGACAGCACTGCAGCGCACCTGCCAGTGGGAGTGTCACTGTGGTTTCCTCTAATAGTGCCGGGACCAGTGACGGCAAGTGGGCCCTTCAGCTGCAGAGCGCTGGAGCTGGAGCTGGAGCTGGAGCTGGAGCTCCGGCGAGCTCAGCTAGACTATCCGTACCGCTGCACGTGATTGACACCAGTTGACGTCATGGCGGCTCGAAGCCAAGGACGGGCAGCGAGCTCCAGCTGAGAGGGAAGGTGCGACAAGACGATACTAGTTTCCGTAAAGCTGCCGTGTTTTCCTGCTTGTTCTTGGTCATAGAAATGTCACTATAATTATGAAGTAAACTCTAAAAGAAAACCCCCCCAAAATCCCCTTACCTACACAACACCACCACACATCGAAATGAGCTACGCGTTCCGTCGCGTATGCCTCCAACTGCCTGCCAGCATCAGCTACAAGCATGGCCCGCGGTGTCAAGCTTTCCGCCCAGCCGGGCTCGGCATCGGCAGACGCATGCCGGTGACGGGACGCGCGTTCACGCAATCGGCATTTCCTCGACAAGAGGTCGAGGACGCCAAGGCCAAGAAGGCGAACCAAGATGACATGCACAAGGAGGAGGAGAAGGAGAGGGCCGAGCGGGACGAGCTCTTCGCCCTGAGGAAGCAGGAGGAGCGTCCGTGGCACCGCGTCGGCAACGAGGTCGAGCAGCGGGAGTCGTCCAAAGATCCCACCAACGGTGACAAGACCCGCGGTACGCCCAGACCCTTGAATCCCTTTCGATTGTCAAGCTAACTTCTTCCCAGGGCGTCTGCTCACGACACCGACCCGCCTATTGAAGTTAATCCTGCCGCTACCGTTCCATGCCGAGCAGACGCGCTCAACGCAGTCTCCGGTCAAGGATGACGAGAAGGAGGAGATCGCCCCCCTCGCGCTCCTCGTCCACCCCCAGCAGCCCCTGTCCTACCTCGAGCGGCTACTACAGGCAGAGATCCCGCCCATAGACGACGGCCGCCGGGAGCGCATCCCCAAGATATACTTCAGAGCCGAGGCAGATCACAAGGAGAGCAAGGAGGACGAGGCGGCAACTCGCAAGCAGGAGGGCAACGTCGCCTCGTACTCGGGCCTGGGCCACGAGGGCCCCAAGAAGAGCCGCGACGACACCAACTGGGTTCGGTGGAGCAGCAGTACCGAGGTCGGCGACTTTATCAGAGATGCCGCCCGCGGACGGGAGTTTTCCATCGGCATCGAGGGCTACGACCAGGAGCTGCGCGTCGCGGTGCCCAGCTTCAACGACCGGACGTACTACATGCGGATCCGGCTCCGCAAGATGTCGCGCAAGGTCGAGGAGCTGGCGAAGCTCAAGCAGGAGTGCGACAGGCTCGCCCACCGCGGCGCGCACCGGCTCGCCCAGGGCGGGTTCGGCGTGCTGCTCAGCTGGTGGGGAGTGGTGTACTATGTCACCTTCCACACCGACTTTGGCTGGGACCTCGTCGAGCCCGTCACGTACCTCGCGGGCCTGACGACCATCATGGGCGGCTACCTGTGGTTCCTGTACATCAGCCGGGACCTCAGCTATAAGGCGGCGCTCAACGTGACGGTGTCGAAGCGGCAGCAGGCGCTCTATCACGCGCGGGGGTTCGACCCGCAGGTGTGGGAGCAGCTCGTGCAGGAAGCCAACTCGCTGCGGCGCGAGATCAAGATGGTGGCGACGGAGTACGACGTCGACTGGGACGAGACCAAGGACCTCGGCGGCGAGGAGGTCCAGGAGGTGCTGGACAAGGAGAAGAAGGACCGTCGGCGCAAGAACGACGAGGAAGACGAAGACGAGGAGGACGAGCGGACGAAGCGCGAGCGCAAAGACCAGAAGAAACAAGAGCAGAAGGCTCCAAAAGACGGCGAGAAGAAGACGGCGTCATAGGGCCATTTCCCAGTGCGATACCCCCTGTACAGTGTAGTTTCCTTGCCTTACATATTATTCCGAGCATGATAGAAGAGTAGCGCGTAGGCGAGTTCGACCTTTTTGACGATTACCTCATATCTGTCGAATGCTCCGATTGACGAAAGATGACGATATAATTATTCCGAGAAGTGTCGCGTGATCTGAGAACATGAAATATGACCCATTATGAGGCGATACATTTCATGGGAATGAGATGGGAGGGGGGGGGGGGGTATTTGACAGCTGCAGGTCGGGGTAGGCGGTTCATTCAGGGCACCGGGCTCAGACTTTTTAGCTCCTTCCAGCGCCCCCAAATGCAACGCCAGGGCAGATCGCCGGTAGAAACAGCCCACCTCTGTCGGTGTAGCCCGGTGAGGATTGCTGGGCCGCTCCACGTGCCTTATGGCACAGGTATGTACCCAGGAACCTAGGTACACAGGTTGTCCCTACCTGTGCCAGCACATGGGCTGTAGCGCTAGGGAGCTCTGACCATCAGCTGTCCTGAGCCGCCCGAGCCCATTCCCTTCCCGGCCTGGTGGCTTCCACCGGCGGGAGAGCTTCACCCCACCTGATTAACGCATCATCACACCACCACCCAACCAACAGGTCCCCGTTTGTCAGAATCTCCCTACCCGTCATATGGGACGTCAGTGAATGGCTGCGTTCTTGTTCTTGAGGGGGCTCTAGAAGGCGTCCCCAGATCTTCTAGTCGCCGCATGCACAAGGGTGGGAAACCTCACGACATCGTTCCGCTTCTGGATACATAAGATATCGTCCGCGAAGCCGCCACTCCCCGTCCAGCCAGCTGGGATCGAAAGCACGATTACGACGAAGACTACGATCAGTCTCTGATGATCTGATTGGAATTCGCGCACTTCAGAGACTCCCACACCCGTACAGAGGCTTGCTGACCGATACCTCTCTCCCACTGCTCACCGTCCTCACCGTGCTCTCTAGGCGCCCCCTCCTTGTGTTACCCCTCCCACCCCTACCCTCCATCCACCCAAAAGGTACTCAGGTACGGAGTACAGACGATAAAGCGCGAAGCTCCGCTCCGCCACCGCAGCCATGACTCCTCAAGTCATCCACCTTCCCGATGGCCAGAAGTTCACCGTCACCCCCGTCTTCGCCGGCCTCTTTTTCAAGTCCCACGACCTCAACACCCACAAGAACCCCTTTCCCATCGGCTGGACCATCGTCCTGAACACCGAGGTCGAGGAGCCCGGGCCCTCTAGCAATGACGCCTCCACCGATCAGAGCGCCGTTGATGGCGACGAGGAACGCCCCAGCGTTCGCCGCCACATCCACAGCTTCAAGCAGCCCACGCTGCAGAACGACAACCTCTTCATCTCCTCCATCTCCCAGCCGTCGAGCACAGAGTTCAAGCCCGCCGCGAGTCCCACCCGCCAGATCGCCATGATGCTCTGGGTCACCCTCTACTGGTACTTTCACCAGCCGCGCCCGTCGCCCTTCCTCGTCACCGACGCCTCGAGAGCGACCCCCGAAGACGCCCGCCCCAAGGGCGAGTGGCGCATCAACATCAAGCGCGACGGCGTGCTGCGCGGCCGCAACCTGATACCGAAGCTGGAGCGCATGGGTCTGATTGCGTCGCTGGATTCTGCCGTGGGCACGAGGCTGGGAGATAACGGGGACGAGTGGTCGCAGATGTTTGTCTCGCGGCGCATGTTCTGGCAGATACCCGGCCGCCTCTTCCTGTTTACGCTGCAGCGCACCGCCGGCGCGGCATCGTTTCCCGACTCGCCCGCCGGAAGCCGACCGACATCTCCCGCCCGCGCCGACTCCACGCACTCCCGCCACCACACGCCGATACACTCCCCGCGCCCTTCCACGGGCAGTCGCTTCGAGCTCGACCTGCCCGGTGGGCCGACGCCGATGAACATGGTCACCGTCCCGAGCTTCCCCATTGGCCCGTTCTACTCGAGCTCGCATCTGCCAACGTACTACCCCCCGCCGCCTCTCATGTACACGACGACAAACGGCATCCGCCACCCCATACGCCCGAAGCCAGCTCGGATGGGCGAGGTGTTCTACTCCCGCTTCGTCCCGAGCGTCGGGCAGTACCTGTCCTTCCGCGTCGCCTCCCTCGCACCGAACGCCGTGCCCTATTTCGGCCCGGTGGGTCCGAAGCCAGCAGAGCACACGCATCTGACGACGCTCTCCGATACCGCCCTGATGCAGTCGTGGCTGTCGAACCCGCGCGTGCAGAAGTTCTGGGGCAACTACACGTCCGACTTCCTGTCCAACGCCCTCGGCTCGAAGCACTCGTTCCCGGTCATCGGCATGTGGGACGGCGTGCCGTTCGGCTACTTTGAGATATACTGGGTCAAGGAGGACATTCTGGGCCAGAAGCTGGGCAACGATGCCGAGGACTGGGACCGCGGGGTCCACGTCTTCGTCGGCGAGGAGTGGTCGCGCGGCCGGGTGCCGGCGTGGTTGTCGAGCTTGGTGCACTGGTGTCTGACGGACGACTACCGCACGATGCGCGTCTGCTTGGAGCCGCGGATAGACAACTTGAGGTAAGTGTCTCGTGCGAGGCGGATGTACACGACACAGGTGGCTTGGTGGCTAACGGATTGTAGGTTCCACCAGCATCTGCAGTATGCAGGCTTCGCCAAGGAGAGGGAAGTCTCCTTCCACCATAAGCAGTCCTACTTGATGCGGTTGCACAGAGACGCATGGGACGGTCCGGCTTTGTGACGAGATTTGACGAAGCGTAATCTTTCTTCATTTTTTTTTTTTTTTTTTTGGGAATTGGACTAAACACAAAAGGCGGTTTGCAGGCTTGTTGTCATGTTGGAGTTGATTTATTCTGAGATCTAGAGCGCTTGGTACATGACTGATGTGGACCGTCTTTGCGACACGCGAAACACTAGATACCTAATTTTCATCTCAAAGATCGGACATAATGGGAATTCGATTCTCCGTCAGAAGAACTGCGTCATTTCGCTCTCGATGCAACCTTTCCATTGTGATGGCAAACAATTCGACTCCAACTCGGGTGATCTACGCCGAAGCTCGGGCAGCTCCCAGGACGACGTCACAGTGCAGTTCTGGGTCGCGTGGTTCCCCCCGACAGGGACTCCCAGCACGGCACCTCGGCGGGTGGGGCCAGTGACAATTCGACTCAACAGGGGTAGGGCGGCAAACTCCGAGCGGGTGAGACACTTGCCCGCCCGTTGGCAGTTTCCTTATCTCGTGACCGCATTCCCACGAGGTGGTACACTGTGTAACGCCCGACAGCCGAAACTTCTTGCCAACGCACCCCCATCCCTCAAGCTTTCCCCGAAACTCCAAACCTACCGAACCGATCGAACGCTCCGGTAAGACGCAAAACATCCGCTGCTCGATGCCTTCGCCGCGCCGCAGGTGACAACCATGACCGGCCGATCGCCCTCGTCCTCGGGCTTCCTCCCCATGCCCGGCTCGCCGTCCTCTTCGTGGGCCATGTACCGCGCGCGCCTGTCCGCGCTGTTTCGGCATGCTGACACGCAAGTCATCGTGGCCTTTTGGCTGCTAGGTGCGTCCCGTCCCTCCCTGCTCTTCCATCCCATCGTCGATGTCCGTCAAGCACGCGCATTTGCTAACGCTTTCTCTCTCTTTAACAGGCCTGATCAACAACGTCCTCTACGTGATAATCCTCTCCGCCGCGCAGGACCTCGTCGGCTCCTCGGTACCGAAGGGCGTCGTCCTCCTCGCCGACGTGTTGCCCTCTTTCCTCACGAAGCTCGTCGCGCCGTACTTTATCCACCGCGTGCCCTACGCACTGCGCGTGGTCGTGCTCATCGCGCTGTCGGTCTGCGGGATGCTGCTCGTCGCGCTCACGCCCCCCGAGAAATCGGTAGCGGTGAAGATGGTCGGCGTCGTGATTGCGAGTCTGAGTTCGGGGGGAGGGGAGCTGAGCTTTCTTGGTTTGACGCACTACTACGGACCCATGAGCCTCGCCGGCTGGGGCAGCGGGACGGGCGCCGCTGGCTTGGTGGGCGCGGGGCTGTATGTTGTGCTGACGGACTGGTGGGGTTTCGGGGTCAGGAATAGCTTGTTGTTCTCGGCGTGCCTGCCGAGTATAATGTTCGTCAGCTTCTTTTTCATCCTGCCCAAGGGCCCGCTCAGGGAGGGACGGAAGGAATACGCCGCGGTGCCGGGGCAGGATTTGGATGATGAGGACGTCGGGGAGCTCCCGCGGGACGCGGCGTCGTCGGCGCTGTTGGCGCCCGGGCCGGGGGTCACGTCGACTGCGTACTCCGTCGGACAACATCAAGACGCGAGCTTCGCTACGAACCTGAGGCGGGCCAAGGCGCTGTTCTTTCCGTACATGCTGCCGCTGCTGCTGGTCTACGTGGCCGAGTACACCATCAACCAGGGCGTGGCGCCCACCCTGCTCTTCCCGCTGGACGAGTCCCCCTTCCGCGAGTTCCGGGGGTTTTATCCGTTTTATGGCTTCCTGTACCAGCTGGGCGTTTTTATTTCCAGGTCGTCGACCCCCTTCGTGAGGATTCACAGGCTGTACGTGCCCTCGATGCTGCAGGTCGCCAACCTGGCGCTGCTGACGGCGCACGCGATGCTCTGGTTCCTGCCGAGCGTGTACGTTGTCTTTGCGATCGTGTTCTGGGAGGGTCTGCTGGGCGGCGCGGTGTACGTGAACACCTTTGCGGAGATCATGGAGAGCGTCCCTGCGGAAGATAGGGAGTTTAGTCTCGGGGCGACGAGCGTGAGCGATAGTGGTGGGATTTGCATCGCGGGGTTCTTGGGGATTTTGTTGGAGGTTAGGTTGTGCTCGTGGCAGGTTGCTAATGGAAGGGACTGGTGTCGGAAGATCAAGGTTGGGTGAGGATGTGTTTGGGGATGAATTAATGCCAATGAACTATTTTTTTTCTGTTTTATCTAGCGTGTTACTGTTTCTGTGTCTTCTTACTTGCTACGTGATCTGTCGTCTCCAGGCTGAAGCGAGCGAGATTCGTTGCGATCTTTCCCAGATGCATCGAGGTAGCGGTCCATGTGGTACGATGGAGATGTGATAGTGGGTGCTGGGCGGGGAGATGCGCTAAGGCGCTATACTCGGTATCAACTGGCCGTTTTAGAGGCCCAAATTTACTACTGCTATCCGTACTGTTACTACAAAACTGTCACCATTGCTATTACTGTCCATCCTTACCATTGTCGGTCGCAATTCCTGCGCAAGATATGCTCTGTATACCTAGGTTCCTCCCCGGAAGGGTTAGCTGACACCGAAATATGAGCCTCGGTGCCACCGTGTAGGGCGGATGCGGCTCGGGCGGGTGTTTCGAGCGCCAGCGGGCGGCGACGGTGGGCATCAGACGACGTTCTGTTCGCGCGGCTCTGGAATTGAGATTGAATGGCCAGACGGCCCCCCACGATGGAATGAGACTGTTCCGACGTCAGACCGTCAGGCGTGGCCGAGGGGACCCACCGTCTGGCGCGATGGGGGGAAAACAGCTGACAAAACAGGCCATGTCGACTTTTTCTTTTTCTTTTGTGCTGGTATTACCTATCGCCAGTGCCCAGTTTCCCATTGTTTGATGGCTTTCGTGTTTCCATGGAATCTTTGTCCAATAGACGTCCTGAAGACTGGGATGAGGGCCCGGCAGATGTCGGGCCAGATGGGCTCGGGATCGAGCCAGCGCTGCGTAAAAACGGTAGCACCGAGCACCGAGCACCGAGCGTTTGGCAGACTAGACGCAAGGTTACAGGGGGAGCCTGCCTGTATCTTAGGGGGCGGCTTAGGCCTTGTGTGACTGGGCCTCCTTTCCGGGAAATTTTCATCGCCTCATCACCGCTAGAAATTTTTAGTTTTTTTATTCTCGCCTCAGTGTTTGGTTCCTTGGCAGTGGTTCAGTGGTTCCATGGCAGTTTGATGACTCGATACCTGGCGGTTATTACGCATCGCCCAATGTGTAATCGGTCACTGACGCGTTTGTCCTGCCATGTTTTTCACCGTCCCGTGTTATTCTCGCCGAGCCTTGCACCATATTCCTGTACATTGATCTTGGTTTTTTTTGGCCTCCCTGATGCTATCCAGATTTCCCAGATTTCCTTTCTGAGCAGATTTCGATAGGGACTAACTCCCCACTTGCTGAATCCCTTACTCACTCAGATTTCGTTTTCAGATCACATGGCCGTATTAAAACGGTTTCCTTTACGTTGATCGTGACGAGGCAGCATTAGTTAACAGTCAACCACCCTGAAAATACTCCGAATCTGTACCAACACCATCGGCCCTGCCAAGTTGTTCTAGATCATCCGTTCCGTCCCTGCAACTCACCGTCCCGCCCCCTGCAAGTGCCACCCGGGCTGGAACCTCATCCCATTGTCCCTTTCCCGAGCTCGATAAGTCGCAGTCCTGACCGTGAGGCGCCCTGTACGGTGGGACCTGGTCCCCTATTTGGCATCAGCTAACTTTTCCCAGGAGAAAACTTTCCGACAATACAATATAGCGCATAAAGATAGTGACGGACGATAGTGACAAAAGCAACAACAGCAGCAGATACCATCAACGGACGGCAGTGACGGACAATCTTGCAAGTAAGGTCTTACGAGCAGAAGTTCCTTCCAGAAACGGTTAGCTGACACCGGATAGAGCACCAGGGGCCACCGTATAGCGCCTCCTGTCCGTCCTTTCCCCTGCCCAGGGCACTCACCTCGTATCACTTTTTATACCTCGTCCTGCTCCTCTGTTCCAGAGACAGACATAGACGCCATCAACCATCTCGCCAGACATACATTCACTTCGTCGCATACCATACCGCATCGCTAGGTATCTCAGCATCACCATGGCCGCATCACCGGTAGAACAGGACTTCCTCAGCGAGCTCGGTCGCATGGACCTCCGCGAGTCCTTCTCTCCCGCCTTCCACAAGTTCGCGTCCCTCCCGCCCGAGCTGCGTTTCCGCATATGGCGTCTGGCCACCCCGCGCCAGACCCTCGTCGACCGCTCCATGGACAAGACCATGTCCTACACGCTGCGCCGCCACGGGCCCGTCCCCGCCGTCCTCCACGCCTGCAGGGAGTCCCGCGCCGAGCTCGTCTACGACGCCGACGACCGCCGCGGCGCCCGCGACGAGCAGTACGAGATGGTGCACGTCTCTGAAGAAGACGAGGAAACCGGCAGGGGCGTGTACATGAACTGCCAAAGAGACACTCTTTACCTCTATAGAGGTAGGTCTACCCTTTCTTGAACTGACTTCACGGACCCCATCTGACAAGGATTCGCAGCTCCTAACAGGGGCATCGTGCCGAACGCCGCCAGCTACGCCAACGTCGAGAACCTCGCCATGGAATGGGGCCTACGCCCTTGTTGGGTGCAGGGCCAGTGCCACGAAGGTGTTAAGTTCATCCGCCAGTTCCCGTCCCTGAGGACGCTCACCATCGTCGTCACCTTCAAGGTCGTCGTCATGAACTCGGACTGCTCGGCGTCGGAGAAGAATCGCCGCGAGCGGGCGCAAAAACGCCGCGCCATGAGAGAGATCAGGAGCGAGATCCTGCAGGCCGTGGAGGCCGTGGAGGCCGCCGCCGAGGAGAGCACAGAGCCCGGCTGGGCGCCGCCTGAGATACGCGTCGTGCCCAAGACCAAATTCTGGACGCGCTAGGGGCAGCAGGAGCACGACCGCATGGTTCTGATTTTCCTGACGGGCCGGACGGCTGCGGTCAAGAAGAGGTGGGATGTTTTGCGCATCCTCTGATTACGCCGTCGCCTCTCGGCAAGGGACGAGACGGTGCACCGGCGAGGGGATCGGCCCCACCAAGACCGGAATGCCGGCGACGGGGCCGGGAGCATCGGTTTTGACGACCGTTCAGCCAGGATGTTACCACCTGGTTATGGCAATTCTTAGTTTTTGTAGCAAGCGAAATTTTATGTGCTTCTTGAGAAAGCGATTGTTGCTCCCCCAATTTGCTGTCGGTGTAAGCGCCCCGTTTGATGTTACGCTGGTTGTGTTGGAGAAATGATGCACCTATGACGCACCGTGCGGCTCACTCAATCCCTTCCACACTCCATCGTCACTGCCAATGAAGGCGCCCTTTCCATCGTCAACTTCACTACTTCACACCCCCCAAAAATCAACGAAATATCGACTTCCCAATCCCAGAAGCCACAAGCATTTCAATCCTTGGAGACTGCTTGGTAATACACCAAGGATATCGACAGACGCAGAGAAGCAGACGTCTGAAAGGAAGAACGAACGCGGCCGTCGAAAATGCAGCCCTCAAGACTCGCAATCCGCCACATCGCTGCCACGAGGGCCGTCATCCCTCGCGTCGTCGCGGCCGGGCGCCAGGTGCGAACCGTCACCAACAAGCCCGACGACGGCGACCTCGGCGGGCCGGGCGGGCAGGAGCCCGTCCCTTCGAACAGCGGCTTTTCTCAAAGCTGGTGAGGATCCCTCAAGCGACACTTTTTCTTTTTTCTATCAGGGCTTTCCTGACTGACTGGGGCGAAAAGGCCTACACTGGCTGCCATCGGCGGCGTGGGGCTTCTCGTCGGAGGGTATCTTGTGCATCTCACCGGCAGACCCAGGGGGCAGGTCAGGCCTGGAGAGTTTGATCAGCTTGCTGAGAAGGTTGTGCCGAGGAAGTGAGGGCGCGGTTGGTCTGGGGTTTTTCGGTGGGTTGATTGATGGGGGTGAAGAGCCGTGAGAGGAGTGGTTGAGGATAGGCTGGTCTGCGGATGGTTCTGTGACTGAGCTTGTAGGTAAAGCCGTTCGATGTTTGATATGATGACAGCACCGACGGAATGAATGCCTTGTTCCAATTTCTGTATCCTTGAAAAACCAACAAAAGTCAGATTCATAAGGCTCTATGGACAACCTTTTCGGCGCTGACGGTGTATTACTCTCTAGCCTACCTATCTTCACGCTTCGAACCCGGCAACGCAAAGTATCTCGACGTAATCTGTTTCAAATTCCTTCCCCTTGTCTAGCGGCCTCCAGCGTGCCTGGCTAGGCGTATTCGCGAACTAATGCTTAGGACATAGTTTCAGTCGAGTCCCACACTCTTACACCTGACATACTCGTTCTCGCTTCCGTGACTGGGCCGGCAGTTGATCTTAGGCAACCACCCCCCACCCCCCAACCGTTGTTCCCTACCAACAGTGAAATATATCCTACAATCCCGTGCCTGGTCATTCATACAGATGGCCCTTCACTGGCTCCTCAACATCTCTGGTCGTGAAAGAGCAATGGCCTGGCATATCATCTTTGCCAGAAACAACCCCCCAAGTTAAAGGCAGTGTTAGTGTTGCTGCTGAATCTGGCTCTGATGGGCCTGGATGGCACGCCGCAGCTATCGCCGCGCTGCAGCTACTAGCTACAGCAATGCCACCAAACCGTAGGCGACGGTAGCCCGGAGCAACCAAAAACGCGAGAAGATGACTTCCTGCGACTATGACAAGAATGATTCCAATTGGTGACCATCCACAAGAGGCAAATCCTACAGAGTCAATCGAGACGAGGAATATACTCTGCGAAACGAGCCAGTGGAGGCCACCGCAGAAGACTGTAAGCGGTATCGAGTATCGATATGGAAGTTGTAGGAAGTAAGTCTGTCGTTGAGCGCCTTGAGGTGTGGTAGAGACTCGGATCCCTTTCTTTGAGCCATAGAACCTGTCCCATTCAGTGGTTAGGGATAAGCAGGTAAAGAGGGCATTATAGTTGAAGTAAATGAACGACATTAGAACTTGCGGGGTATTAGCAAGAACCACGTTCAACATGATAACCTCAGAATCATCGCTGAGGCCGCCAGTACTGTCTATGACAGTGTCAGTGTGAATGAAACCAAGCCCATACTTTGATAGTGATCCTGGCGCCTCTTCCGAATATTCGGATCCGTGTCGAAGGCGAAAAATCCCGTAAGCTAGTAGAACGCCACAGGCGATTAGGGCTACAATGCATCTAGGGATCTCATTAGTACCTTGACACCTAGTTTGAAGAAAGATAGGTACCCACAGAGAGATGCATACCACCATTCGAGTAAGACTGCCAGCATTAAACTTTCGTCGCGGTATTGGATCATATTCTTGTGGATGTGGGTCCCACTCTCTTTTGACGAAGTTCTTCTTCGATCTTAGGCAAGTCTTCGTCGTGTAGCCGTCAGCATCCTCGAGGTAGGATGCCACAGCATCTCCGACTGTGAGGATTGGTCGTTCGCTAGTATGAGCACGCCCGCACGCAACCGTAACCATCAGGACACCATTTAGCAGGTTGATTGAAGTTACAATCAAACAAATCGTGCGGCTGAAATGTAGCTTGGAATGCTCCTCAGGAAATTCACTGTAACAGGCTTTAACTTCGAAGCCCCCGGGCCTCCACGAGTCTGGGGCCTTCTTGAAATCGGCTATTTTTTCGTCGCATGGCTTTGTTTGTTGCATGTCGTTGCACATCCATCCTAACGTTGCCGGCCCCGTCCAAAGTACTTGGGTTAGATTGTGTGGTCCTTCGTTACTGACAATGATGACGAGATTTCCTCGGGTAGATTGGAATTCATTTCCGTAATCGGTGAGGCATTCGGATACAGTGAGATGCTGAAGGGTTGCCTTCGTGAGCCACCATGGGGCCCCAGGGAGCTGCTGTATCTCCAGTGACGGTGGCAGTGAGGATGCTGTCCCGTTCGCCATGGCTCGAGCGTCTAAAGCGAACACGCCGTAATCACTCGGCGCAATCGAGGCGAATATGATCGAGTTAAGCCTGCATTCAAGTTGACTTGAGTAAAGGTACGATTTGGATTGAGATATACCACCTTACAGTAAATGTAATGGCAACGACGAGATAGACAGTAGGACCCATAGTAACTTCCTTTGCCAAGTGATACTCCAAAAGTTGCGAATAGTCGGTACACCTATGTCGAGCCACCTTCTCTCGGAATGCGCGTTGTTGAGCTCGCTTCGTGTTGGAGCCATCAAGCATTGCATACAATGGTTACTTCCGGCAAGTAAAATTGTACTGATGATATTGATGATGATGTGCAGTGTTGTGTTCCAAATCTTTACCGTTTTCTGTTTGCCTTCCCAGATGACGCCGATATCGTTGGGAGCCTCCTGCGTAAGTGCCCAAATGGTGAAGGAAAGGTTCACTAGGAAGGTGAACAGTGCAGCGGCAGCAAAGTAAAGGGCACTCCTTCGCCACCGATCGTCGGGCACTAGGCCCTTGAAGAAGGCGGATAGGGAGGATACCTTCATCCTATGTGTGTTGCCTAGAAGTTAAATCAATCGGTAATGTAGCTGGGGTGAGGAACTGCGATCCTCAGAGCTGTTTGGCGAAGAAGTGCTCGCTGGCTTTTCAATGTCATCTATTCCTCGTGAGCACTCACAGGGGCGTTCTCTCGTGTTCGAGGAATTCGCCTTGGCGACTTGCGTGTCGGGGAGGCGCCTCGTCGTACGGTCACTCGAGGGGGGTTCCACGGTGATATCGAAGAGCGTTGTCTCCAGCCGCACAACCAATCGCTACGATTGAACATCAACCATCCACCCGCCGCAACACACATGACAGCCAATGTCTTGCCTCCGGCATTCATGATGTTACCAAGGACGACATTCAACAAATGAAACCACAGGTGACCATCACGAAATTTAGACAAGTCGCCTGCGTGAGGCGTTCAAGGCAAGAGGCACCAGAATTCTGCCCCAGCTGTGAAGGTTGAACAGGCCAGCAACGCAAGTCGCGTACCCTGAAGCAAGCAGCCGCCTTGGCGCAGAAGTAAGGGGCGTTTCTGGAGGAACAGCTGTCAGCCTTCTTCAACGGGCGAGAAAGACTCGGATTTGACAATGTTTCTAGCCTAAAGGCGTGTACACAGGAGTTACTAGGCACACTTGGTTTAATCAAGGCGGAGAAGTGACACATGACCTGTTGAAGAGAGGATGAGACAGGCGCAGTCATTACGTGGCAATGCTTCAAGTGCCACATACGGATACATAAAGCCCCAGTGCATGGCTTGCATGGCAAGGATGAGATGCAGCTGTGGTGGGGCGATGGGAGAAGATTTGAGGTCATGATTTCGGTTTACATACAAGTGAATTTTATGTTATCTACCTTCGATGGAGATTCACTATTGGTAGGTGAGATATCCAAGTTGTTGTCGTTGATCATAGGGGTACCCCATCTCAGCACATCACCGGGACTTGAGACGTAGCCGGGAAAATACGATGGCGTGAAAGTCTAAGAGAGATGTAGCCGCGGAATCTGGGAGCGATCCTGTGCCCTTTGATAAAAGCACGCCATGAGAAGGTCAGGGAAGAGGCATTCACACCCAGGGGTACTCCGTTTTTCCCACGCCTCGCCCCCTCCGGCAAACTGCGGGATGGGCTTGGTGACACTAAATCGCCTGCGGGCTACCTTGGGAACTCTCTAGAAACTCGATTGGTACGCATGGAGGTAGTTGAAATAGAAAGTACGCGTGTATCATGGCAGTAGCTCGTTGCCTTTCGGTGAGGGCTTCGGGTTCAGCTTGATGACCTCACCAACATCATAACTGGGCTTCGCTTATTGACCCGGATAGATACCTAGAGCATTGCTTTCTCGAAGCTACAGAAAACATGCCACTAGGCAATACTAAGCGCCGCAAGCGGGGCTCTCTCTTTGACGCGTTTGACAAAGATCGCGAGCCTGTGGGTGAAGACAAAGCCGAGGAAGACGAAAGCGAAGCAGAAGACAGTGATTCGACTAAGACGAGACTTTCTCCGAGCATTGGTGGATCGAGACTCGCGGCTCGGACTGCTATGAATTTCACTGAGGCGCGGCCGCGCATGCCAATCGGAGACGACGACGCCGTGACAGGAACACATCAACGCAGACGGACGGGCTATGCGATGCACAGCGCGCTGCGTACTGAAGTGTAACAGACCTATCTATCTTTAGAGAAAATGGCCAAAGAATTCGAGGAAAGGGCACTCGAAATGGCTGCCCAGTGGAGGAGAACGGAAAGTCTGGATGAGGTCAACCCAGCAATGGTATCTTAACTCTTTCGCGAGGAAACCAAGCGCTGGCGGGAAATATCCACCGTCCATTTGCAACATGTGTGGGAGGCCGTCAGCCGATTCGTCCATCTGGCACTGGAGCATTGCGTCGACCCAGACTTTCTCCCATATCTGAAGCGCTTGATCGTCAAAGAACGGCTCGAGATGCTTCGGTCCCATGCCGAGAGAAAGCCCGAGGAACTGCTTCGGTGCCATGACGGAATGAACCGGCTTTCCACGACGTGTTATGCGAGCTGTAAGAACCTATCGTGTGGAACGTGGGCTTCGGAAGGAGAGAGGCGAAGAAGCAGGTCGCAAACGACTTGATGAATAGGATCCGCTCTGCACTCTCTTCAAGTGCCTGGAAACAATTCCTCAGGGTTGCTGGGGTCTCCACCCACAGCGTCCTGAATCCGAGTTCGCGAGTCGCCGCGGTTTTGTTGGAGAATGTGAGAGCATCACGGACATTGGGTTCCAGAGTGATGCACTGGGCGTTCAAGAGTCGTCGGGGAGAGAAACAGCCTAACAGGCGGCAGTGCAACGTGCTATAAGAACAATGGAAATGTACTACAAGACAAGTATAAACGCTCGAGCTTCCACGATTATCAAGTTTAACAAGAATCGCAGATATCGCTGGTTTCTTTCGTTTCCTATGTCAACGCGCTTGTTATTCAGAATGGGCTACCAGAGAGGCTCCCTTACGAAATTTTTACTCACGAGATTTTCTCAGCTCAAACTTCGGGATTCATTTCTGCGGTCGTCGGCGAGAAGGAGAGTGACGCCTAGAAGCGTGTCAAGTGCGAGGAAGAGCTAGCTATTCTGGTAAAGGCTTTGGTCTCATTTCAAGATTTCAGAATGGATTATACTGAGTAATCTGCGACTTAAATTGCATGGAACTTCTCTGAGGATAGTTGCGGCTGATTCAAATCTGTTACGATCTGCTTCAATGCTGATATTGCTACTTGCATTATTGAGATAACTGAGCTGATTGTGATGCAGGCTCCTCCAAGTCAGTACACTATCCCAGCCGCCGCTAGGCCACGCTCGGGGGATTGAAGTCGACAAGTGCGATTGAGGAGGCTCGCAGGTTCAACTCTCTATCATGCAAGAAACTACAGCTGACGGTTCCCTCAGGTCGTCCCGACAGTGTTTCAAAACTCTGCCCAGCCCATGTCCTGCCAAAACCGAATGAGCTTCAATTTAAATTCAAGACAAGATGCTAGATCTTGACGGCCACTTACAATCCTGTGCGTGATGTTGTTCTGTCAGATTGGAGGAACTTGACAGTAGCAGACTGTTCGCTTGGCTTCCCCCACAGCTTGACGTTAATGCTCGGCCTCTCCGAGTCGCCGAGATAGACCTGGGTATTGAGGATCACGAGACGTGCGAGCTGCTTATCCTCCCAGATCCCGTAAGCCGTGAGACTGAGGTTGGTCGTAGGAATCTCGGCCACGAAGGACCGTCCCGACTTTCCGATGGCTTCGTTGACGATCAGGAAGGCATTATACAAGGGCAGGATGTGTGGGTGCGTGATGTTGAGCCCGTCGTCCGAGTCGTTCGTCGGCTGGATGGCGTTATACCTGAACCCAACCCCATGATGGAAGTGAAGCCTCTGGATGCCGGAGGATGCACCGAGGAGCATCCAGTCCGTCGCCCAAAGGGCGCTTTCGACGGTGTTGCTGAGTCCGGGTTGGCCGTGGCTGGTATATTGTCAGGCCCCTGAGTTGACTAGATCAAGCCCTTCCCCCGCTCCCTGGAAGAGCAACTTACTTCGCGTATGAATTTGTTTCCGCCTGTGCTTAGGTTATTCCAGAGGCGAAACCAAAAATGAGTTTAAGGGTGTACCCTACCAAAACGTAGTCTAGCCCAACCGAGCGAACGGCTCGCACTCCCGATGTCCTAGTCGTCATGTTGTTTCTAACAGAAATCTTGTCCATCAGCTCCCCAGGCTGAACCACGCGCTGCGGGTCGAAGCCTCCAGAGTAAGCGTGCTCGGTGAACTGAGATGTGCTGCGCCTGATCCGCGGGCTGTCGAGTATCCCACCCTGCAAAGGCCCAGCGGACGTCCACTCGGGGGCTTGGAAGCCGGTGAAGGCTCCGGGCGAGAGCGTCGGCCTCCTCGACCCCGGGGTTCCGAACTCAATCACCTTGCTCACGGCCTCTGCGTACCGCACCCAGGTGTTCGTGTAGTTGAACACGTCCCATTCCGGTCCGTAAGGGCCCCGATGTTGACCGTAGCGAGTGGGTCCGTAAAAGTCGGGCTCGTTCCCGAGTTCGACGTTGGCGAGTATTACATGGGACGTTTCATTCGCCCGGCTGCCCTGGAACGCGTCCGCGAGCAGATGGGCCTGGGCCGTCGTCTCGGTGACGTTAAGCGCCTTCAAGTTGAGTCCCCACATCAACGGCGTGCCGGCGGGCAGGTTCCCCGAGAGCGCGTAAAAGTCCCGCCCGATAAAGATACGGTCCGCCTCCGGATTAGGCACCTGGGCCGTGGGCTCGGGGAAGGTCTTGTTCATGACCTGCAGACTGAGGTCGACCGTCGCTCGGTCCTGGGAGTTAGCCCCGACCCTGATGAAGGGCATGTGTCCGGTGCGCTCAGCGAGGTTGAGGAGGAGCT
This sequence comes from Colletotrichum sojae, assembly GCA_014235955.1. Taxonomy (NCBI): domain Eukaryota; kingdom Fungi; phylum Ascomycota; class Sordariomycetes; order Glomerellales; family Glomerellaceae; genus Colletotrichum; species Colletotrichum sojae. The sequence continues at coordinate 46,665 of WIGN01000027.1, read as the reverse complement.
GGTTGAAGTACGCGTTCGGCTTGCCGACTTGCTGCCCGGCCCAGTCCGGCCAGCGGTCCATCTCCAGGCTGAAGGCTGCGAGGTGGGGAGAGAGCTTCTCGGCCCATGCTGGTTTCTGGCTTGGGAGGCGAAGAGTTAGGTTGTACTCCGTCCCAGCGGCGAGAACGCCGCTGGTGGCCTGTAAGGCCAGGAACATTGTGATCAAGGGGTGTCGACTGAAGTCCATTTTCCTGATGAAGAGATCATGGGGAGGATGGCGGTATAGATGGTCTTCATTATCTCCCCTATTATATCTGTTCGGCAGGTGTACTTGAGGATGAACTTACACGGCCGAACGAAACATCCACGGGATCTTCAAGGTCACAACCCCCACTCGCTGCCCGAACAAGTTGCCGGGAAGCGCGAGATGTATTGGAAGGGCTCATAGCACTCTGGAATCAAGCTTTCTGGGGACATTATTCCGCAAATCAAAAATGGAAAACGCCTATCCATGCAGACGTTATTGACATGGTTCCCCGCAAAAGCTTGACTATTTTCAGAACACTTATATGCCGCTCTGACGGAAAATTGTCAGCTGAACGACACGTCCAATGAGCTTGTCATCAGCCTCGCCAACTATTGTCGTATAAATACGCGTATTAAATAAAAGCGAACAACCAACCAGTTCCGTCAAATGCCTTTCGGACCGGCAAGCAACAGATGTGATCAAATACGCGTATCACCACTCCTTACTGCTTGATATGCGGGGTCTTGGCCACGAGAAGGACCGATGAGAGTGCTCTAGGCCAGATCAAACTACTACGACACCGAGGATCATCATCTTTTCTATCCTTCCTCGGGAAGATATAGCCCGAGGCTCCCGTTGCGCTGAGTACACGTGGACTACCGAGATGCCGACGAATGTCCTGCTGAGCAACTTGGCCTGCGAAAAGGAATAGTCAGAAACAAGCGGCCTTTCAATTATTTTGTGAAATCGTGAGTGATTAATCTCAAGCCTGAAATTTGAGGACACATGTTGATGGCTTCTTGAGTTGTCCAAATTCACTGATGACAAGTGCGACATTCAAGTCATAAGAATGACCGTGGCGTTGCTCATATTCGTAGTGGCATAAGCCGACTGATATCCACTGACTGTTAGGCCGCATAGATATTCAATATTAGAAGAAGACACTCTCCTATCTTTAATTTAAGATGGCTTTAGACACAACTGCCTTTGATCGGTCTTAGCCGGATAAAGCAGAAACAAAGAATAATGTAATTGTTCATAACACCAAGGTGCAACATTGGCCGTGTTCTGAGCCACGAGTAGTGAATCTCTTTCCTCGCTTTCATCCAGAAACAGAACTCGAGTGATGTTAGTCTGTGCAACAATTATATTGTTCACCGACACACCGGCTGTTGCAGTCATGGCCATATTCACCGATTGACGTACTTAAGACCCTCAAGACTTCGCTTTCCATGGACTCAGAAGCCAGAGCAAGCAAGCAAGCAACGTCAAGAACAACAAACAACAACAAACAAACACCGATCCATCACTTCACATACAACACCAGCAACCAATCAATCCCACACCAACCCTTCAAAATGTGCATCCGTTACGTCTGCGGCGAGAAGTGCTTCCGATGCCGGCGTCTGATCAACACTTACGTCCGCGACTTCCACTGCGAGGAGCGCTGTATGGTTTCCGTCTCCGACGACCCAGCTGTCCCCCGACGCCCTTATTGCCCCCGAGGCCGCGTGACCCGGCAAGAGGGCTTCCTTCCGTACTGCGACCGCTGTGGACCGCCGCCGCCGCGGTCTGGTAAGACCGAGGCAGAGCAGAAAGACTAAGTTTTCCAATTGGTGGTCCGCGTTCTCTTCCGGGGTCAGGAGTTAGGTTTTCGCTAAGATTTGGAGCGTTTCTCGTTTGCCATTCGCCAAGTTACAGTACTACGTCTGGTCTTTTGCCTCTGGGAGTTGGTTTGGTCGGCGTAGTTAATATTAAATCAAATCAAAAGCTTTTAGTTTGATAAGTATTCAAGATGCGCCAGTGAGGTCCTGCAACGCGGTGAAGTACAAGTGGTACATGTATTCCTCTTGTTACTGCCCATGCTGCCCGAGGTCCGAGACACTGACCGGCTTTTAGCGCCCTATTAGCGAACATGAGGACTGTTGGGCTTTGAAAGGGTCTATATTGCTTTTGGAGACTATCAGAATGAACACATGGCGCTGCCCTTGCCCTGGCAGCAACTAGTCAGGTCATCGAGATTTGAGATCCAACACTCCGTCTGCGCGATATTCGACGTTAGATTATGACTTTGGCAAATAAAAACTGCTAAATTGATTGAACCTACGCCATCCCAGCGTCCGCCACGGCAGCAAGCCTGCGTCTGGTCGTTGTGATTATTGACCTGTCCGAGAGAGTTGCTGGTGCAGCAAGAACCGGACGTCTGGGCGAGCGCGCTTAGCAAAGTCAGTACAGTAATTGGGCGAGGCATTGGAAAATCAAGTTCAGACCCCATGGCGAAGATCCAGGCGGAGAGAAACGAAGCGACCCGCATGTTGACTTCGGATAGAGTTGCGTAAAACGGTCAATCGGCTGCTGATTGTGAGGATTAGAGCAGGTGCGGTAGGTTCGAACCAAGCTTCTTTGGTGAACTTCGAAGAACGAGGAGTGGCCTATGTCTTCATTTAACGAGACTCATATCTTGACCGCAGGGGCATCGGGAAGGCCGGCCAATTGCGGCGCGAGTGAATCCCGAAACCAAGGGAATGCTTGCATACCATGATCGGCCGAGCTGCCAGGCATCATGAAATAACTTCCTCCTGTTCGTCATGTACCATATACTGACTCATGCAGCCCGAATGGAGTTCGCTTAAATAACACACGAGTGTTTGGTATAAGGATGACTGAATAAAATAAATCTCAACTGCGAGCATTGCTGGCCGCAGAGGTTAATTCCGAAAGCGAGAGAGATAAGCCTGCTAAGGTACGTTATCCCAAAGGTTTGAGATGTAGTTGGTTGTATGACCTTTTAATCTATTTAGGTTCGTAAGTAATGCGGCTGTGCCAAAGTCCGCCCAGCCTCCTGTCAAGTGCAGAGATCCACCTCTGAAGCGTCGGGCTGGAAGAAGATCCCGATTAAGCCGACATAGCCTACTCACAACGAGTAGGAGCCACAGAAATCACGTCGTTTACAGAGTTGTCGTTGAACGCAATATGATTCGGCCTTCGCGGACTTTAGACACCGATGTTCAACCAACAACACGAGGCCTGATTCAGCCTCTGAAGCTTGGGATTGGACACTCTCTTGAGGCATACGTTTCTCTTACGTCTATTCACTAAGCAGGAACGGAGTATCACAATCATAACAAGGGTCTTAGCGCAATTTGTAGATATCTATACGTATCAAGCTGCCAGCGACTGCTCGACCAGTCTTTGCATCTACCTAAAATTTGCCCCGTGTTAATACACAACTCCAAACGCAAGATCAATCTAACCACCCAAAGCAAAGGAAAGCTCCTAAGTTTCACGCCCATGACCCAGCACAGAGCATCCCGACTTTGCTACCTTAGAACTCAGGACCGCGTCTAAAGCGGCGCCACCGAGCCCTAACGCCATGCACGCTACGAGGCCGATCTTGTTCGCCTAGGAGTTGGATTATGTCCAGGTGTTGAGGCCTCCCGGGGGAAGGGCTTCGACGAGTCCGGGGAGATGTGTTACGACGGTTTAGGGGAGAAGGGTTACGACGCATCCGAGGAGAGGTGACACGACGGGTTATGGGAGAAGCATCGCGACGAGCTGGAGGAGAGAGGTTGCTACGAGATGGAGGAGAGGGGTTGCGGCGAGTTGGAGGGGAGGGGTTGCGACGAGATGGGGGAGAAGCCCGAGGAGCAACTTGAGGCAGAGGCTGGGGCAGCTGCTGAGGCTGTTCCGGTTGGAACCGAACTTGTCGCGGCGGGTGTCCAACTGTATCTTCAATCCAATGCGAGGAAGATGGAGCCCGTCCAAGCGAGGAGTACCTAGGCGGCAGCTCCTGGGATGTGTGCGGAGGGGGAGCCTGTGAAGGCTGCGATCGGGGAATAAGACCACGCTGAGGAATTTTGAATCGCGGGTGTGCCGTCAATCGAAGGACGGCCTCTTGATCCTGGGGTACGTTGTCCTCCTCCATGCACCGATCGCAGTAGTGGTAGAATGTCTCCTTCAGGTATCGCTCGGTGGTGTATCGGCACCACTTCTCAGGGGTTCGGCCAGGTCGCTCGAACTCTACCAATCCCGAGCAAGTGTTGATCCATTCGTTGGAGGTCTGCCGCCCACAGCAGTAGTAGGTGTTGACGTATTGCCCGATTTTGCACATGGTTCTCGTCAAAAGTTTGAAGAATGAAAAAGCTTACGGGTTCGATGTGATGTTTTGACGTCGTGTGTTTTAATAGTGGTTGAGTTGTCTGGGTTGCTTGAGTTGTTCGAGTTGCGTGAGTTGTTTGGGTTATTTGAGTATGCTGAGAGAGTGCATGGAAGTAAGGAGTCGAAGCCTATTAAATAGATGAATCCTTGGTTTCTAAATCATGAACACGGACAGTTGCGGCATTCGAGAGGTCTTGGGATGGAACAATGTGTTTCTGTCTTCCTTGTTCCGCTTCCATCCCCATAGGTCTTGAACAAACGTATTGGGATCCCAGGTCTTTGCTTTGGTTCAACATAAAACCTCCAGCATTCAACTCTGAAAAGAGGCTGACCTAATATACCCTTAATTAGTGAAAGAAAACAATGCTAATGCGATTATCGCACATTCTTTTGAATGGAAAGCTCTGAGAAATGCTGAATGAATTGCTTTATGTTCAAGTCTCGTCTATTCGAAACCCTTTGTTATGGAGTCATAAAGAGGTTCTGGGAAGAAAGATAGTTCTTAAACAATGATATTAAATAAACATGAAGCCCAAATACGGTAGTAACACAGACATATTTTATGCAAATGATCATGCGACATCTACCTTGTATGGTACTAAGATGAAGCGATATCTATGTAACGATATCTAAAAACTTCGCCAATAGTTGAAGTGTTGCGTATTTACTCCTGAACCCTTTGCCCGGGGCCTTGATCTCGTCTTGATACCTGTGTTAGTGAATATCTTACAGGTTTCGCTGGGCAGATGAGCGCCCTGGTTCAAGTACTACTAGGCTTGTATTTTATTTAATCCAAGATACTATGAGAAAGCTGCTCGCTGGGATTTTGCTTCCTATTTGATGTAAGCGGTCAATGGTCCATAAGAAACCAACCTTCCTTGCCAGTCATTTATCTTCCTTCAACTCTGTTGAAGTTACGCAAGCAAGCAAGGTAGTTGACTGCTGCCAAGAGCCAGAGGCCAAGAAACTGAGACATTCCTTTTCGTCCGCAGCAAGATTTGCCGGAAGGTCAAACACTGAGAGATATCCTTCCGACACGTAAAATCGTACTTTAGCCAATAGATTCTCTTCGAATTTTGTCAACGGTTCGAACAGGGGCTGCCCGGTTTTCTCGCTTTCTAGCGGCTGGGGAACGACGTGCTAGGCAACATCGAAAGAGAAGGAAAATTTGGCGTTTTCTCTCTGACGATCCTTCGTCACATGCAAAGCCGGTGCCTGATCCACGTCACCACGCAGTCCAGAGGCTCGCAGCCCTACGAACAGGCTCCAGTGTTTTGTCTCGTTCTTCTTGGGAATTGCCGCTGGCCGACTCAGCCGGAGATAAATCTACGAGGACGGAACATGGGGATAAGCTGCTTCCAAACGTGAACTAGCTTACGGTGTCGTAAGAGCGGGGCCCGCGGGGCTTCGAGATGGATGTTTCGTGGCATCCGCCGGGGTCGTGATCCTTCTAGGTGGAGGAATAAATCGATAGGGGTAAATGGAGTGATCAGATATCTCAGACATATTCAAGGTTCTTCTGTTAGGCATCGTCATCTTCGAAAGTCTTGGCTTGCATTATCTCCTTCTTAATCCATGACTCTCTTGGACTCACCGTCAGATGTCCAAGGCTGCCGTATTCGTAAGGAAAAGGCTGAATGCCCGTCGGCAGGAACCTCATCCATGCTCAGCTTAGATCCGCTCGGCCCGGGGTTCACGGAAGTTTGGATGTGCGTGTGAAATTGGCGCGCCGAGTTCCAAGGGGGTTTTTAGTAGCCGTACCCCCTTCACTGCATCCTTAGAGTAGGATCGTCGGCGACTGCCCCGGGTAGGGCCGAGGACCTACAGAAATTGACCCCGCGGAAGCCTGCAGAAGGATCTCTCGACTTGGGCTCGATACGCATTGCCATTTCTGGGGTTGTGCTGCAGCAGCGACTAGGCTGCAAGGTCTCACGGGTGGAATGGCTGCTGTCCTCCCTGCGGCCTGCCTCTTTCCATGAGCAGGGTGGCGCCAACATCACGTCCCAATCGGTAGCGGAAGGGGCGTGTGGTTGTGGTCTGCCAAACAGGCGGAGAGTCCGCATGGAACTGCGTGGGACTAGTCCAAGACCGCTGCGCCTCAATGACCAAGGTCGTAATGATGGATCCCAATTGAGTTCGGCAGTAGCCTGTCCCGGATCAAAGTCCGAAATGCATCTTTAAGCCGCCGGAGCGGAGCAATGTTTGATGATCACTACTGAGCTTTACTTCATGCAGGTAGGAACACGTATGGATGCCATCCCCACCTGTATTTGGCCCTTTCGATCGATGCCAGAGCTCAGAGCCCTGGGTTTTAATCGTTGACCTCGATATTCAGTACAAATCGCGATTCTTTATGTCGCAGTGGCGCAAATTGAACATTGCTAATGATGGAGGCTTAGTACAGGACGAAAGGGGTTTCTTCTTGTATTTTCATTAGAGGATGATCTCTACCCAAATGTCAGATGCAAAAATCACAGCCTGGTATACAGGGTAGGAATAGGAAGCATTGTGAATAGTTACTCAGCCTGTTGAAAATATCTTCATTGTGCCTGGGCCTTATTGTTCTCAATTGTTTGTCTAGATATAGTCTTTCAGGCTATTGACAGCAGGAAACTCGAATCTCTTTGATTTTCACACAAAGAATGTAATATTCGGCTCCATTGAATAAGCATACTGTGATTAAGTAGAGTAGAGGTCTATTCTTTCTTCGTCAGAATCAGCTTCGCAGTAACAAGACTGAATCACTGTTCACTGGCTTGAAGAATGATAAAAGCAGCCTGCATCTCCAGAATGTGTAGCCTATTGAATCAACAAGATCTTCATAGCAAGCAACAAGCAAACAACAACACAACAACCAACTTCCTTCCTACCTCTTTCCGCTCACGACAATGAACCGATTCGTCGCGCTGCTGGTTCCGAACCCCCGCACTGTTTCCCCCAGCCGCCCCACAACCATCATTAACACCACAGAGAGAGCGGCCAGTAATGCCAATGCATCATCAGGGAGTACCGCTGCACTGTGCGTCATGCTCTAGATGCGGCTGAAATAGTAGTTCACCACGGGCGTAATCACTCTGGCGCTTGCAACTGGGACACCAGTTACTACCACATGCCAGTATTGCCAAGGATGTGCGAGGTTTGTATTGACCGACGCGAACGAGAGAGGGCTGGCATTGACGACGATTGGATCGTCCTTGAGCTACAGCCCACAAGTTCCAACAGCTCAAGCAGAGAAGAAAATGGCGTGGACGAAGCTTGGCTTCTTGTCAGATCAGTGGAGTTGAGTAGCTCTCAGGGACAGAGGGGGGTTTAAACACCAAATTTGCAGCTGAAACCACATGGAATCGGCGTGGAGAATCGGATACAGGCAAGTACAGAGTTAGCATATCAAAATTTAGAAGTTTCGCCTCCCAAAGATGAGACCCCAAGGCACATGTTGTTTTTGAGTCAAGAGGAAACATGTGGATGCAGCACGACCATACCATGTTAGAGCCTGGCTCTAACTTACAGATTCTCAGCGCAAAAGATATTTACAAAAGTTGAACGACAACCCAATTATTGGTAAATGAGAAAAGGGCGTCATGGAGTCGGATTTTCATGAATCGAGTGAGACCATTTGTTCGTGTTCCATATGAGCGGCCTTGCTCATTCTGTTTCCTCATCAAGCCTGGCTCAGCACCATGAAACCCATGTGAAGATCGCGGGCCCGGGCCTTGTGGCCCTCAGCAGGGGGTCCGGTAATGAGGTTCTGCGCCTCGTCGATCATGTTGACAACCTTGAGGATGTCCTCCTGTGTCACAGGCTGGGCCTTCTTGACCCAGCCGAGCTCTGAAGGAAGGCGCTCGTTCTCTGTAAGCATGGAGCCGTCAGTCTAACAGGATCAAGTCGTAGGTACTTTCAAAGGTAGGAAATATTCTCCGAGTCGTTCCGAATGGGCTCGAACTTACGGAAAAAGTACTCGACCAGCTTCTTGTCGACAGTGCCGGCAGACATGTCGCCAAAGACGATGATCGGGGCAGCGACCTCGCCGAGACTGAAATTCTCCACGGTCGCGGTGAAGGTGTAGTTGGGGTTGAAGGCCCGCGAGGTGACCTGGCGCGCAATCTTGCTGTTGGCCAGCATCTTGGCGTCCATGACGTCGGCGGTCCAGTAAGCCCTGGACTCGTCGAAGACGGACTGGTTGAAGATGTGGTTGCTGCCGAAGAAGGCGTCGGTACGGCTGGGCATGACACGTCAGTATGCTGGAGGGTTGGTGTCTAGTTGGCTGGAGGCCTGGCATTCTCACCTCAGACTGGCATCGTGCTCGAGAACGTTGTGGCGGTTGAGGTGGTCCCTTTGAAGACATGTAAGCTTGTGCCCCCCAGACATAGATATCGTCAACAACTCACAGAGTGAAGAATGTGGCGTTGGGCTCGGGGTTGGCAACCAAAGCCATCTGAAACATCAGAGTTCCCAAAGACTGGTTGAAGTTTAGGCCTTCGTTCAAGGCAGTGACGACCGTGTCCTGGGTAAGGTTCCTGCCGTCTCGAGGAAGGAAGCCATGGTTGGCCAGGGTGTTCATCATGGGGCAGGGGCCGCGGACTGCAACGTTGACATGTCAGCTTCCAATATCAACGAGACACCATCGTGGGAAACATACAGTCATCCGGGCCAGCAGGAGCCCATTCGCCAGGGTTGGCACGCTTGAAGTGCGGGTTGTTCAACATGTTGGTGTTGACGAGGTGAGGCTTGGCAGAGGCCAGAGCAAAGACCAGGGACGTGGATGCAATGGAGAACTTCATTTTTGAGTTTGTTCGAGGTTGATGTCAAGTTGAGGTGATCTTAGAAACGAGTGAAAGATTGGATAATTTGCAACCGGATTGAGTTGTCCTCTCATCGAACAGCTCGCAAGCTCTTATATTTATATTTCGCAATGCTGAGAAGCGCATTCTCTCCTCCTAACCAAAGCTCCCCTTAAAAACCACTGTCCGTTTCATTTTGACGTTACCACAGCCACATAGATGCTCCCCCAGCCCCTCCTTCCTGGCCGTGCTAAGACGGCAGACAAGATATCGATGTCCGCAGATCATCCCGTCTTGGAGGTCTCGGTCTCGGTCAGCGATGAACCAGCAACCCATCATCGACTCCACGACAATGACACGAGCCAATGAGGAATCGGATGATTACCGTCGTTGCATGGTTGTCTCTGCGGAGGCGGTGGGCGGCTGCAGGCATATGCGCAGCTATTCCCAGTGAAACGCGTGCCGACCAGGCGAAGCCAAGCCCACCTCTATACGCGGAAACATCTTTATGCTACGTCATACAGTCACGAAACACAGTACAGAGGATGAATACGCGGAGAGAGCAAATGTTTGCTTTTTTAACATTTTGGGGCAGCTACGTCGATACCTCGAGCTATCCTGACGTCGAAATCACTCGCAACTGCATTTTCATGTGTCGCCGTTGTATGCTCATTCGTCGACAGGAGTCTTGTGCCCAAGACATCCGCAGAAACAACGAGCATTGCCTCCCGCCGCGAGCAACCAACAACTTCCACGTATACCGCACCAATCATATCCGGCAAGTTCTCAATTACCGATCCCTGAAATCAGGGGTTCCATCAAAACAGCTTGTCCCCTCTTAATAAAATTTCCGGCCGGTTCCCGAACCTCATCAGATGATACGTCTCATCCGCAACTTATCCACATCAAAGGCGAGCCACCCAGAGTCAACTAATACCTGTTCACGCCCAGCACAAGGCAGAGAAGCCGCCCCCTTTCCGTCTCGCTTTCTCTTCAACCTAGGGTACCACTCGAAGGCGAAAGTCGTCGTCAACCGCGTGACGTCCCTCTAGCCACTCGCGCGGCCTGTCGGGCTTCCTTCCGACGACAAGGTCAGTCTCTTTCGCAAACCACAGCCCAGCTGCTAGCGTGTGCGCAGTCGCCATCGCCAAGCTTGAACTGCCGCCTGCCGGTAGTGAGATGCGCGCGCCGGTAATGCATTAGCGAGGGGGGCTTGACGCGCACGATCTGCTGACTTTATGCGGTTAGGAGACAAGCCTTCGTGGCTGCCGGGCTGAAAAAGGGCTGGAAGCCCCAGAGGCTGGGGGTGGGCGGTCTTGCTTTCGCGTTCGGTTTCGGGGTCGGTTTCGGCGAGGATGGCATTCCGGCCGGTCGACCTCGGTCTGCGGAGGTGCTCCGCTCCGGTGATTGTACTTATATCGCCCCCGCCTCCGCTCCGTCCCGGCTGACGTCCACCCTATCCCTTCGCCAATCGTCAGCGGATCCGGACTTTGCGGCTCGAACCAGATTGGCTATTCACCGGTCTCTTTGTCATCACTTGGGGCCTCGGGAATCTGTGGAAGAACACTCCCAATCATCAGCTGAGCCAGATCATCTGGACCTTACCCACGTCATGAGCTGGATGCCGAAGCCTCGTCACAGGCCAAGTCCCCGGAGCACTCGATTCCGAGCGGCGGCGGCATCGGACCGCCGAGCCAGACACGAAGGGCACCTGAGTAATAGCCAGGCCTCGGTCAGGCTTGCGTGAGCATAGTAATCAGTTCTGCCGAGCTGGTTCAGTTGCATCGACACAACACACCAATCTCGAGGGCAGTCCCAAACTGACCGAACATCTCCGCCTTCGCACCCGACCGCGCACCTGACGAGTCTTGGCGAGCAGCACATTCACGAACCACACATTATTATCCCGAAGCGGACGTGACCACAGTCTGCAGAAAATGGGAGTCGGGAATGGCGTGATCCATGCTGGATCGACGACAAGCCTGCAGAGGTCCGAGAGGGGGTGGATAGAGACAAGCCGCAAACGAATACACCCCCATGGAGAGAGCGTCGAAGATTCTCTCCGTTGCAGAGGTCGTCACATCCACCAAGAGCCTCACTTTTACCAAAATTAGCCATGCAAGCTGCAGACATCCCCGCCGCCATCTCGCCCTGGTCCAACACGCAGCAAGGAAAAGAAGGGAAGGAAAGCCGCCGATCCGCCACGCGAACCCTCGATCGCGCTGCGATCTTGGAAACCCTCCGGGGCAGGTAAGCAACCACACGACCACCTCGTTCGCGATGCCAATCACGCACCCCTTCAGCAAGAGAGAGGCCCGGCAGTTGGCGATACCACGTCACGTCGAGACGTCGGTGGCTGACTGAGCACCCCCCTTGCGGCCCCGTCGCCCGAGGGGCCGCGGCCTTCAGTTCCCCCAGATATCCCACCCACCCACAGCCAAGGCCGGAATCTTGGAAAGAAAAGAGGAGGGGAAAGGAAAAGTTGCCTCGTTCGTCCGTCTTGCGGGGCTCAACCTCTGACGCTGAGAAAGACCAGGTGAGACAGGACAAAAAACCTGCCAACCTTGGAGCCCACGTCAGCCTTACATGATGATCACGACGACGAATGGAGCTTACTCCCCCTCCTCCCCCGCCGCCAATCTCACACCGACACGATCCATCAGCATCTGGTCATCATCTTTCAATACGTGATACAACAGTAAGCGAATATCAGAAAGAGGGGGTAAGAGAGGGGGAAATAGAAAGCCCAACGGAACTCCGCTCCAAGAACGCCTTTGCTGATTCTTGGCTTCCCCCTCTATCAGAGCACTCACACTCATCATGGCAGCACTCATCTCCGCAAGCTGCCTGCCAAGTGGACGACGCCAAGGAGCCGACGCCGCCGCCAGTTCCCTCGCTCACCCGGCACGCCGGCCTTACTCCCCCGTGTACTCCCCGCCGAACGCCATCCCGCCGCCGAGCCCCCGTAACCCGAGACCCAAGAGACGGAGTTCCACTCCCTCCGGAACCGTACCCCCACACCCGGCACAGCAGCAAAAGCCCACCTTTGCGGGCCGAGAGAGGGAACACAGCGAGAAAGCAACGCGGGTTCGCATGGTTGGCGGCGGAGGATCGTGTTTAGGGCGTAGCCTGTAAGGCGGGTAGTTTCGAGACGCAAAAACGCGTCAACTGGCCCTCCCAACCCCTCCCGGGATGCTTCCTCCCACTCTCCGGGCGTCGGGCTGGAAATCCGACAACCCATGGACCTTGCTAGGCTTTTCCCAATAAACGCAAAGAAAAGGAGAGAAAAGAAAGATCCCATTACCACGGAACGACAAGTTACAAGCCCACGAACTCCCCATCTCCTTGTCCTTGGCCCCCATCTCCCCTTTCGGCGCGGGGGAGGGAGATTGAGGATGACGACTCGGTTCCCGCCCGCCCGCCTGAGAACGCGCGTGCTGCGTATGTACTTCCCCGGGACGCAACCATCACCGGCTCGGCGTATCTTTTTTCGAAATGAATAGGGCCGTCTTTTGCTTCCGTCTCCGGCCGGGCCAGCAAGCCAACCTGACCTACCCTCTTCATCCTTGCCAAGCCCCGGAAACGAACGCAACCACAGTCCAACACGAGTAAGCTGCCTCATTCCATTTTTTTTTCTTCGCCCCCTCCCCTTCGGAGATTATTTGCGTATCCCAGAGCACCTTCTATCTTTTCTCTCTGGGCAGAAAATTCCGTTCCGTAAGGCGTAGCCGGGCGAAGACGGAATCGGAGGAGGGGAGTTCTAGCTTCGGCACATGTGTACGACAACAGAAGGGGGGTGCGTGAACGCTAGCACTAGTAGTAGCACGATGTGGTATTATCACCAGCAGGGCAGGGCCACGGAAGAGAGAACGACCCGTTATCTGCACCCTTTCATCCTCCCCTCCCCTCCCCTCCCCAATCCTACTCGAAACATAACCCGCGTCTCTATTACATAGCAAACCCAGGGATCCAGCCCTCAAGTGCCGAGGCATCATGGAGGAGCCTGTCCCTTTCCCCTGGGTGCCAAGGGACCCTGCTGGGATCGCCATTTCGGTCGTAGTCAGACACTGTAGATGGAGAGAACTGCCAAGGCAAAGCCGTCTCAACAGTATCTTTTCTCCCCGGTCAAGAAGAAAGTGAAGGGCAAAGACAGAGAGCCATCTGCGGAGTAAACTACCCCTTACCATACTGGTTGCCCGCCCCTCTTCCAGAGGAGTAATCAAGTCCAGGTAGCGAAGCTAGAGAACGGTAGAGAGATTCAACGACCTGAACCTGAACATGACATAACCCACGCTAAGAACTGACCCTCCTCCGGACCTCACACACTAGCAAACGGCACTACTGCTTCACACTACACTACATCCGAGACGTTCCTCCGTGTCCCTGGGCAAAATCCATGTGGCCCAGGTATGGATGCCGAACAGCACGCGCCCAAACGAACGGGAATCGTTGATACGTCGCGCCCTAGAAGGTTACGTGCAAGGTTATATTAGGTGTCAAGAATGTAGTTCGCTGTAGCCCCCCTCCCCCGGCCGGCGCACCGTCCGGAGATACCCTCCGAGCTTCCTCACTGTGAAAAAAAAGCTACATACGAAGCTACTACAAAAGCGAGTACCGGGGCCACGGGGTCGGGGGGATATAATACAGGTGAATCGGAATTCAAGTGCGATCTCCCCGAAAAAGATGCCACACAAAGAAAGAGCGAAAAAAGCGGAATCATCCACCCCTGTCGGCCGGAACGACCCTCTCGCGCGCCGGTACCCCCTCCAAAAAGGTAACTCAAACTGAATCGTTCAGAGAGAGAGAGAGAGAGAGAGAGAGTTCTGCTGCTCGCATGGCCGCAAGTGCCAACAGTTAAAACCGGCGGGCGCAAAGTAGGGCAGAACATGACTTGTCGACCACCAACTTTGACGTGATGGAAGAAAGAGTGGGTGGAGCGCCGGGGAGAAAAGAAAGAAGATCCAGAACACGAGGCCATCCATCCATCCATCCATCCCACACACACACACACCCCATCTCCACGCCGAAACACGAACAGTGCACCGCCTCGTGGGACAAGGAAAAGAAGATGAGATGGAGATGGTAGCCAGCCCTGCGTCGATGAAACTATCAAATCAACAAGAGAAGATGGGACGAAGAAGTCCCGCCCCCAACCAAGACCTTGAACCAAAAAAAAAAGTTGATGCCCACAGTATCTTTTGCTACGAACACTTGACAGAGCCAAGAGTTGCAGCAGACTTGTCAAGGCGTAAGGCGTTTTGACACGTCGTAAATAGCAACACCTCCCAAAACAGAGCGATCTTCCCCTTGCGAGAATTGGAGGATCTGTGTATCATTTTCTTGTCACCCACTTGGGAGGGCAAGAAACAATAACAAAAAAGGAGGTTTCCAAGAGGAATGCAACGCTCTTCGTATTTCGCATTCCGTATTTCGTATTACAGGTCCATTACACCAGTAATAGCAACAACATGACAGTATTGCGCCTCAACGTTCAATACTGCAACTCTAGAAAAAATGCACTCGCCTTACTCGTTGATATTGGCTACTCTGGAGCCCCGTTAATATGTCTCGGTTAATGCCGAAGGAGAAAAAAAAATCCTCATATTGGACAAGGGGGGAAAGAAATAGAAAGAACGGGCAAAAAGCAAGAATAATGGAAACCTACCGGCAGAACTAACTGCATTGCTTGTGTTCCGTTCGTCGATTACAGTGGAGGAGGAACCTACCGGGGTTATTATTGCCGCTCACCCCCCCCACCCCACCGCCCCCTTTGCAACGATTCGCGTTGTTTCCCGAGCCGATCGTAATGGATGACGACACACGCGCACCTCTATCTATCTTCCTCTCTACACCAGTGCACCAGTGTTAGTTGAAAGTCGGGTTCCACAGAGCAACTTTTCTGCGCAGGCAGGCTAAAAAAGAAGTGGTGAACGGGCGCCCACATAGACACGGGCTGTAGACAGGGACGACACGGCCCAGAAGGCGAGCCGGCGAGCAGCAAAGCAGCAAAGCACAGGGGACCCCAAAAGGGGAGAGGGGAGAAAGGGGGGCAACACCCCATCACAGCGCCCCCCAAATTTTGGAAAATATGCTGCAGGTTGCTGACCTGCTGCCCACGGTTTCTTTCCTTGAGGGGACGGAACGAGTTCCGGCCCTACACCTATCAGATAGGTGTACGGATACGCTAGGACAACTGTATCGTTAAAAGTTTGGTACGGAGTGATGGCAACATCCACAAACCCCTTTCCAATGAGGCTTAGTTGCCCAGCTGTCCAGGTTTTTGACTGCCAGCCCTGCTGGGTTGCCTGGGACACAGACTTTCATGTGCCTGGACGCCCCCCTCCTCCCATCCCCCCCGTCCGCCCTCATACCCAGCCCTACCCACGCAGGCGCAGGGAGAGAGACGGAGGGAGAGAGACGGAGAGAGAGAGACGGAGAGAGAGAGAGACGGAGAGAGAGAGAGACGGAGAGAGAGAGAGACGGAGAGAGAGAGGGCATCAGGTCTGGGGATAGCTTCCACCTTCCTTGGAAGTGGGAAGGGGGCCGGCTGGACGCTTCACTCTCGCCTGCGGCGAAGCGGGACTCGATAGGACAGGCGAGAAAGCAACGTTGCCGCAAGGAAGACAATAACGGTTGTGCTAGCCGTACACCCCGCGACTCATGTCTGGGCGGTCTTTGGGTCCGGTTAACTGTATCACCAACAAGATGCTCCAGAAGTACGGAGCACGCTGCCTCCGTAGGGCTCCATGTCTCCAGAGCGCCCTACCCGTTCATCAAACCCGGTGATTGCCGTCGGCAACTGCGATAACGTCGCCTGAACGTCAAGACGAGAACAGTGCTCGAGATCGTTGAATGTCGCGGTCGCGGGGTGCCAGATCAGCAGGACAGGGTCGCCAGGCTGAGTCGTGGGGTGGCGGGCGCAGAAAAAAAACAATCTTCTGCAAACCTTTTCTTCTTCGTCATCTCGTCGTCTCGTGGGCCGGCGGGATCAATGCTCTGTACACCACCAACCCCGGCCACCGCCCTTCACAGGTGCGACCACGCGATGCGATGCCGCCCATGCGATCGCCAGGGCCACGGCAGGGCTGGTTAGCGCCCTTTCCTCTCTTCTCGACACCGACTACACCATGTAAGTAGGTAGTGTAGACATGTCCGCACAATTGTCGGCAATAGCAAACAGACGAGCCTCCAAACACACCACTGTGCCCCCCTCTTCCTCACCGCACTTTGGGAGAAGCTCCAAGAGGCATGCTTGCCGCTGGCACGAGCGGCAAGCGTCGCCCGGCACCACAGACCAGGGAACATCCCCTCCGAGGGCCTCGCGTGCTGGTCGTTGACAGACAGATCCCCACGGGCGATGGGGCCAGAGGATGGCCATGCTGACGAGGGCCTCAGGGACGAAGCCTGGCCGAGGTGACGGTCTCCCGCGCGACGCACGCACACCGAGCCCTTTCCTGGGTCCAATCGCCGGGCGCTTCCCACTCCTATGCGACCCCTTGTCGATGCAGCCCGTGGAGAACGAAACACATGCTGAAGAATGTGGAGACTTCTGTCTGGTCTCGTGGAGAACCTGTTCGGGGTGAGGAAAAAGGGCCGAAATGCCCTCATCTCGAGTGCGAAGGCACCAGGCCGCTGTACTGGTGTACGCCAGGCAGCATCGTAAGCTGCTGATCACATCAAACAAGACAAGCCGGGCGTCTCGCGTCATGCCCATACGCAGAGCCGCCGGATGCTGACGAGACGAGACGCTTCTCTGCGGATATAATGGCTCGTTTCGCCCAAGCCGCCGTGCCATGAGTATGCCGTACTTCTTTGGTTCGCAACGGCCCCCTCGTTGGCCCCCAAAACTGAGCCTTGTACGGATGGATGCTCAACAACCAGCCTGGGGTGCAAACTCTAACAGACTGCCAGGCCCCTTGATGATCCATACATTCCCCGATACCCCGACACGGAGGGCGTTGGCGTCGCCAGGCACTTACACTAGCAGTGTGGTTGCTACTACGCTATGTTATGGAGTCAGGTCGGTCGCAGGGACAGGGCGACGATGGGAAAATCCCTCGGCATCCCTATGCCTTTAGGCTAGCACGCCGTCGCCGTAGTACGTAGATTGCAAGAGCGGACCAGACTTTAGCGTGCGGATAGAGTATCAGGAACCATTCGAGATTCCGCCGATTAATTGCTTGCTGGTTCGTCCTGTCGAGTGAGGCCGTCGGGCGGGTTTCTTAACCTTGGGGCCCCCTACCTTGCAAAACCCTCAGGTAACAGGGGAGGCCGTGGCTGACGTGCCAGGACGTTGGGAAAGCAGATTTGACAGCGGGCGATACAGCCCATGTGGGAATTGTTTGCGATGCGATCGCGTGTGAAGCGTTCGGGTTGCATGAGGGAGGGAATGATGGGAAGAACCCCGCTCGCTGGGCTGTGTCGACACCGGGCACCTATCTCTACATTGCGGCCTGCCATGATTCCATGAAGCGTAGGATGAACGGATAGTTATTGGTACACCATCCGTCCGTACGGATCCAATATCACCAGTATCCGTTAACAAGAGGGCGATAACTAATCACGGCCTGACCGGCGCATCGAGGCTGTCTCGACGCAGCTTAGCGGCCCAGACTATTGCAAGCCACCGTCCGGCGTGGGCCTTAAGGCAGCGAGATGTGGTCGGCGATTACTATATCTCGTCGTTGTTCGGTTTTCCAGAAGCCGTCGAGGTATTAGTCAGAAACAGCAAGCTCTCCGGCCTTCGATCCCCGAACGGGATGGGTTTGCGCGTTCGGCGTCGGTGCTGCTCCGGCGGCGTAATATGAGACGCTCCCGACTGAAGGGATGGTTCGCTGCCTTGGCGGCAGACGAGCCCTTGGCGTCGTGTTCCCAAGCATCCTCTGGCCACAAGGCCGGTAGGGCGGAAAGTGCGGGATCATGATCAGCGTGGTTTCGGACGCGGCGCTTTGGCACTCTTCCTGAAAGAGAGGGCATCCCCGTCCTCAACCTCGGCACGAGGACAGGATCCCGGTGGAGTCGGGTTCGGGGGGGAAGAGACTGGGAAATCCCTACTATAGTACACCACGATACACCACTTTGTAGTGTATACTTCTGTGTATTGAGACTGAGTGCAGTGTAGCGTAGAACAACCCCTGGACGGTGTCAAGGCAAAAGGGGTGATGGACGTCGACATCGCTCCATCAATCGCCTCAAGCCAGTGACATGGCTGTTTGCTGGGCGTCTCGTAGCGCGGCTGCACGGCAAGGCGAGTGGAAAGGCCATTCGCCGCGTCCTCTTGAGTCCATGTCTTGACCGTCGCATCCATATTCTACAAGCAACATGAA
Source organism: Colletotrichum sojae (assembly GCA_014235955.1). Taxonomy (NCBI): domain Eukaryota; kingdom Fungi; phylum Ascomycota; class Sordariomycetes; order Glomerellales; family Glomerellaceae; genus Colletotrichum; species Colletotrichum sojae. The sequence goes on along the minus strand of WIGN01000027.1, from coordinate 28,174 downwards.
ACCCCTCCGTGCCGTGCCGTGCCTGCTTTTCTTTTTTTATTGTATGCTTGCGTTCGGTCCGTCCTGTGTCAACACCAGCTGCTCGAGAGTCAAGGGGGGCGCCCAACGGCTCGATATGACTCGTCGGTGGCCTCGCAACCTCCTGGACATTGCTTCTGCACTGCCACAATGCCCCCCCGGCCTGGCCCCCCTTCCCGGTGATCCAATATCGAATCGAGCATGTGGTATCCACAAACAGGGCCGTTGCGGAGGGGGGGAGGAGGGGCGGTTTCCTCGATGCCAATCTCCCTAAAACGGAGGGGTCGCGGGATTTTAGTGTCCAGTAGGAAGACCGAGAAGAAGGGGTGGGTGATAGTATGGCTCCGGCAGTCGAGACGCCGGAGACGGGGTTCCAAGAGAGCAATTCCCCCGGCCGGGGCAACGCGGGCATTGGCTGCTGTCGTCGGACGGACGTGCGCGTATACCGTATCCAGGAAACATGGCCAGTGCAGACGAAGGAAGGGGTCCCAGGGAGACGAGGGACGTTTCTTAGCTGCTGCGACGCCACGCCATAGTATCGAATCCAATGCCGTGAGGGCGGGACCGTATGTACGGATACCATGCACCTGAATATGCGCCTAGGGATCTGCTTTTGCTGCCCGTCGTGGGAGACGCGAGCTGCGTCTTGAACTTGATCTCGACTGCCCTGCGTCGTTGCACTCGCGCCGAAAGGAGGACCCATCCCGGGGGCTACGGCTCCGGTATGGCTGATCGTTGGGCGCAGCTCGTCTGGACCGGAGATCTCAGGGGTGGGCGTCTACCGTAGTGTAGGGGCCGGTTTCCTTGGCCGTCTTTCACGCACCTGTCGACGCTCCTCTCTTGATCCGGAAAGAATGCGAAGATCTCGGTTGACCGGAGACGCCCAGAGTGTCGCCAGCGCCAGCGCCAGCGCCAACGACGATGACATGATATTACCGGTGGCTGAAGCAGAAGGGACTTGACTGCAGCCAAGCAACGTAGCGATTCCGAAATCCGCCACCGCACCGCGTCCCCTTGATGGTCTTCGGGCTTGAGTGCCCGTCTCGACAGCTGAGATGAGGTGTGGCCCTGAACATGATATTCGCATTGTAATGACAACACGAATCCGTCCACCAGAGATGAATCCCAAGTCCGGTGCTATTACCGCGGGGCTCTGGGACGACGTGGTTGGACCCAGGGCGGCAGATCATCGCCCCGGGTCCATCCAGAGGCCTCTCCCATCGGGGAGGTGCGCCCAATAAGGCTCGCCGAGTCAACTTGCGTCTCGTCTCCCGTGTCATGCAACGTCGTAGAGGCTGGGCCGTGGCTAGTCAATAGCCATACTCGTTGATCGAGCGATGCTCAGTCGTGGCATGTCGTCTCGTGGAAGACTCCGTCGCCCTGAGAGTCCGCATCAGAGTTTTCGAATTTCGCCTATCCAGGTGCCAGCCGGACAGGTGCCTTTCAAGGTACGTATCCGCGCGCGGCCGAACTGCCCCCCCCGGTCCAACCGAGTCCAACCGACCGAAAGGGATCACCGGCTTCAGCTGACGTTGGCAAACACCAAGGTGAGCAGCCGGCCTTCTAGAAACCTTCTGGGCTGGTTCCATGCGCTTGCCATAAGCAGTAGCTGCTCCGCTAGCGCCCAGGCTGCTGCTTTCTCCTCCTTCCGTCCTGTTGTTGTCAGCCAGTCTACGGGCTACCACAAACGTCGACCACGCGCAACGCGGACGGGTGATCTGACCATGGGCCGAAATCTGTCCTGTCAGATCTAGATGCAACATGTCATCGCGAGGCGTTGAGTCAGCTTAGGCAGACGTCCCTCGATAGAGCGTAATCCTTGCGTGCGTCGGAGCAAGACCACGGTCGCCTCCTCCCATGCCCCTGGACTTCACGAACTCCTGCTTCCCGCCCCGATGCGGGCATCGGGGCCCAAGAAGAGAATTCCAGGCTAGCAGTGAGTGTAGCGTCTCGTAGTTTGTGATCCAACGAGGCCACGTCCTGGCCCTTCGGTCTTTGTGACCTGGAAAGTGGGCTCGTCGTCGGATTTTGAGTAGTGCACTGACGCCTACCTCAACCGAAAGTGACTGAGCGTCAGTCGCTCGTCACCCCGAGATGACTGATGGAGCTGTGGAACGGTGAGATCAGCTTGAGGCGCCATTGCCACCACGCCCTACTGTCCATCTCTGGAAATCGCCGTGTGAATTGGGCCTCCGCGTCCTCCGGCAGACGCCCGACACGTCCGGAAGCGAGGCCGGCACAAAGTAAGATGCAGCCCCGAACGGGTTTTGGAACCGCTTCGCACCCTCTCTTGCCATACCCATACTAGCAAATCTTGCCTGCGGCACCCGCTTGGCTGAGCAGGGTCTCTTTGCCACAAGGTTCTCACTTCCATGTGCCAGGCCGCAGCGTAGGAGCCCGTGAGCACCAAGATGTCTCGACGCGGAACCTACGGAAAGCGAAGTCGCATGCTCAGAGCCGCCTGGGCCAAGGTTGCAAGGGTAGGCACGAATACCATAGCATTATGTCTTTGGTGCAAATGCCACGCATATACCCCAGCCGGCTGACTAGCGGATCCGTCCTCACGATTGCTGGCGTGCGGCGCCGCCAACTATGGAAAAGACCGACTCGTCTTCTCGTTGGTCAGAATACGCAGCGACAGGATCGAAGGATCGTAAACGTGCCGTGATCGATTCTGCAAGTGAAAGGAACAGGGGCCGTTGGTGAAAATCCAAAGAATCCGTCTCGCTCTAAAAGTAGATCTGGAGACGAAATGCGAAGCCATTGAGGTGCATCGTAGGTAGTAGTGTAGGGCAAAAGTTGACGCAGATGACGGCAATTTCCACATCTGAGGGTGCCGGTGCCGCCCTCTCGTGTTCCCGTTACGTCGGGTGGTGGCCCAAACACCTGGGCTGAAGGCCCAGACGGCCGGGAAGCGGTGTGGTATTTTGGTATTTTGGCGACATGGTCGAGAACTCGACTGCGTCCTGTAATCCCCCGCAGCGAGTACCGCAGGTCTGGAATGCCGCATTGCTGCTCGCCTTCATCGGGCGTTTCGTGGGCTGACAGGACAGGCTGGCGGTGGCACTCCAGCAGCACGCTGAATATAGACAGCACTTTGTCTGATTCTCTCGGAGACGTTGGCATCGACATCCGAGACACCACCTCCGCCTCAACCATGGCAAGTCTGTCATGACGGATGACTGTTGGTGTCCAGACCCTGCGGTACCGGGCGAAACAGTTTGGCTCTCTTTCAGCCTCTGGTGAGCCAACCAGCCGGCGCCGGCCTAGACTGTGGTAGTGTCTCGTATAGGTCCATGCATGCAACTCGCCGAAAGGGGCAAGCAAATCATAGCCACGTCCTGCTAGCCGTGGACAAGTCTTTTTTCTCTGCCCTTACTCTCAGCCCTGTGGTTACGGGGCACAATGGCCGTAACACGAGACATTCGGGTGCTAGTTGTAAACATGCGTCTTGAATCATCAGCCAATTGAAAGGGTGCCCGTTCCGTCTAGACAAGTGCTTGCTGACCACCAGGGCGGCAAGGCCATCAACATAAGCGGAAACGGGGCTTTCAGCTCGAGACACCAGACGCTATCCACTCCCTGGCGGTCTTTGACAGCGGATGCCGTCAATAGTGTACATAGTAGTGTGATGTGGTATGGTGTATTATTGTACGGGTAGTCGTCGCAGCCAACCGTCAATTCGCATGCCTTGGGCCCTCTGCTTAGTTAGCGGCCACTAGCTTTAACGCCGAATGGTGTAGTGGCGACTTGACTTCGCATGCGGTTGCTTTTCCTGAATTGGTGAGCATCTGATGAGCATCTCGTAAGGCTTGGTTCGGCGCCTGTGGCTTGCATCGACGTAGCGTATATGCCCGGCAGGTGGTCAGCCGGGTTGCAGAGTCTTGCCGACGACAAGTCAGGCCCTCGTCCTCGTTGGCTTCGTCGTTGAGAGAACAGGGGCATGCTGCTAAAGGACATGCCAGCCAGCGGCATTGTTGTAACGCAAAAGCATTTCCTCTTTTCTTTTCACCCCTTCGAAGCTGGCATTCAAACTGGACGCATGTGCGAGTCAGAGTCAGCTGCTGTTGGGTCCGAATCAGACTCGTCATCCGCTCACTCCTCCCTTGTGCTTGTTTTCATTGAATCAAGCATTGTTGGCCCCCAGGTCAACTGTAGTTCGCAGTGCAGCCTCTTCCTGTCGATCGGCCTCGCTCACCGCTCCTTGGACTGCCTCATCGGTTCCACGAGCTCCATCCTCGTCACCGTTGAAGAGGCAAGTTATCAACAATGACTGTGGTCGATATCCCGGCATGGTCACCGTTATTAGCCAACCATGCGGGAGCCTGCGCCACAACCAGTACGTCGGTCATCGCGCAACGTCGCAGCCCAAGCCTTGCGAGGCGGTGTCGTTGCAACAAAGTCGTCTTCAGCACCGCACCGGTTCCTGGTTCTGGTCTGGGGCCACATCATTTCCTGGACCCTGACTTTCGTCCCTTGCTTTCCTGCAGCATCTTGTTTCTAGCATGTACCATCCGTACACCAAGCCGATACGAGACCAGCTGCTCTGCTCTCCTGGCGCGCGCGCCCCAAGTGGCGAGTGAAAGGGGCGGAAACAACGAGATCCAATCCTCGGCCTGTCGCATGCATGGAGGGCCGCAGTGCCTTGGAATTTGGCATGCGACGACACCCTTTCGAGACAAATTGCTGGTTCTACCCGCATAACGAAGGTCGTAGAGACGGTGACAGGCGGAAATGAGAACCATAGGAAGAGCTCCATCCCGCTTGCGTCAGATCAGTCCAACCGTCGAGCCCTGGCAGCTTGCATTCCGCGTTCGAGCCGGAGATGAGTGCTTGGATAGCCTGCGTCGGCCGCCGCGGGCTTGACTAGTCCCTGGAGACCTGTTGGCGACGTTCCTGGGATGATAGTGCCCAGCAAATCCTCCAATGTGAGGGCGGACGACAACGCATCTTTCGGGTTAGTCGCTGCTGGGACTTTCCCGTGCGCTGCCACTGACAGCAAAACAGTGACATGTTGCCCTGTCCGTGATATCTCGGGTGGTGCACGGGGCGGCGCGGTGCCGTGCGGTGCGGTGTCCCTTCACGGATGTCGGCCGTCCGCCAACCCTGTAGCCATTCGGCAGAGTGCACCGATTTCTCGTCACTCCAAGCGTACGTATTTACTTGGCATGTTGGAGCCTCAGTTGATCGTAGCGTGCGTCCTGCCAAGATGGTTGTGGCTTGCAACAGGATCATCTCCTTCGGCGACACCTCAAGAAACTGAGATCTGCCATGCCGACCACTCATTACTATCCGGTTGGAATGCCTGACAGTCAATGGCCCCAAGCTTCAGACCGGTGGTGGGGCTTCGAGATTTGCAAGTTCTGAGGCCTGCGCTAGAGACCATGATCAACGCAAGTAATATTGGACGTCGGTTCAGGCAGTGTCTCGTTTGTCGAGTAACTCATCCGCCCTCGGAGGCCACCAACAAAGTCAATAGACTGACTGATGAAGCTTGGCTTCTTTGGGTCGCAGTTGACAGCTTGCTCTTCTGACTCAGCTTGCCGCGTGGCTCGTGACTCGCCCAAGTCCAAGCGATCGACGGTGCAACACGCCTCAAGCCTCAAAGCCCTACGAGGATGGACCGCTGATTCCACGCCCATAGCTAGATTGATGAGGGCTGTGGCGCAAGCTCTCACCTTCAGGATTAGTATGAGGTGACATGCCCGTGGCTATTCGCCCGCTTGGCCGCAAGATGCAGAAACTTGAAAGAGCACTAAGGCCAGGAATAGGAAGGCCGATCGCAACGTATTCGGTCCCGGACGTCAATATCTTTCTCCATTGCCAAGAGTTGACCATGAAATTCTACCAGTCTTTGCATCGGCAGTTGCAAGGCCGGCAACACCCCCCAAAGAGGCAGAGCCCCTTTTTTGCGTTGCGGCTTGCTTGCGTCCGCATATTGCGTGTGCGCGTCATGATGTCCGCAGCTCTACGGATACAGGCCGTAGTAAATAGGAGATGAGAAGCATGGAGTTGGGGTCGTTGTATCGCACGCATGTGCATTGCAGGAGAGGGAGGCTTTGGCTTTCGGAGCAGAAGTGGTGATGTTTCATGCCGTCCAAGTCACCGAAATCCCATTGGATGACACGTTCGGAGCCCTCTCGAATACGGAAGGCATCGTCCTTCTCGCCCGTCGGAGGGACTCCATGGAGCCCCATCGCGCTCCGCTGCACTGCCCTCCGGTCTCCAGAGTCCAGGGGGGGCGGGCATGACACTGGAGCACCGATTGCTCTGCTTTCCATGTGCCGAGGCATGGGGCCTAGAGCGCCCCCCCACCTAAATCCTGTTGTGCGGAATGTGGCCCATTTACCATAGTAACGTCGAACGAAACCTGTCGTTACATGGTGTCGAAAAGGTCACTTACTCTTTGCTGTAGGGCACTGTATGTGCGTAGTACACGATTTCTCTCGCCCTACGAGAATGGGCCGAGAAGTCGTGCGTAGTGGCAGCGTCGTTTCGGACAACCTTCCGCCCGTTTCCCCCTATTGGTCTTATTGCTGCTCTACGCAACACTGAAGTGTCAAGCGACGCGACGCTAGTTGTCAACTTCTCCCTCACTTCTGAGCCGTCTCATTGATTCCATGTCCCCTACTCCGTCATGCGGGCAGCGGAAGCACGACAGCCTAAGAAGGTGCGCCGCGTTTCGGGTTCTCGGTGCAAATGTGGAGAAGTTCAAGAGTCGGCGTGGCGTACGCCGCAGTGTACGGTTTGGTTGGGGCGATACTACTACTGGTAGACCGCGCACGTCGAGCGGCGGTGGTTTGAGGTTCAGTGGCTGCGCTCGGGGGTCTGCGAGGCCGTTGGCGTCGTCGCTTCTGCGTTCACGCCACTACGATAAGTCGTCAAACCGTTTGATGGTATGCCGTTGGTTCGCAAGTCAATGAAGATCCATCATTCTGAATCACCTCCAGCCGAAATTGAGGTGCTCTCGCCCCCCGTCTCGTGGTTTGCATGGCTGGAGAGGCTGCTCGTCCCACAGCGCTCAGCGGAATCTTCCAAACATCTCTGTTTCGACCAAACTTGCTTGACAACAGAACCGAGTGCACCCGTGACATTCATCAGGCGAACAAGTAGTGTACCAGTCCGTCGCAAGCCTGCTTCCCGGAGTGGCGTGGGCGTGTTCGACCTTAACCGCGACGGCGGGTTTCCTCTTAGCCAAAGGCGCCAATACTCGCAACATGAACTGCATTTCGTCTAGCCCAGTAGACTAGGCGGAACCGCAAAGAGATGGGTGGTTTGAAAGAGCTCGGGTTCGTTATCAAGAATTAGCAAATTCGATCCGATAGTCCAAATCCGTCTGGTATACTCGAATGCGGGAGGTTGGATTCATCTCAAACTGCAACCAGACTTGCACGCGACCGAGGTTTAGGCTCGTGAGAACATATAATTAGAAAGGCTGGCGAGGTTGCCACTGTGCAACACCTGCCGTGCTAAATGCGACCTGTGGTGGTTCGTGAAACGCAGAGTGGTTGACAGGATTGGACCAGCCCTCACCATGCTGATCGAACCTGGGACGATTTTGGGGCTTCCCCCGCCCAGATCAGGCAGGGGTGCATGGGATGAGCAACTCGTTTCTCCCCGTTGTGTCGTGATTCGGGCGCAAAGGTCCAAACCATCTCAGATCCAGGAAGACGGCGAAGACATGTTTCGAACATTGCTCGGCTCAACGTCAGTCTGGCCCAGGCTGGGCTGGCAGGCTAGCTAATAGGTACATAGTATGCCGTAGCGGTGAAAACATTCGAACAAGCCCGCCGGCCAAGTGTGAGCAGTTCGCCCTAGTGAGATCTTCGCCTTATTTCCGCTACGGGCGGAAAGGGGACATCCCTGCAGACTAGATGGACGCCAAGTTGGTGGCATCAAGCTAATCAGCGAGGCCGAAACGGTGTAGGGCTGAGATGGGTTGGTCGCCTTGGGCTGACGCCTGGAGTGTGCTAGGGCGGCGGCGCGCATGCCCTCATTCCTCCCCCTTTCGCTAATACTTGCTTGCATTTCGGTCGGTACCTCTTTGGCGAGGGGAGTTGTTTCTGGTGGCTGGTACCAATCTCGTCAGCTCGCCGTGCCCGGAATTTCTTCGCATACTCGGCTGATGCTGTCAAATGACTCGCGACATGAACAGCTTTCACGGAAGGGAAAGCCATACGCCCCCGCGCTCTCGCTGCGTGTTCGTTGATCCGCCCACGAGACAGGGAACAACTCCTTGTCGTCCCCCAGACAGATGACAGGAACAAGGAGCGATGCTGGGACATGGGGTTGCAGTCGCAGGGCAAACCCCATCGGAGCCGACTCAGGCCGCTTCTCCACCCTTGCCGGGCATCGCATGCCTTACACTATCTTGCTCATGAGGGGTAGCAGCGCAGACCTCTCGACTCGCCCCGAAACGGCCGGCAACAATTTCAGCGAAAATTGACACAAGACGGGCGCGTGGCGGAGTCGAGGGTCCCCCTCAAAGGCTCATCATAACGTCCATATCATAGTACTTTGTTGGAGCGTGCTTTGTCATGCTTACTACAACACGCGCCGGTTGAGCTAGCATGCAAACTCAAACATTTCATCTCGGGATGCCGACTCGTGGCTGCGACTTGCAGGCTGTGATGTGATGTCAGGCAGAGTGGCCAGCGGAGTGCTCTCCGTAGCGTGTACTCCGTTGAGCAATGCTAACCGTTCTTGAAGCAAGACGCCGCGCCTGATTGTGCACAGCTCACCTGGAGGCCACCTCGGATGGAATGACGGGCATGGCAGGGCGAGCCTGTCGTTAAATCGTGGGTCTGCTTTCTCGTGGGGAAGAACTGCCTGTCGGATCTGCCCTCAGGAGGTGCGCCTCTCAGCATGCTACACCGAGCACGACGTTACGCAGCAACTTCGCTTGGTACTGATGCCTGGTTTCCAGCTGTTTTTCGTGTACTGCGACCAAGTCGGCGTCCGAGACAAGACGAAGACCTCCAGGCATCGGAACCAGAGGGGCGACATTTTTAATGGTCGAGAGATGGTCCAGAGTGGAATGTACGTCCGACAATGTCTTGTCTTGCAAATCGTTGCCTCCGGCGAACGCCCGAGCGAGTCGTACAGCCCTTCCCCCAAAACAATCACACGAGTGAGCGGGCTTGCTTCCGAGGAAATCGCATGTGCTTGCGTGTGCTTCCGGATAAGTAGTTGGTGATGATTCACTATTTGGGCGATGGAGCGAGTAAGCGAGGGGCTCTGCAGCCTCGTAGGGCGGAAGGAGAAAAATCCAACAGGGCTGGCCAACTTTGGCGCAATGCAGCCTGGTGTTAGTGTGGCCGCCAAAACAGGCATCGCCAGACACCTTGCTACGCGCACTTGACCAGCTGACCCTCGTCGGCATTACCTCTCTCGGAAGGGCGAGGTCATAAGACGGACAATAAAAGACCGACAGGAATCTGCGGCGTCAGCCCTAAATGACGAAATGGGAACCGCGGGCGCTCGGGAAGCTCATGGGGAGAGTTGCAGTGCGTAGCAGGTTGCGAGGCTATCGGCTCCAGGCAGTTAAGTGAAAGATGGAAGCTGGACCGGAAGAGCTCGTACGGGTTGGTGGTTCGCCGTAGCCGACGACGGCGAGGCTAGATTGCTACTGGACTGTCTTTCGTGGAGAGTGGCATGTCGTAAAATGCAGGACGGCGATAGAGGAAACACGTCGGGGCCGAGGTTGATGGCTCATGGAGCATCTAGCTTGTTCTGTGGGACGGGATCCTGCTCCATCGGGAATGCAGACCGAGAGATACTCTTCTTAAGACGGGTGTTAAGTCAGACTCGCCGGCCGGAGATTGATGGGCGAAGAGGCACGAACCGTGGCCGGGCGCGATTTTAGTGGCAGACAGACTGTCATTCAGAGAGCGGATGGAGACAAGGGGACGCGCTATGGCGAGAAACGAACAAGCCTGCCGTAGTCTCTTCATAGTGAGTGTTGCCATCCGCAGTCATCTTGTTGTATTCCACAGGTGTCGCCTGCAGAGCCAGGCTCCAATCATGGCACGAGAACGGTATGTGTGTGCGCCCGTGAGTGTGTGTGCGCTCGGGCGGCCAGCGCGGACATGACGGGTCGCGACTAAGGTGACTGACATGTATTAAACGGTGGTCAACGGGGGTGACGGGATGGAGACTTTGACGGCGTAACCTCCGTGGTCGCTCTTCCACGCCATTGGCTGACGTGGTGAAGTGCCGATGAGCACAGCCCGGTGCAGAGGGAGGGCAAGCTAGGCTGATCCAGTCCGTGTACGTTCCAAGTCGGTTCGACGCCACAAAAATGGAGGGAGACAATTGCGATAGTGTACACTAGATGCTGCTATCTTGGCATCGGTGACGGTAAAAGTCCTGCCTTGGTAGGCGACGGTAATTGTTCTGGGCCCAAGCGCCCGAGGAGAGGTGTCACAGATTATCAGCCCTGTCACCTGGCTCGGGTGTTCTTGTTCTGAATCTGAATCTGGCGGGCATCTCGAGGTCCAGAACGCCGTCGGGAAGCACAGCCCCAAAGTGTTTTTCGTCAGGCATCTTGATAGGGGATCATCTCGACATGGCCAACGACGCTTGCTGCACGAAGCGTGTCCGGGTCTCGGGGCGTTGGAGAGGGAACTTCGGTATCGGCGGCTGAACCAGCGCTGCTCGACGATGTGCTCGTGTCCAAGGGCCTGCTCGGTCAGCATGCGACCATACGTTTTGTCTGGACTCCTGGAGAGGCTCAGCATCAGCCGCCCTGCGAGGCCGATATTGATGGGAGCCAGGGCAAATTAGCAGCAGGCATGTTGCACAGCAAAACAAAGCCCGCCCCGGCTCAGGAGTCTCTTCTCTCGAGTCTGAATCAAGCTTGACGACGACCAATATTGCACAGTCCCAGGGTTTGATGCCAAGGGTCCACACGGGACCGAGCACTGGGCTGGTTAAAATGCAGTGAAGCTTGTGGAGGTGGGAGGTTAGGAGTAGACCGATGTTGCTGGTACCTAGATGGCGGCCGCATCGGACGTGTGTCGACAGGTATTCGGGTACCTCACCGGGGGGAAAGGGCAAGGAATATGGCGGTGGAGGTGAGCCCTGCACACCGCGATGCCAGTGTTCGCTACGACGGCATAGTGTATCTGTAGACTGTAGCTGTTATCGGTATCCGTATTCACGACCATGTTCTCTGGTGGAGAGCGTCTGAGTCGCACCAATGCCAGCACCGCTGTCAGTGCCCAGCGCGAACGGCGATGAAGTTAGTAAGGCAGGGCGAAGTCGAGGTTCCCGTTCATACGTACTCCATAAGGCCATGGGCCGATGACGACGATGACTCGGCATGTTTGCCCTGTTCTGTTCGGTGGGCACCGCAGGAAAGGAGAGGAAGCCGAGAAGAGGGAGTCGGTATCTCGCCGACGAGTTGAGCTTTCGAGACAAGAGCGAGACAGCCACAGTCCAGCCGCGACTGGGCTGGGCTGGACGGGACGGACGTGGGAGTGGATTTCGATAGACAGCCCAGGCGGACAGACGGACGGGAGTCGACGATGTGCGGTACGGTGCGGTGGGCTGGGCTTGGGCTTGGGGCTGGATAATGGATGGGATGGACAGGTGTGGTGCTGGGAGTGTCATGGGTGAGAGATGGGATTGTGGGGCGAGCAAGAATCCAATGGCACATTTGGCACTTTGGGCCACCAACGAGCGTCTCATCCACTAGATGCTGTGGAAGCGTTGGTGGAAGCTTTGGCAGGCCGCGGCGGTACGTAGTCAAGGGCACACACTCCTTAGGAAGGTACGGATGGGATAGTCTGGCAGAGAAGAGAAGAAAAAAAAAAAAGAAAAAAGGAAGGCGACGACGACGGGAGAGGGAGACAGAGGACGGCAGAAGGTAGGTACCAAGTACCGCACAGTAGGACGGCGGTACTCTACTTGAGCCGAAGTACTACCCCCATCCCACTTGCGCTCCCACCCTGTTCTTGCCTTCCCGCGTGTGGGAGCCAGGGGGCCAGCAGGGCTAGAACGCACCCCACCATCCGTTCCACCCCACCCCCACCCGCCCCACCCTGCCCCTTGCCAACTGGTTGCTCGCTGGCTGGGTGTGGGAGTAAGGAAGGCATGTCTTGGTCCACGCCTGCTGGTTCTGATTCTGAGGGTGGTCGTCCCATGCAGAGTCGACGCACACGCCAATGCCACGCCCGCTCCAAACCCACGCCCATTGTCACGCCTTCTGGTTCTTCCAGTCATCAGCCGTGGGCTCCTGCCTCACCCGAGTACGCATGTACCAGCCAGCAGCATGGTCGGTTAGAAACACATTTGGGCTGGCTGTATGGGAGCATGGTGCTGCAGCACTGCGCTGCGCTGTACCGCACCACGCCGCACCGTACCGTAACGCAGCACATAGAGGGTAATAATATGATATCTAGTACGGATCCCTGGGTACCATAATACCCAGCCCGTATGTTTGGTTAGTGAGTGCCTCCTGCATGCGCCGCTTCTCGGTCTTGGTGCTGGAACAAGAACAAGAACAGGTGCGTGAGTAAGGCCACTCGTACATTCATCATGCCTTGCGTGCTTACTTGTCGGTCGTATGGTGGTTTGTAGCCCACATGGCTAGGCAGCACGATGCACGACGCTTGTCTAAGGTATTCCGGGCGATGTGGATGTGGATGTGAGATCTCGAGAGTTAGAGTTGAGATTACATAAGGCGACGTCGTGTTCGTTCCCTCTCTCTGTGCTGGGCGTTTCGTGTGAGGTGCAGGAGATCCAGCTGCGGGAGACCGAGGCGACGAGTAAAGGAAAGAAACATGCTGCAAACCTCAGTGGTCGACGAGCCGGGACCCACTATCCTGGGGGGTCCACATCATGTCCAGTCACCGGGCAGTATTTAACTGTAAGGCAACGGAAGGTAGAATCGAGTCCTTGTCCTGCCCTGTAGTAGTGTGTTTTCCTCCCTACCTACCCTGCCCGCTCTTGCTCGTTGCAGGCCCCTGGTCTTGCCTATGCTCACGTCTCCTACCCCGTCCCCGTCCCCCATCTGCATGCCCCTGGCCTGCAGCTAAGCCCGATAGGGCACACTCGAGCGCCGAGGAGTGGCACCCCGTAAGGCAGGAGGGCTTGCAAAAGACAGGAGAGGGTGGAAGAACCTGCCGAAGGGCTGAAGGGCTTCTTTGCGAAAACATGTGGAAAAAAAAGGATGAGGTGGTTGTAAAAGTCGAGTTGTCCGCAGGTGAGCCCAGATATTTGGTACTCGAGCCTGGAATCGCAGTTGGATTGTTTTCGCGTCAATGCAATCGGCGGTATCACGTCCGTCTCTGTTTCTGCCTAGGTATTACCTACATATTACCTACTTGCCTAGGTATCTAAGATCATACTTGACTGCCTGCGTTGCGTACCTAGGCATGTTTTCTCTCCGCGACTGCCTGAATGGCCTCTCCAAGTCCAAGGAAGGCAGATATTTAGATATCTCTTGCGGCTCCGAAGGCACCAAGGTAAGCGGTGCCTATCGCGACCTGCAACAGCTGCAGTGGACGAATGCGAGATGCGAGGCAGCAGCTATTCTCTCGTGACTGCCTGCGCGCCCGCCCACTCGACTGCCTGCTTGGTGTTACTCCCGAATGAGGAAGGGAGTGTAAGATATCCGTCCCATCGTACCTGCCTCGTGCAGTTTCTCCTCTTCTGTGCCGCAGACTCGAATGCAAAGGTTCCTTTTTTGTCTCTCTCGCGGAGTATCATCTCCCCCTCTGCATCTGACGAGAGAAGGAAAGGAATGCGCAGGGAAGACCTACCAGAGCTGATCAGCTGAACCTACCCGATATTTTTGCCATTATCATCACCGGCACCAACACCGCAACATCTTAGCATTTACATCTCTTCCGACTCCTGCCTGGGCCGTGCTGTTGTCGCCCATGTGCTCTCCTTCGCCCTCTACCGATCCGGCATCACAGATAATTCTTCCCTCACTCTAAAAACAGAACACTCGTATTGCTACACGCTTTCCGCCCAGCTTTCTCCCGTCTTATTCTTGTCCCTCGTCGTGCTGGTCTGGCCTGCGTTGCCGGCGACTCTGCTCATTGGGGAAAAGATCCAGCCGATGAAAACCAACGGCAACTGCCCTGCCTACGGTACTGGTAGTGGTGTATCTACTACCCAAGTACTTACCTACCTGACTGACGGCTTTGCCCTATCCTCATTCTACTAGGTCAGTGGGTACCTGCTTAGGTATGCTATCTCCCTCACCTTACTTTACCTCCCCGGCCTAGGTAGGTACACTAGAAGTGCCTTACCCTGCCTGACGGACGGAGTGCAGGCAGCTTGAGAAAGTACCTGTCCACTTACCCACCTCCCTAGGCTACCTAGGTGCTACACACACACCCCTCGGCTTTCGCTACAGAACTTCACTCTTGCCGCTGCTCACAGCAGCTTCGCTACTCCTCCTCCACCTCCTCCAGGACCTCTCCACCACCTAACATCCACCCTCGCCCTCTCTGACCTTTTTGGGCACCTCCCCCCCCCCTCCCTCTTCCCCCCAAGGCACCTTACCCAGAATCCATGTACCTCCTCTGCTAAGACAGGGACACACCGGACAAGGAACTCCTAGAACCAGGACCCGCCGCCGCCGGTACCTCACCCTGGGCTGTCGCCGCTTCTTTCTGGCCTTAAAGCCCCGGGGGGTTCAGCGCCGCTGCGTCGTCGTCACACATCGCCTCTTATTTCAGCTGTGGTCTCCCTACGACCGAACTTTGCCCACCCCAGCACCGGCCACTCCTCTTCCTCCGACGACATTTGGCATCTGCATTCCTCGACACCGTCCGGACCTCTGTTGTTTCTGCTTGTTCCCAACGCGAAAGTAGATCGCCCGACAACAGCGAACAGTCGAACCTCCCCGACTTGGTCTCGCCTCGACAAGAGAATTCCTCGCCGGCTGCTCTCTTTCCGTCCTGTGTCTTGTCTTGCTTGGTCTTTTCTTTTCCAGCCCTCTCCCGCCCTCCGGTGGAAACATTCGACCGATAGTCAAGAGAGACCTTGGACCTTGACGGCCTGCACCGCTTTTTGGCATTGGCATTGGCATTGGCCCGCGTCCCCAATCAACGGCAAACCCGACCGCTATCGCCACCCGCGCCATCCAAGACGACCGCCTCGGCCTCGGACTCTTCTCGTATCCTGTCGCGATCTGAATCCCTTTCTTCGGCGCACCACCCATGACGCCCGTGCTTCCGTCACTATAAACTTTAGTGGCGTTCCGCTTCAGCTGTAATTGTCATATCCCCCAGCTGGCATTGCGCAAATATCCGCCGAAATCAAACGCAATGGAGGCGCCGTCGCGATACAGGGAGCCTGCCGCGCTCCCCAGCATTCTTATAGACTCGTCCAACCCTAGAGGATCCGACCGATCGGACCCCTACAACATGTACGGCTCTTCGGTCGCCCTCTCTATCCCGGGCTCTTCAGACAGGATCGACGCTCCTCCTCCGCTGCCGCCTCCGCGATTCCCCCTCGAAGAACCCGGCCATATGCATCCTCACGAACCCAGACAGTACCATCGCGACCCCTCGTCCTACAGTCCCAGCGAGCACCATGGCTTCGGCAGCTTGAGTAGTTTCGACGATAGGCAAAATTACAAGAGAGCCGGTTTTAGGCACGAAAGAGACGAAGGTTATGCGAGTATGGGATCGGCCTCGTCTAGGTAAGCTGCGAATCACGGTTGGCTCACCTGCGAGCCACCGTCCTCTCTTCGGGTCTCGTATGGCTAACAGCACCGTTGTTGCAGGTCCGAATGCTCCTTGCCCGGCCTTTCAGCAGGGTTCGGTTTGCACCACAACAAGTTCCAATTCCAGTCCGGCGCCGACGCCTTCACGGACATGAAGAAGAAGCTTGACCCCCTCAAGACATTCGACAATAGACCGTCAGTGTCCTTGCTGAGCGCCTCGAGTGCGTCTGCAACTGACTCCTTTTCGAGACGGCTGTCCGGTGATCAGCGAGCCCCTACCCTCTCTCTCCCCACGACGACGACCCTGCCGTTACACTTGAAGACCAACATGCTGGATTCCCCCGATCGTTTGACGCAAACGCCTCAATCTGCCCTCTCGCCGTCGCCCAGGAGCCAACCCTTTCTCCTGAATTCGGAGTACCGTCCGTCTCTGGACAGATCGCCGCCCTCCAGATCGAGAAGAAACAACAGCGACGATGCCTCTTCGCACGGGTATGACATGGAAGACATGGAGATCGAGGAAACCAACTCGATGAAGAGACTGCGCATCGAGGATCCTTTGCGAGCGCACTACGACGGGGTAGGGACGAAGCGTCGCGCATCGGCCGACCCTGACGATAACGTCCCTATCGGCTTCACGAGTCAAGGCGATTTGATGCGACGTCGCGAGGGCAACTCCAGGGGGTCCCCAACCCCCAGGCTCAGCGCCATTCCACAGGGCTCTGTATCTTCGGTGTCATCCAATGGTCGCGCAGGCTCTTATGGTTCCAACCTGTCGCTGCTCACGGGCAGTATTGCCAGCATGAGCTCATCTTACGGCCGCATCTCTCCCGGCGGGCTGTCGCCCGGCGGCATCTCACCTGGGGGTACCGACCCTAGCTGCAGTTCTCCTTACAGTGCCACAATGTCACTCAACCCCTCCCCACGGGGCTCCCTCTCCCGTGCGCCACACCAGCGGACGATCAGCGAGAGCCGGCCTCTCGCCTCCCCCCGCAAGCTTGCCGAAGTGAGCAAGCCTGGCAGCACCAAGATTTCGGGCTTTTTCATGTGTGATTGTTGCCCGAAGAAACCCAAGAAGTTCGAGACTGCTGAAGAGCTAGCGTGAGTGTTCATCCCATGATGGATGCCGAATATGGAACTAACATGGTACAGCGCGCACGAGGCAGAGAAGCAGTACGAGTGCTCATTCTGCGGCAATCGATTCAAGAACAAGAACGAGGCGGAACGCCACCAGAACAGCCTTCACGTCCGCAGACACAGCTGGAGCTGCTCAGCACTGCACAGCTATGATCGGGCTTTCCATGATAGCACCAACCGCCCCGGTGAGGCTGACACCTGCGGTTACTGCGGCGAGGAATTCTCCCGAAATGGCCGAGGACCAGGAGCGACGGCGCCGAGACACGCGACGGACCAGGATTGGGAAGAGCGCATTCGCCATCTCCAAGAAGTCCACAAGTTCAGGGAGTGCAACGCCAGCAAGAAGTTCTACCGTGCCGACCACTTCCGGCAGCATCTCAAGCACAGCCACGCTGGAACCAGTGGGAAGTGGACCAACATGCTGGAGAATGCCTGTATGTTGGACGAAGATCCGACCCCGAGGTAGACGGTCACCGAAAGCTTCTTTTGCGACGAGGCGCAACCATCCATCCGAACCGAGGCTTGAATCGACGGCGACGATGTTAGGATTCGAGAAGGCCATGAGCACTCGGGTTCACGTGCAAAGCGATTTTTAGCAGAAGCAGAAGCCGGCGATCAGAGATGGATGATTTGACAGATGGCATTCTGGTCATCTCGGCTGGCTTGTTTCATTTCTTCGGTCATCTGGGGCAAAAGAATACCCGCTTGTGGCTGTGGGACGAAGGTCCGTCAACAGCCTAGGCAATCCAAAAATTCGAAAAGCAGCTGTATCGAGCATATGGCCAGCTCACGGGCTGAGACTGGCCAAACGGGAGCTTTAGGAGTATTGTTGATTGTAACAGGAGCTTTCAGGCACTGGACATATATTCATGATGGTTGGTTTATTGACCACGTTCTTGTTTCAGTTTGGAGGGTATACCAGGCATTGTTGGGTCACATCAGGCGGAGCGGTATGATGACATGACAACAGTAGAGGCGAGGTTCGCGGAAGACCTCGACCGTTGTATTTTGTACGGATATAAGAAGCAAACAAAGTTGGAAAGTGAGCATCAAAATGGGGAGAAAAAAGAGAAAGTCTGTTCATAGTCTTGAGAGAGGGAAAACAAATACAACGTCTCTAGGGATATCTGCAGTTCTCGAGACAACTGATCCAGAGTGCTTGACTGGCAACTGGTCAAGGTACAGTGGGCGAGGCCGCCAATACGTCACATGATTTCAGCCCTACAGTCACTTGTCTCGAGTGGCGAAGAAAGCACAGAAGGAGGCTCTACTGGTGAAGACCTCTTTTTTTTTACCCAACAAAGAAGAGATTACCCAGGTACCTGCGTACCTACCTCAGCCCAAGTTTTCCATTTTTTTTTTTAATCCATTTGGGCGGGGCAAGGTGAGGGGCAACGAGGGGAAGAAATAACGGACGCACGCGTTCTAGTATAAGCATACCTAGGTAGGTACGGTAGGCATAGGGTCGGGCTTCCAGATGCTGCCTGCCTGCTGCTGTGACCACTCGCCTAGGTAGGTACGCAGGGACGCTGAAAAGTCGCTAACGGATGGATGGGGGGAGGGGTCAAGAGTGGAGACTGCGACTCTGCCTCATTCGGCTGAAGGCAGGTGACAAACTTTACCCCAAGAAAGAAGGCGCACACACACACGCACCACAGCGTCGTCCACTGCGTCATTCACCCGCCCCGGACCGCCGTTGCTGCGCCGATACGACACGTCAAGGAAGACACACGTTGGGAAATGCCTCTCTTCCTGTGATTGAATTATTGATATCTTTCAGCATTGAGGTATCCACTGCCCGCGGCATTTCCGCACCCCTGACGAAACGCAGATTGCCGGGTTATGGGCCCTGGCCTGCTTTCGACTGAGGACCCGACGAGGAAGCTGAAGGAGGAGATTGAAGCATCGCGTTCCCCGAAGCAGCAACAGCAGGAACAGGAGCGTTGGAAGAAGCAGAAGCACGACAAGGCTCGTTCCGAGAAGTCGCCCCACGACCCCGACGACCACCCCGAGCAGACGGAGGAGCTCTTACACGAGCTGATCCGGAAGAGCTGCGTCGAGATGGCGCTGAACCGCGTCGACGGCAAGGAGGAGCTGTATGTCGGCGGGTAAGTTTAACACGAGCAAATACTCGCCTCATCTCGTGAGAAAAAAGAAAAACCTCGTTGACGTAACCGCAGCATCTGGGCCCTCCGCCGGCCGTCGGCCCTCCAGGAGCTCAACATCACGCACATCCTCTCCGTCGTGGGCTTCGACCCGGCCGGCCTCAAGAGCGAGACCGACACCTGGGAGAACTACGGCAAGAGCTACAAGCACATGGTCATCGACATCGACGACGTCGAGGACTCGGATCTGCTCGTCCACCTGCCCAAGGCCGTGCGATTCATCGAGGATGCGTTTTACCCCGGCGGCGGCAGCGATGAGGGTAAGCCCGAGTCTGCTGAGATGAGCGAGGCGAGGGAGCAGAAGAGCTTCAAGGCCAAGGCGAGCCGGCTGAAGCAGGCCGTCGAGCGCGACCAGGAGAGCTCATCCGAGTCGGAGGGGGTCGCCGACACTAACGCCATCACCCCCGTCCCCGAGTTCAAGGACCTCAAGCTGCGCCCCGTGAACGGCAAGCCCGGCGCCGTCTACGTGCACTGCGCCATGGGCAAGTCGCGCTCCGTCTCCGTCGTCGTGGCGTACCTCCTCTGGAAGTATCCCTCCCGCTTCGGACGCTCCGCGGCCTCCACCGCCGCCGCGCGCAAGACCAGCGCCGCCAAAATGGACGACAAGACGGCCGCGTCGATAAAGGAGCGCGCCGCCGCCGCCGTCGAGGCCGCGGTGAAGTGGGTGCGCAACACGCGCGAGATCGCCGAGCCGAACCCGGGCTTCATCCAGCAGCTGGAGATGTGGTGGGCCATGGGTTGCCCGGACGACGTCGAGGGACACCCGGTGTACCAGCGCTGGGCGTTCAAGCGCGAGATCGACGAGAGTGTCGCCGCGGGGCAGGCGCCCAGCCGTCTGAGGTTCGAGGACGAGGAGCTCAAGGGGGCGGAGGGCGGTGAGCCAGCCAAGGGAAAGGAGCTGCGGTGCAAGAAGTGCAGGCGGACGCTGGCCACGCCGCTGTTCGTGCTGGAGCACGAGCCGGAGGAGGGGCACGGGCAACAGCAGCAGAAGCCGCAGCAGCAGTGCGCGCACTGGTTCGTCGAGCCGCTGGGGTGGATGAGGGATGAGCTGGAGAAGGGCACGCTGGAGGGCCGGCTGTGCTGCCCCAACGGCAAGTGCGGCGCCGCGGTCGGGCGATACAGCTGGAAGGGGTTCAGGTGCAGCTGCGGCGGTTGGGTCACGCCCGCGTTCAGCCTGCAGAGGGCGCGCGTCGACGAGGTCGCGGCCAAGGTGACGGGGGCGGCGGGCATGGCCACGTTGGGGATCCGGATGCCCCCCGGGGCGGCGGCGGGGCCGGGGAGGCTCTAGACGGACGGGCGTGCTGGGAGGTGTTTTTTGCATGATGCGTGCGATGGGCTGCATACGAGAGAGGGGGAGGTATGGTCCGTGGATGGGATAGAATACGAGATCGGGCGTCATTCTTAGAGAGACAAAAAGAAACATCGGACACTGACTAGAGTGAGCTTTGTCACGTTCCCCTGAGAGACCGGATGCAAAGAGCTGCAAGAGCTGCAGGCTGAGTTCTCTTCGTCTACGAGAGTTCATCCAGACCACCCATCCATCCAATCTCGGGCCGGCCACGCAGCTCATCAGGTCATCACAGGGCTATAGAAGGAAAATCTGACACAACTCGTTCCCCCGAACGCCGACGTCAAAGCGGCGGTCTTTTTCCGGAGGTGCCGGGGAGTAAGTAGTTCACGGGCCTCCGGACTCGTCGGCTCCGGCTGGCATTTTTGGCCGCATCTTTTCAGAGGTCTGAGGGCCGAAGAGAGAGGTAATGCATGAATTAGCTATGGCCCCGGAGGACCTTTCTTTCGATTTGATGTTGTTGCGTCTTTGAACGCTTTTTTTTTTTTCGAGTTACAGATGTGTTGGTTGGTCATCGTACAAGCAAGAGAAGCATCGTCGGTCCTTCTATCCAGTACTTGATAACCCCCCCCTCCCCGGAGCTCCTCTCTCCATCTTTCTTTCTCTTCGTATACGTTTCCTGCCTATTTGATGCAGATCCCCTTGTCGCAGGCCTAGAAACAAAAAACGTAAAGTAAGCAACTTTTTCGCTCGGTAGGATGCGGGAAAAGGAACGCACGTTGTTGGATCGGGCGACGCATATCTGGGCCTCCTGGTCAGCTTTCTCTAGTCTTTCTCATCTTTTTGATATACCCAGCCGAAAAGGGGGGGGGGGAGGAGGCCACTCACGCAATTCTTAGCCCCGTCTCTCCTGCAGCACACCTCGCCCTCCTCGGGGTACACGGCCCTGTCGTGCAGGCCGCCGAGCAGCTGGGGGTTCGCGGCCAGCACAGTGGCCGCGAAGATGAGCAGGGAGTGCAGGAACTTCATGGCTGCTGGCCTTTGGTGAGAATATGTTCCCAAAAGGACTCTTCACTGCGGAGTGATGAAAGGGGGGAATGGGAAAGCTCATATATACCCATTTTTCTGTCTTGTCTTGTTCGTCTCCAGATAGGTAACTAGAGTTTTTCTCGAAAAGCAGACCACGGAGCTCTGGGTGGTCTTGTTCCTGGGTATGCGCATTGTAAGCAACCGACGAGGCAGAGAGCAGACGTATGGCATTGTTCTTGGGCATTGATGAAATGGAGTATCTGCTGTGCCCGCGAGCATGATTGTTGCTTTAATCAGCTGAAAAGGTGTAGATAACCGCTTATCTTGATGAGTTTGGACGTTTCTTGTTTGGCGGCGAATGCAGGTGCATGACGATAGCGAACAGGGTCTCTCCTGGCCAGATACTCGGCGTGTTGTTGCCTTCGCACAGTCAGCCGCACAGACGCCAGTCAGCGGCAATGATGCAAGTTCGAGTTCGGGTGTGTCTGTTAAGCTGTTGTCGCCCAACGCCGGGCTTTGCGGATGCGGGTTTACCTTTTTTTCTGCCTGCTCGGTTTTCGAGGCACGACTTCTTGGGATGGGGGCCGGGATCGGGACGTTTAGGGATATAGGGCGCGGCAGGTGGTGCCAAGGCGTGTTCTGGAACTTTTGGGGGCTTGTGAGAAATGCCGCATGATGTTGTTGCGGGTGTTGGGAAACAACTGCTGGGCAAGACTTCCTCGGGTGTTACAGGCTGCGCCTGATCGGAGTATCGGCGTTAGCCGATACTGACTTGTGGAGTCGAGGACCGACTAGTGGGGAACTCACGTTCCTATTTCTTACGCCTGCAACGCAGGACCCAATGTCTGTCTTTCTTCCTTTCTTTTCCAAGTCAGAACATAGACAGCAATTGACCATTGTTCCTCGTGCGGCACGACCCTTTGGCCCTTCACATCGGGTATTCTTGGCTGGATCTGGCGATGATCGTGAAATATGTGAACGCTACGGACGACTTGGGTTTAGGAGAGATATGGCGGTCGAAATATGCATGCAATTTAAGTGACTTCAATTGTATCCGAAGCGTAACTTGCTTCGGGAACTTTTGTGTGGCTCAACTCTGCCTAGTTGATGTCGAATCACACTGCTAACAAGATGGTGATGTTCGGTGATGTGGGCTTCTGAGATGGCTCCCGTGTCCAAGCAGGCAGGTTTCAAAACGTTTGCCATCTCTCTGTCATTAGCCTTTGGTTCTCAGTAGCTAACCGATTAATCAGTCCATAGTATCTGACCATGTTGGCCGAGTCTTTGGAAAGACTGAAGTTGAAGTTGCAAAAGAAGAGCGAACAGTCAGCTGTGTATTAACGACTGCAGTTCATAGTTGTCTCTGATGCACCACGGACTACTGAAAAGCCACATCGATTTAGTGTCTAGCTATAAACACTTCAACGAGATTGCCACGATCTAACAGCATGACGAAAATCAGTAGAAACCCACCCGAAGTCACACAAGCTACCCGGCTTACTGAATCGTTTCCGGGATTATCCCTTGCTATTTTATTCTATTCAACCTTCCGCGCCTTTCTCAGACTGTTGGGCCACATAACAACATGAAAAAACGAGTCTAATGTGTTATTTTCGAATACAACCCGCGATAGCTATTTGGTAGTTCAACTTTTGTTCTAAGCTGCTTTATCTGCGCAACTTGGGGGGTTTTCAATGACATGAGAGAAGCCTCGCAACTGCCAACTGTTGCTAATGCATGCCCATGGACCTTTCTTCCTGCCTGGGTCAAATACCATGCTCGATATGCGCGTTTAGCCACGAGTCTCTGGGAAGCTTTTGAGGCGATTAAAACATGGCAGGGCTCTTTGCGACTCAAGACAGCAACTTCCGCCTGCAGGTACCAAACTCTATTCGATCATCGGTGCTGGTCAGGACGTTTGAATACGTTCGGCCCGCGAACTCAAACGTGGTCTGGGGAAATAAGGATGAGACGATGCTCTTATCGCAGAGTTTAAGCATGCTGTGCAAATATCCAACTCAAAAGGTGCTATCAGAAAAACAGCCCGGACATATCCGACCACCTTTCGACTCGAGTTATAAATGATTCACCCACCGACACATTCTTCAAACAGCAACTCTGGTTGTCAGTTGAGCCCGACGTATTCGTGTGGCACTCAACGCCATGAGTAAGCAGCATCACACCATGAGAGGAGCAAGGAACTCCCCTTCAACGTCAACCGTCAGATGACACGATTTCTAATTGCGCGACACGTTGAATGACACGCAGGCGTACCCCTGGGACCTTTGAAAATAGGGGTCGGAGAAAAAAGGTGAGACAACGAGAATTTCCCGTCAATGACTCTCGGAGATGCTGATGCGATTTCCCCAGATTTGGCACCGCAACTCTTTTCTCTTCGCTCATCCGTCCTCTCTCCATAGACTTTGCCTCTTTGCGGCATATCTCCGTTCCTCCCAGCGTGGTCTCATATCACAGATCGTGCTATAGCCAATAGCCAATCGTAGTCTACTGTCTCACGCATATTCTTCTCTGGCAATTGACTCGCAATCTGGAACCATGGCTCAGCCAGGCAAGCCGCCCGGCCTCATCCGGAGACCCAAGCATCGCTAACTTCCTCCCAGACACAGCCTCAAGCTCCTCGGAAAAGGTGCCAGCCCTCTTCGGCTGCCCCTGCGTATGGAGCCACGTCCCCCTCTACGGCAGCGCCAAAAAGCGGCAACGTCACCACCACGCGCCGACCGAGCCCGGCGCGCCCGGCCTCGCCCGCCGCCTGCCCTCGGAGATCATCCTGTGCATCGTCGACGCCCTCCTCGACCTGCACGCCCAGGAGATCTCCCTCGGCTACGAAAAGTACTGGGAGTCGTCCTGCCTGCCCTACGAGCCGGACAAGTTCTGCCCCTTCTGCATGCGGCCCCGGTTCGAGGTCTGGCGCGACATCGCCAACCTCGCCGCCACCTGCCGCGCCTTCTACGAGCTCGTCACCCCCGCGCTATACCGCCACGACGCGGAGCGCAACCACGCGTCGGCGCTGCTGATTGCGGCCAAGCGCGGCAACGGGGACGCGGTGCGGCTCGCGCTGCGGCACGGGGCGCACGCCGACGAGGACGACCACACGATGCCGCTGCAGTGGACCAACGAGTGCTTCCGCCACTGCGACAGGTGCGAGTACCAGGTCTGGTGGCGCGAGCCGCGGCGACTGGACATGGGCGCGCTGCACTGGGCGGCGCTGTGCGGGCGGGCCGAGATCCTCGACATGTTGATTGCGGGAGGCGCGGACGCGGAGAAGAGGGCAACGGTGAGCACGGTGCTCGACGCCGGTAACTACGGGTCGCTGCGGTACGTCGAGGACTTTTGCGACGAGTACAACGCCAGCTTCCCGTGTGAGGCGCTGCAGTCGACCATGGGGTTCCGGCCGGAGCTGGGCTACGAGGGGGCGAACGCGATGTACTTCCTGCTGGGCACGTGTGGGCTGAGACTTGGCGGGAAGACGGTGGCGATGGCGAGGGCGCTTATCGAGGCTGGATCGTCTCTGATCACCCACCAGGAGGGCGGCGTTCATGCGCTTCACCAGGCGGCTGCGTGCGACAACGCGGAGGTATTGGGCTACTTGCTGGGAGAAGCCAAGTCTGGGCCTGATGTAGTGGACGCCGCAGGCAACACGGCGCTACACCACCATCTTCTGAAGAGGTTCAGGACCACGGGTCCCAAGGATACGAAGACGCTTGCGAAACTCATCGATGCCGGCGCAGATATCAACGTGCGGAATATTCGGGGGCTGTCCGCGGTGGACTTGTGCTTGGAGACGTCGACGATCAGCGACGACAAGTTCAGAGTTGCCCTGTTTCTATCTAAACAGGGTGCAATCATAAATGACCAGGACGTGGATCGATATCAGCCCAAGTTGAGTGAAACTCAGCGAGGGGAACTGGACGCCGCACTTCAAGAGAGCAGAGGGTCGGGCAGGATTGAATAACAGAGAAGCCTTTGGATTTCGGCAGGGGCGTCTTAGGAGTCATTTGGACGGCAACAGTAATTACAGGGGCCTGTTTTGATTAGATCTCCTTGAGGACTTGCGGTAGATGGGATCTCGTACAATTAGACTTTGCAGGTTAGAAGGTGTCAATGATATTCTATGCCTCGGAGATCATAGAATTATCACGCTCCCCATACAACCAACGCTCTATTGCAGAGAATTGAGTTTTACGGATAAGAAACATTTTTGTCATCTCATCCTGACCACTTACGAGAAATACTCTTAGAAATCTGGAGGTTTGTGCCCGGCAGTGACTACTCTTCTGAGGGAGACTCTCCGTTACCTCCAGGCGTCCTGCCATCCACTGTTGATCGATTTCAAGCGACTGGCGTGCGAAATACCGAAGCCTCCAACGAAATTGTCCTGTCCTCATAATTGAGATTCAATGCCGAGAGGGGCGCCGGTACACGCGTACAAGACAGAGGCTAAGCCCGGCTTGGAACCTGGGTCCGCGATGTCTGATTATCCCTGGCCGCAGGTTGGAAAGCTGGCCGGTGAACTAGCATACCGGCAGCCGTGCATGGAAGCCGCATTTAGACTACGCCATCTCACCGGGAGCCTCCCGCGTTTACTCCTCACCCGAGACATTTCGACCGGCGGGCACCCCACGATGAATGGGCATCTCACGAGTCGCCGCCCACGATCTCCACCAAGCATTACGCTTGATTTTATCGTTAGCCCCTGGCTTATTTACTCCTTAAAATGCCCGAACCATTCAGACGCGTAGGTGATTTTAATTAAGGATGTTTTGATTCGCCGAAGCTTCCCCGCAAAAGCGGCGGAACTGCACTAAGATCTGCCCTCCGCCGCCATCCTCCCACATGCCGGATCTTGGCATTCGACTACAGCCTCAATGGCTCCAGTTGACTGGCGCTGGCTGCGCGAAACTGGAGAAGAATCCATGCTTTGACTCGGCGCTGATGACGAGTCCTCAGTACGTGTACCGTTTTCGAAATATTGCGCGACCATGATTCCGGTTGTCAGGAGGCAGTCCAAGCAACCGCGATGGCGTCTTCTGCCCCTCGTTGAGTCGATGTACAAAAGGTTGAAGACATGGCAGCACTAATTTTTGTTTTTGTTCTGCACCCGCAACACTCTTTCTCTTCTTGACAGTTTAGGATTCTTTCACATTCTTTCTTGGGCCATTCGTACAGCTCTTTCTTGTCAGTTCCAGTTCGCAAGCCGATCAACTCCAACATGGTTGCCGTCTCTCGCATCGCCGTGGCGGCCTCGGTCCTCCTGACCAGCGTCGTTGCTCACCCCGGTGAGAAGCATGACCCGGAGGTCGCCAAGCGCGAGGTTGCCCTCCGCCGCCATGTAGCTCTCAACAACCGCCGGGCTCTCAACGCCTGCGCCGGCTCGGCTGCCGACGTCGCCCTCAAGCAGCGCGCTATCCAACGTCGCGATGCCAAGCTCAAGGAGCTCCGTCAGAAGCGATCAATCTCCGCCGATGGTCAGTTCCGAGAAATTTTCAGCTGTTACAGAGTTTGAACGAGACTAACAACTTTTCTACAGCCCCGGTCCGTCGCCGCGCCGAGGAGGATCTGAACACCTGGGCGGCCATTGACCACGCTTCTTCTGAGGGATACACTCTTGATACCGACCCGGCCACCCTCTTCGCCCAGAACGCTACCTGTGTCATCGTTCCTGAGACCACCATTGGCCCTTACTGGGTTGCGGGCGAGCTGATCCGAACTGAGATGACCGACGGCCAGTCCGGTGTGCCTCTCCACCTCGACGTCCAATTCGTCGACGTCTCGACCTGTGCGGGTGTGCCCGAGATCCTGGTCGATGCTTGGCACTGCAATGCTACCGGCGTCTACTCTGGTGTCTCTGCTACCGGCCAGGGAGGTCTGAACTCCACCTTCGGCCGCGGCGTCCAGCAGACCGACGACGACGGCGTCGTCCAGTTCGACACCATGTTCCCCGGCCACTACACCGGGCGCGCCACCCACATCCACGTCAAGACCACCTCGGGCGCGACCGTCCTCGACAACAACACCTACGTCGACGGCACCACGAACCACGTCGGCCAGCTCTTCTTCGACCAGTCCCTGATCTCCGAGGTCGAGGCCGTCACCCCTTACAGCACCAACCAGCAGGAGCTCACCCTCAACTCCGCCGATTCCATCGCATTCGACGAGGCGACCGAGGACTACGACCCCTTTGTGCAGTACGTCCTCCTCGGCGACGACATCTCCCAGGGCGTCCTGGCCTGGATCACCGTCGGCATCAACACCACCGCCGACTACTCCAGCTCTGCTAGCGCGGCTGCCCACTACTATGCTGGTGGTGGCGTCGACACGTCTTCCGGCAACTCTGGCGGCGGCCCTGGAGGAGCCGGTGGCCCTCCCAGCGGCTTCCCCAGCGGCGCTGCTCCTAGCGGTGCTCCCCCTACCAGCTCTGCCTCTTCTCCTGCTGTTTCCTCCACCCCGTCAGCCTCTGCGGGTTCCAGCTGCAAGAAGCGCAAGGCCAAGCGTCACTGAACCTGAGATCCGGCCAAGACCTGCGACTGCTTTGGGCTCTCTTGTGGAAATGTAGTATTAGCTTTACTCTCTTCCGATTAGAGGATGATTTTCGGTTTTTTAGGTTTTGCTCTCTTAGACTTTAAGAAGAATCCAAAAATAGTATCGAAAACCCCATTCTCCCATGCACCGTCAGAGGTTGTCGGCCGTCGTGAGCCAAGACAGCGCTGTATCCACATCCACTTATACCCACCCAGCCCACTGTCAAGAACATCAAAAAGACATACAACACCAGGTATTCGCTGGTCGTCACCGACCCAACTACTAATCCGGCCCTCATTGGCTTATCTA